>CM059998.1:22177331-22777331 GCA_030463065.1 Aphidoletes aphidimyza | reverse complement strand
GAAAATCAGATCCATCGTCTATATGTATAATATTTGAACGCACAACGATCAAAAGTGTCCCGCATCTTTTCTACCATATTCGATTTTCAAAAGTGCTCAAGCTTTTTTACGTTTGCTTTTGCATGAATACTCAAAACGTGCACAAAAATCAATAGCCAAAAAAACACTACACCCGAAGAGCAGAGAGACGGACGAACAACCACCAACGAGGGAGAGAGAGAGAGAGAGAGAGAAAGAGAGCGACAAATGTAACACAAATAAACGAACGCAAAAAACGTGAACAAAGTGAAAAAAAAAATGTGTGTTTCGATGGAGAGAAACGCCGAAAAAAAGCAATCTGCATCAGTACAATAAAACAAACAGCATTGTAGAGGAAAATGTAAAATAAGCAAAAGCAAAATATGCTGTATTGCGATGACTGAACGAGTGAGAGAACGTTGCTAGATCGAAGGGTTTTTTTCTGTTCATTTGGACGCCTTTTTTCATCATGTTTTTTTCCACTGTTTCACCGATTCGATGTACTCATGTACTCATGTACTCATGTACTGCTCTTGTATGATTTGGTCGTTTTTTTCTTGCTATATTTTCATTTAATTCTCCTTTTTGGCATTTTCATATGCTTAGGTTTTTCGATTCGATGTTTGTATACTTTCCAATATGCATTTTTTTCCCTTTGTACTCGCTATTGCTGCGCCATTCTTCGAATACGGAAGAGTGTAAAGTATGAAAGAAAAAAAATGAAAATAGAAATATAGAATATGTTCATATTTCATAGAAAAATTGTCGAAACGTTTTCTACATTCGATTTAAGAGCTTGACGCTTCACTTGATATCAAACAATATGTGCTGCAAATGTGCATAAATGTGTGCTTTCTACTGTATTGTTCACTGTATGTCTGTATGTTTGTGTGTGTGTGTGTACTGTGACGACACTATTCAAATATTCCATGACTTTCACACGGCTCTCAATTATTATAGCATCAAACAGCATGCAATCATTTATTCATATTGAAGTATGTGCAATGTTGCGATTCAAAACCATGCAAATCGTGTCAACTCGATCGAAATCGCACCAATTCGAATGGTTCCATAGTCAACTGGCCCTGGCTGTAGTAAGACGATGTGTCGACGCTGTGCTGATTTCAATGTCGCTCAATAAAATGGTCAATCAATCTCGATGAAGCTTTCATCAAAGAATTTCAACCAGTTGCAAAATGATTTTTGCGGAAGATTGGAATGAGCCGCCGTATGTACTTATCGAATGACAACTTTAAAGTGTATGTTAGTGAATTGAAAAAAAGCACGTCAAAAGATATGGCTGCTGGAATATATTGTGCTAGTGCCAGTGCCAGTGCCAGTGCCAGTGTCGAACCCCTATTCCTTTCATATTTCTCGACAAATACACACACACGTAAAACTACTGCGCAATTTGTACATATGATTCTTGTGATATTGAATTTCAACAGGGATTACTATGGGCTGACAATAGCAGCCTATCTGAAAATAGCAGATATTTTCCAAATAAAACAATGGATTTTATTGATGTCACACTGAATCTCTTCGAGCCACAAATTTTAAGATGTGGCCCGAAGAGATTTCGTGTGACTATCAATGGAATCCATTGTTTAATTTGGAAAATAAATCTTCGACCCACATGTGGGATGCATCTTTAAATTTTTGGCTCGAAGAGATTCAGTGTGACTATCAATAAAATCCATTGTTTTATTTGGAAAATATCTGCTATTTTCAGTCGAAACTTTTGCGATATCAGCTATTTTCAGCTGCTATTTTCAGATAGGCTGCTATTGTCAGCCCATAGTAATCCTTGTTTCAAGGCTTGCATATAGCGAAATTGTTTTGAATAGACGAAAAAGTCAACTTCGGCTAGACTAAACGAATCGCACAATTTGCAGAATTTCATTCGCAACCATATTTTCGTACAAAAGAAATGTCGAAGCCAAAGCAAGCCTGTATCAGCAACACCTTGCAACAACATTAACAAATGAGGCTCAATTTAGACGTTTTCAGTTCATACAATAAACGCTAACAGCTCCTAAGTTTCGACCTTTTGAAAGAGAGACATAAGGAGACAAAGAGAGGGTGAGAGGGAGACAGATGCAGCGGAAAAGACAAAAAAAGGTGCCGATCCGACGTGCGATACGTAAGATTCGCAATGATCATCGTAAAAGTTTCGATTCAATGATAGACAAAAGCTTCATCGAAATGGCGTATATCAACAAGATATTGATATTGATTGGAAACAGCCATACGGCAAAAATATTCCGTTAATAGCAAAATGTTATAGCCATAACAATGGAATTCATTGACTGGCGTTTAATTTTTTTTTTTTTTCTTACAAACATATGAGAAACTTTAGTTGACGAGACGATAAACGGATAATTTTCAATACGATTGTGGATCGCATGGCACGTACGGTTTACACCCATTTTAGTTGCTGATTCAAACAATTACATCCAGATTATGCGACTAACATACTGTGTGGTATGAATGTAAGTGAGAAAAAAAGGCTGCAATCGTAGCTGGAAGTGTGTGTATACACAAAAAAAAGTCTGTACCAAGCGAACGATTCAAAGAAACAAGTGATACAAAGCTTTTGCAGCACGAAATGGCAAGATTGGCACAAAGAAATGTAAACATATCAAGGGCATAGGTGTTTATCTAAAGAAAAATTTGAAGCGAAGTAGTGTTGTGTGTTGTGTGTAAAAGAAGCGGCATACTTGACTAGCATACGTGTGTGTTTTTTTGCAACTACTTTTTGTCAATTGCAATTGCAGCTACTTTTTCGCAATCGTATATGTAATTCCAAATGTGAGTCAAGCATCAGTGCTATTTACTGGCGTCACTTGGTTGTTGCTGGTGCTGCTACATTTGTGCACTTTCTTTTAAATTCGACGCAAAAGACCAACCGAATCGAATGAGACATTTTTCCGTGCATAAATGTTTGTGTGTGTGTGTGTCTGTGTCTGTGTCTATAAAGGGCTAATGGTAAAATAAAAATCCAAGCGCAATGCAAACGTTATTCCAGGTGCCACTGTATACCCATACATCTAGCCAGATGTATATTGTTGTATATGAGTGGTCAGCTTCATGGATATTGCCGTATTGTCAGTTGCTATATTTGTATGCATCTCAACTAAAAAGTACATAAAAAGCAGGCACGTTGCACATACGTGCTGCAGGACTATTATTAAAAGTTGTAATTAGTGTTTTCGTTTTTGAATGAGGCAGACGAGCTACTAAGCACTGGCCAGTGAGCACTGAACATTTTCAATGAACGACGACGACGACGACGTCGACAAAAAAGTACAAAACAAATGCATTAAAAAAGAATAAGCAAAAAGAAAAAAAAATGACGCACAACTACGAACAGATAGAAGTGAACGTGAACAAAGCACAGAAGATCTGAGAAGGAAAAAAAAAACATAATGAAAACGAAAGACAGAAAGAAAGAAGAAAGCGGAGGAAAATCAAAACAATTACACGCCCGCAAAAGAGGAAATCGTGCAAAAACCAAATATAACTCGACAAAGAAGTGATAAACGAAAAGAAAACGACCCCAATGAGAAAATGAAACTGGTGCCTTTTATGTGTTGTTTATTTTTTTTCGCAATCCGATGTGCAATTGCACCATAAGCCACTGCATGCTATTTGTTCTATTTGTGGCAGTTTATTTTCGTATGTGTGTGTGTGTGTGTGTGTGTGTGTGTGTGTGTGTGTGTGTGTGTGTGTGTGTGTGTGTGTGTGTGTGTGTGTGTGTGTGTGTGTGTGTGTGTGTGTGTGTGTGTGTGTGTGTGTGTGTGTGTGTGAGAGAGCTTGTTTGTATGTGTGTTTCAAATGTAGTGCGGCAAGAAATTGCGAAATTCAAGTGAATTCACATTGCATTTTGGGAAAAAAAATGAGAAAATCAAATAAACACGAATCGGCGCTATCCAATCGTTACCCTACACCATTTAGCCAATTAACAACATTTTATCATTTTAATGTGGCATTGTGAATATTGCGAATATTTTATGTTCCCATCCCCACACACAGCCACATGCAAAAAAGTATGGTACAAAATGTGCAAAAGTCTGTCGCGCCCCCCCTCTCCTCCCCAAAATAAAACAGCCAAACAAAAAAATGTCAAGAAAAACGAGTCGAGGTGGTTGTTGCTGTTTCTTTAAACATTGTTCATTTGGAGTGCGGCAACGAGCTGTACAACAATGTCAAATGGCAAATCGCTCGACAGCACCACCAACAGCACTTTACATCGTGTACTGTATATATATGCATCTTGTGACTGAGTGTGAGTGGTGTGTGTTGATCATTTTACGGAGTTCAACGGTAAAATTAGCAGCTTATGCACATGCTGAGTACCTCGAAATGCACATTTGCTTGAGTGTTTGATACGTGCAAAGAAAGCGCAAACAATGCACGATTTTGAGACGAACAAGACACAAGATTACAACAATAACAACCTTTTAATAATAAATTTGAGTTGTTCACTCTTTTTGGAAGTGTGTGTGTGTGTGTGTGTTGCCGTTTCGGTTGTTTAATTTTTATATTTATTTCTTCATTTTTTGCCTGTTCTTGTGCACACGTTGCTTCCGTTTCGTTCAGTTGCTCATCTTGTGCAGTGAACTTCTGTTTTCGAATCAAACACACACAGACACACCCATAGACACATTACCGTGCGTTTGTGTGTCAGATATATTTGTGCTCGTTGGCTACGTATATATTCTGGTAAAAGTGCTGAAGGATGTATTAGTGCTATTTAAGCAACGAATTCATATACGTATTTCAATTCGCGAATTTATTTCGTTGCATCACATTGCATAGCCGTGCTTGTGATATTGCGCCAGCTGAAGCATCTAAAAATGTGCTTTAATTTAAATTTGCCGAGCAAAATTGGGTTTTTCGTTTTTCATTTTATTTCCGCCACGCTTTATGTTTACTGTCTGTGAGCAGCTACATTGCAAAAGAGCACGAGCTCAGTGTATGCGCTACCATTTTCACGAGGCAAACAAACAAAATGCCAAGACCAAAAATGTGCGCAAAATTGCCAAATAGCAAACGAACAGCGAACGAGCAAGGCGGGCGAGCAAGCAAGCAAGCAGATCCTTGGATCAACATCTTTGTTGCTGATGCGGTAATATTGTAATTTCAACACATGTAACACAAGCTCAGATAGAAAAGAAAACAGCTTTGAAATTGTGTCCGCTCCCCAAGTCTTCCATTTGTTTTTTTCTTCTCTTCCTTTTTTTTCTGTCCACCTTTATTTTCAGCAACGTGCAACACAACGCTCAAATGCAACACAGAGATGTGTACATATTTGAAGTATTCGTTTAATCATTTAACATAATTTTGTAGCACGTATCGAATAGCATCCATTTATGCGCTCGTTGCGGCATCCAATGCCAGCAGCATTTACGGAAACACAATTGCATCAAAATACATACAGATGAAAGATTGTAAAACGATTTAAATTATGAATTTTTCTTCGGTTTTACATTGAAAATTTGTGAAGCAACCAACCAAACAAACAAACAAACAAACAAACAAACAAACAAACAAACAAACAAACAAACAAAGCGCTTTCCAAGAATATGATCATTCATTCATACTTGATATACAAAAATAACGATTCCCATATCAATTGAATATGATGACAAAGACTACAATCGCTGCTATAAAACTAAATAATACAACAACAAAAAAGGCGGTTACGTGAAAGGATTTATTGTGCTTTGTCTCTTAATCAGCTTTTGTGGAATACATTATCATTAGCATTGTTTTGTCATTAAACAAAGGGGCTGTTGTGCTCTTTGTAGCGTAAGCATAGTTTATTGATAAGGATTCTGCTGATTTGATTGTCTCAATCGTGCTGAGAGACTGCTATCAATGCCGAATATATGCACAAATGCATTGTATCCCAACATCCCGATGCCAATTTATGTAATGCCAGCGAGACTACACGAATCGAATTGTGTGCTTCGTACACAATTGTGCAATGCAAGCTTCCAACTAACATTCGATTGATTATGCAGTTTCAAGTTGAACATTTTGTGATGACGTTGAAATGAGGGCGCATCGTAGCATCAACAATATGGAAACAACTAAAATTTGAGGTGGATACAAAACCATTTTGCCAAATACACACAAAACAATCTGGCCTATATATATATTGAATTCAGTTGCTTTACACACACTCAATGTGCGTCAATTCAATGGAAATTTATGGATCGAATCTATTGTATATCTGTATGAAAGAAACAATATATACATGTTACATGTATACAAAAATAAAAGCATTGCTAAGCATTAAGCATAAGCTTCGATGCTTCCATATCGACGCATAATTGATGATTGAGTTTATGTGATGTGCCAGAATCAACATTGGCAAAAAGCAGTGATCCCCAAGACGTTTACAAATGGTGCATAACTGAAGAAGGTCAGTCTTGTTATTAATTGCAAAATCAAATTTTCGGGAAAAAGGCATTCATCGAAAGCAAGAATATGGCATTGCGCTGCCGTATGAATCGATTGTGACCGAGATATAAGGCCAAAAACTTTTAAGTAACTTTTAGGACGCAACGGGGCAAAAAGCATTCAACAAAAATCTGCACATTAATTCAATTAAAAACTTGCTTTTTCGAGAAATTAATTGTTTGTCTGTTATCATTTGATTTATTTATTTGATGAAAACTTACCCCATAAGTGGAACTAACTTCCATAGTTCAGATGTGCTGTCTCCCTATCTCTTCCTCTCTGCCCCTCTCTCACTCTTTCTCCGTGTTTGGTCAACAAAGCTTATTAGTTTATGTCATTTCGGCTTGTCCTGTGGTCGGTTGGCAGTGAAACACAACATTTTATTTATTACCCTTGATTGGAAAATTCCAAATAAAAAAAAAATTATATTTTATGGAATTCTCTTTCCATTGTCTTTGAAATTAGTATTGCATTGTAGTTTGTTGTTCTGGTGTTACATCTGTTTTTGGCTCATTTGGTTCTTCGACAACAGTGAGGGCAACTCAAATTTAGACCAGAAAACGGTCTGCCACGTCCAACAGTCCACCAGTCCACCAGACCATAGAATATTGCTATACTCATAAGGTTAACTTACCTTCCGGGACTGTTAGACTATCTTAATCAAAGCGATTCAATTTGTTTGCTCGATAAATTTGTTGTGTCAGCTTAAATTTACCACTATTCGCTTGATATAATGCATAATTTGTGTGTTGCGAATTGTGCTTTTATCAGATTCTTTAACCGTGCTTTATTTTCTATTCGCATTTGATTTCAGTTGTAGTTTGGATAAAATATATGCGAATATTGCGTAAATATTCATTTGCCGCGTTATGACGACGAAGCAAAACTAATATATCTAAATAGAATGAATGGCAACATGAAAATGAAAATGTCCAAAATTTGTAAGAGATTCGCTTCAACGGAAACATTGTTTCAAAAGAGTTTTGCGAAATCGCAACCATTAGAATTCATGCGATCATTTCTTTGGTCGCTTTTGTTTTCTCGCTTTTTCTCCGAGCTCATTGTTTGTATTTGTTGGATGTGTTTGTTCTGTTCGAGTTGATTTTTTGACGAAAATGCTGATCTAGCATAAATTCATTCAGCCCCCATCCGAATACGAAAAATGTGTCGAGTACGTGCAAAAAGAAAGAAAAAAAGGGAATAGAATCAACGCACAACACTCACAATGTGGGTAGAAAAAAGAAAACTCAAAATGACATAATGAATAAAAATGAAAACTGAGTGAAATAGATGAACTTAACATTTTCAATGTACAAACATTGCAGGCAACGAGCAATAAGCCAAAAAAAAAAACGGACACACGAAGTGGAAAAGAGATAGAACAATTGTTAGAACGAGACAGAAAGATGAAAGCCCGCCGCAATCAAGTGAAATGGCAATGGAAAGGAACAAGACACGACACAAAACGGAAAAACAAAACAATTTAAATAAAAATCCAATAAAAATGTTCCGAATCATCACATAGAGATAAAAGTGAAGAGATATTATTTGGATAAATTTCAACAATACAATGGGATTATCGAGTAAAACGACGAAAAGCGCATGAAAAATTACAATTTATATATAAAAATAGATGCTATTTCATTCGATGTGTATTCAACGAGAGGATCATTGCACGCGTTCAGCGAGCATTTTTTTGTTCGTTGTTGTTGTTGTTGTTGGGGTTGTTCACTTTTGTCATTCTAAAGTAAAACCTCTAAATAACAGAAAAAAATCACATTTTCACCATTGAACTTTTTCTACCATTTTACCTTTTTTTAGCGGAAAACTCTAGATAACGTAAACAAAAATGTGATCCCTTGAGATTCCGGTGATTAAAGGTTTTACTGTATTTGTTGCTGCGGTTGTCGCTACAGTGACTGTGACTACTTTCAAAACGGACGTTCAGATGTTGATGTGTCGGGTGTATGCTTTCGGTTGTTGCTGTTGTTGTTGTTGATTCTTTTCCTTGGTTTGACGTAAATGTGCTATTATTAACCATCAAATTGAACAAGGGCAAAAGTGAAAAAGGGCCATTCAATGACCATCATAGCACACAGCCCAAAGAGATAAGCGGAAAAAAATTATCCATTATTTGCGTTTGTTCGAGCGCGTGAGACCGGCTATCGTCAATGTGCCTCATTGTGTGTGTGTGTTGTCTCATGCACTTTTCAAAAAGTCATACAAAGTGGTCACAAATATCCGTATCACATACACGCGCGTACACACATACATGCATAGAGCCACCACAGTAATAACTAATGGTGCTTGGTTGGTCGATTGGACGGTGCGCGCACAATTACATGCTCGGACAGTACGGTTCTGCCAAGAAGAAAGAAAAATGGTGTGCCCTGTGCAGTTCAGCCATTCACATCGTGCCCAATCCGAAAACATCACTGATTCCGGCCTATAAACAAAATCAATGGAAATGAAACATGGTTGATTCAGCATGCCGTGCGCTTGAAATTATATACAACAGTAGCAGCAGCAGCTGCTGCTGCATCCGATCCAAAATGAGATTAACCAAAGCGAAAAAGAAAACCACATAAATATCAAATAATAGAATAATGCCAGCAAAACATTTTTTTTTATTTATATTTCATGGTATCGTACACACTCTCCGATCTCTATACATTTATTTGTTTACTTATTTATTTTTATTTTATTTGTTTGTTATTTCCTCATCTCATAGTTTAGCGTTTTGCTAGTTGCGATTTGTGTTGACGGTTGTTCTGCGTAGTATCTGCTGTCTAATGGGTATGTGTGTGTTCGTGTGTGTTTGTTTGTTTTGTGTTCGTGTGTGTGAGTGTGTGGATTTTGCCATTCTTAGACTAATTTATAAGTAGGTATTATATAATCTTATGCTTTGTTCGGCTGTTCGGCCTTATTGGCCTTTCGGCCATCATTTCTATCGTTCGCTTTTGTCTTCTTTCATTCGTTTAACTATCGCGGCTTCCATCTTGCTCGTGCAAACATTATTTTTCACATTAAAATCTATGGCTTCGTTTTTGCTGTCCATTATTAATATTCTGTTTTATAATTATTACTTTATTATTGTAATTTTGTGTGTGTGTGTGTGTGTGTGTGTGTGTGTGTGTGTTTCGTTACATAATATCATTCAGTATAACATAATTATTTCATCATTTATTTGTGTAAGTTGTTGCTTATGCTAGTGTACGTACATATTTATCTTCCTTTACCTTTAATTTTTTTTTGTGTTGTTTTTTTTTGTTGTTTTTTTTTGTTGTTTGTTGTTGTTTTGGTTTTATTTTAGTATTATAATAATAATTCCATTCCTGCTGCATTTGTATACTTGTTCACATTATTCTTTATTTCGCTTTCAGAGCAGTTATTAGCTTAACAGTTGTTTTATATAATTTGTTTTGGCATTTTCTCAGCCGCCATGCTTTCAACGGCGTAATATTTCAATTTATGCTTATGGATGACAATTTTCTTATATATTTATATATTCATATAATTTTTTTTTTGGTTTTTTTATTCATTTTTTTGTTTGTTGTTGTCTTTTTTCTTATTTTCTTGTATTTTGTTGTTTTTTTTTTGGAGCGGTTGTAGCCCACAATCATACTTACTAAATGTGCCTAAAAATGCAATGTTTGAGTGTTTCCAAATGGCTAATAATATTGTGTGACAGTTTTGATTTTCGGTTTGATTCTATTTCATTTAGCGTCCATTTTGTGTTGTGTTTGTTTGTATTTGGGAGTTTTAGCTTAATTTGGGTGTTATTTTTCTATCTCTTTGGTTCAGCTGTCACTTGTATCGTGGTGCGCTGTTTTGGTTGTTGTTGTTTTTTTCTTCTTCTTCTTTTATTCCGTTTGTATGTACTTTGTGTTTTTATTCGTGTTCGTGTGTGTGTGTGTGTGTGGTTTATGTTATTCGCTGTTTAAGTCCGTTTTGCTCTTCATATTATCCAAATTATTTTTTCTTTATGTACAAAAACGTCACAGAATTGAATCATAACAAAAATAATAACAGCAAATTATCAGGAGAATCACATGATAGACGCCGAACTGTTGACGATGGCTATTGCAGCCGCCCGTTAATGGTGAATTATCTGGATCGCCAATGGACGCTTTTTCTAAGCCCAATAAATTTGGTGTGACGGTTGTCAGTGATGGATTTATCGTTCCCAATTTGGCTTCAACATTTTTATGATATACATGCAAAATGGACACTTCGCACATCACTTTAATGCTTGGATGATACTTGGGCGCTGCCTGAAATATATCTTGAATGATTGGGCTCGATGATTGCACTTCCAGCGATGAAAATGTTGGTGAACCTTCATACGTACGATAAACCACACGTTGATACGGATTCTTGTAGACCTGTGCCGAGGGTTTAAGCAGATACAAAAGAAGAAACAAACAAAAAATAGATTAAATGAACAAACAAATCAAATTTATGACAGAAATATTCCATTGAAGTCAAATGGATTGGTTTGAATTTTTTTTCAAAGAGAGTTTATTTGCCATTAGAAGAATAATTAACAAGTGAAAACTACGTATTTTTTTCCATCTCTGATATGTTACTGCAATAGAACGTTGGAATAAATGCATATACAACAATAAACGATAGAAAGCCATTTTCATGATGAAACTTCATATTGTCGTTGTTGTTGTTTTTTTTGTCGCAATGGCTTTTGTTTCGATTTGAATAGACTTGTAAAAATCCCAGGGATTAGTCGGGCGGCAGCGAATGTCATTTAAATAAATTCGATATTCTCATGAAAAGCAATTCGGATTAAACTTCTCGCCTGTTTATAATCACCCGAAGATTCAAAGTAAGTCAACGGATGAATTTTCTGCATGTAAAAGGTCTGCAATACGCAACAACTACTACAAAGTGCGATAGCAACAAGGCGACAGAACGAAATGAAAGCGAATAAAGAAATCGTTTAAGTAGCTTATGTGTGCGATTTAAATCTGTGTTTCGATCGAAATGCATTTGCATAAACATATTGGCTCGTTGTATTGAGCTTTTTAGGTATGCACAGAGAATGAGAGAGAGAGAGAGAGAGAGAGAGAGAGAGAGAGAGAGAGAGAGAGAGAGAGAGAGAGAGAGAGAGAGAGAGAGAGAGAGAGAGGGAGAGAGAGAGAGAGAGATAGAGGGAAAAGCACACAGGAGAGGTACATGTCGCTGATTATAAGCCATTTTCAATGTCATGATTTTCTGTACGGGAGACAGGACGAATGGTGGCAGGACTGAGGATGATGTACAAATCGAATTTGGTTTCTGGTTCATATTCACACATTCGAGATTTTCCATCGTTCGACTTCGCTCCGCTTTACCGCACAAAACAATAAATTTCAATACAAAACCGCATAAATATGAATATTTGGTAAAATTATTGTTTGCCGAATCGAAACAGTTGGCCGTGTATGAACAATAGCGGAAAATCACACATGCCTTTATTTAAGTGAATTTTACTGTGAAATTTGCCAAGCGTGTTATTTGTAAAGCCGATTTTATATAATTCAATCGCAATTGGCATCATTATATTTCGATATTCGATGTACCGACACATTGTTTCGCACGCACAACGAGCGCGCCCACGCGCTCACTCACATTCAAATTCATTTGACTAAAGCGTTAAATTGTGGAGCTTTTCAAATTATTGGAAGAATGTTTTCTGTAAATATTTACTGATTAATTGGTACGCGCGATTCAATGCTTCTCATCATCTGAATTCGAGCATTGAAAATTTGATTGTGAATTCAGTTGATTTCAACAGGCTGGAAAGCTATGCACCCTTTCCACGATTTATTTATGAATTTGTTATTTGATAACAACGCAGAAACAGGCACACAGACACAGGCCAAATACGCATACCAATCTCAAATTCGAAAATGTAACACGGATTTTTTTTTAGACTACAAGCATATCCGTGTTGTACAGTATTGCGTACACATATTTCCTTGTTACTAAACAAATATAAATTATTATCATTTGTCGACATCTGTCAATTCAAAATTTGTTGATGTATTAGTCGTTTTGTCAGGCGAATCAAATTGTGTTCTTCAAAAAAATGCTAGAATTTATTTCGTCTACTTTTTTTTCGCGCGTGACAAGAACAACTCTGGCATAGAACCATAAAAAAGTGATCAGTCGAACTGGCTAGTGGAACAAGCCATGAAACCTTTTAAAACACAAAAAACAACAACAAAAATGGAGTAAAATGTATAGTCGGAGTAAATTTATTTAAAATGTATGGGAATTTACTCCAAAACTCCGAACCTCGGGGTAATTATAAGTAAATTGTACTTTAAAATACTTTGTGTGTCAATTTCGAGAATTTGACGTACTTTCAACGTTCGATATTTAGTAAGTTGCACTCAACTCTCAGTGTGAATAGACAAAATAACGGTCGATAGTCCAACTGAAAGTTTCAGAAAGTTTGAATTTATGAAATATGCATTTTGCTAAGATCGATGTGAATTTGCAAAGAATATAGCATGCTAGATTCTTAGATATCATATACAGTTCGACACAGTCAGGAACTTCGAAGCACACACAAGTATCTATCAACAGTAGCAATTTAACATTTAAACAACTCCTTTGACGTAAATGGTTGAAACCTCAATTTCTGGGGAAAAATATGTTCTGATTTTTGGCAGGTCAAAGTTCAAACTGGAGTTGAACACTTTAATCAAATAGATTCCAAGAGAAAATGCATTGATGGGCTCAACGATCGACGCTTATGTTTATACTGCAATAAAAAACCTTTATGTTTCTGCATCATGAAGACTGTCCGTATGCAGGGATCACTATGGGCTGACAATAGCAGCCTATCTGAAAATAGCAGCTGAAAATAGCAGATATTGCAAAATAGCGGCTGAAAATAGCAGATAATTTCCAAATAAAACAATGGAATCCATTGATCTCACTGAGATCTCACTTGATATCTCAAGGATTCAGTGTGACTATCAATGGATTCCATTGTTTCATTTGGAAAATATCTGCTATTTTCAGCCCATAGTAATCCCTGTCCGTATGGAATATTCCCACAAATGGAATTGGTGGTGGTGGTCAAATCAAATAAATTCAAACTAAAACAAATTCACAGAGCCTTCGAATAGTATTCAATGATTCTGGTTATACATTACTATATATTTATATATATTTAGTCGTTTCCAAAGACAGAATTTCTCAATTGTAGACAATGTCTACTAGACATCAGTATCTATATTTTCATATATTGTTTCAAACGTATTTTCTCCTGTTTCGGTCTAATATTCAAGCGTTTATTGTTGCTGTGTTATTTATTCAGTTCAAGAAGAGGTATTATAAAGATTAGACTAAAGGGCAGACATTTGCCAAATAACATTTCTGTAGGTCTTAATGCATAAATTCAAGAACACAGACCTTCAATTGGACACCACATAACGGAAATTACAAGAAAAAGATCAATTTTGTGTGTGTGTGTGTGCGCGTGCACACGCACACTTGTAACACAGTATAAAATATATTGACCATCGAAATGAATGTAAACGTGTTGAATGAGCACCACATACAGTGTCATATATCTGGTGTGTCATTTGAGGGGATAAAATTGAATTTTATGCTGGCCAATCAATAATTTTCGTGTGGAAAATTGGAAATGAATGCGGTGGCACCAGCACATTGATAAATGCATTCGGTCGGGTGGCAAAAATTGAACGCTTACGAATATTTATGCACATTTATTTGCTATTTCACACAGCCAGATCGACAAATATTCATTATTATTTGGTACGCAATTGGAATACATTTGCATTGGCAGAGGCCTGTATCATGTTGCCTGAAACATTGAATGGTGAATGAATTTGCGAGCATAGCAAGAGTCATACATTTATTCCAATTAAACTGATTTTGCCACTGTACAAACTTTATGATCAAACGGATATTTTTATTAAATTTTATTGATATTCCCCAAAGTCACAAACATTACCAGTGGTTCAACGGTAACATTGGATGGCGAAAAAAATGTTGTTGCCTATTTTACGGCACGGATGGAAATATGCATGGGAGCATCAACATTTCAAACATAAAATCGTTTGCCATCACAACGTATTTTATTACATAGTTGAAACATTGCACGTGTGTGTGTGTGTGCGTTTTTTTTGTATGTGTGTATTTGACTCAGCTAAAAATGATTTAGATGTAACCATAAACTACGCTAGCAAAACAATCAAATTCAAATTTTCAGCCAAACTAATTTCAACAGTTTACATCGGCGAGAGAGAGAGAGAGAGAGAGAGAGAGAGAGAGAGAGAGAGAAGTGAAAAAATAGCATGTGTAAACACATTTTGCTGAACAAACAAACAGATAAACCAGTTGGCGTGCTGATTAAAATGATTAATTGAAATATTCCACCTTAGTTCATCCAGTTTGAGTTTATTATACGATGATGATCATAACAGTTCATATTTTATCTCAAAATAAATAATTTCATCAATTTGCAACGGTATTTTTCAACATGATAACTGTGTATTTTAGAAAGTAAATGTTGTTGTTGTTTTATATTTGTTGTTCGGTATTTGAGAAATCAAAAGCAAAACTGTTCACTTGAATTCATATAAAAAAGTTGCATCCGATATCAGCTGAAACACAATAAAATTCGAAATTCCACCCACAATTTTCCACGTGTTTTTCTTTTTGATGTACTTCATAAATTTAGTTTTTATTTTTGTGTGTGTTCAATTCCAATAATAAATAGTGAGTTGAAACACTATCGAAGAATTTGTTGTTTTAATTACACTTTTATGTAATTTTCACCAGTAAAATGGTTGTAATGGAATGGGCTCTCTCTTTTTGTGTTGTATTTTGGTTCATTTTTTTTTTCGTTACATTTCACTTTTTTGTGTGTTAATGAATGAAACAAAAAAAAAAACACTACCATTCTCATCGTATGTAAATGCGTTGCTTTATTTATGTGAACAAAGTAAATTTCAATGCATTTACGTAGCTGTGCCCGTAGGAGTGGCTTTAACCCCTTCAAAAAAAGATGCTGCCGTTGTTATTAAGCACCAAATACGAATTCATCTCTTGTTATTAACACATATTTAAAATTCAATTTGCTTTAATTTGCATATGACTGCATGTAATTAGATAGTGCGATGACGGCCAAAAACTGATTCTCGGTATCCACAATTGGTTCTCCCATTTTCTCGGTACTTTGCCCTAAACGGGTGTAATATCACAGCATGCTTACACTACTATTTATGCAGATATATTCTGAGATTATATGGTCATGTGTAGACACATTGACGCCGATGCCCTTCCAATGTAAAGTTGTAGTTAAATGTATACGCTTTCAGTGGATTTTTTTTTGGTCTCATTCCCTCAAGCTCACCCATTCTCTTTGCACCATTTTTCTTGCTACTTTTTTTTGGTACTATGTTCACAAGCGACAAATGTGCGCGGCGTGAAAAAGGATTTATGGAAGAAAAAAAAAGAAGAAAAATAATAAACACACACACACACAGTATGCATTTTATGGCTGAGAGACGAGCGCAAAAAAAAGAGAAGTGTGCGCGCGCGAGATGGAAGAGAAAATGGTGTGAGTGACGATTACACAAGTAAAATTTCTAAGTGGGAATGATGAAGGAAGCTCTTGCTCGGTCGCACACGCTTTGGGCCGATTTGACGAAAAAAAAAATCATATAAAAATATAGAAGAAACCAGAGCAAAAAGTGAAGAAAATCGGATTCTATGAGCCATGCAATATGTATGGCTTACATTCGAATTTCATGTTCATATGACAGATACGCGTACTTTAAACGAAATATAAATGTATTACATAGAAGATAGAAAGCGAATAAAAACGCTTCATAAATGTCTTCGCATGAGCGCAGAAACATAAACTACGATTCATCATCGAAGTGTAGATAATACTGTGTTAAATTGCTTAAAAACGACAAATTCAAACGCACGATCGATATTCTTGTCTTCCATCTACATCGCATGCATACGCGTCCACATATACTCGTATCACAAATGTCGTTTAAGTGTATTTCATTTGTGCTAGTGCTGCTGCTGCTGCTGCTGGATATATTCTGTTATTTTTTTTTCTGTATTGCCGCATCACTTCAAGCGAATGCGAATAAAATTTTACATCCATATCATTCGGTGAAGTTCGTTATGTCTTTTGCGTTGATTGAAAAATCAAACATGATTACGATTGCACAAAAGCAGGGCTAATAAATGTTTGGCTGAAATGCGAGGGAATTTTTCATAACTTTCAGTTTACTAATTCTTATGGCCATCATTTTATGATTGTGGCACATCTGCCGCAAATAAACGCAAATAAACTCCCTATTGATAAATCATGCTACCCATCTGCAAATCAACACCAACTTAACGCTTCAATGTTTCCATTTTATGTGTTTTTGTTTTCTCTCTTTTTACAATTTTGGTTTTTAGATGATTTTTCAATGTCAATGTTTTTGTTTTTGTTTTTGTTTTTGTGCAGTCATCATCACTTACCTTTTTCGTGTTTATGTACCATGTGATGTTTGCAGCTGGATAGGACTTTCCAACGGTACAAACGGCTTTGAAGCTATCGTTGATACCAATAATTTTCTTATCGACTTGTAAGCTTGGCTCCTCTTTTGGCAATTCCACCACCTGCATGTGGGCCTCACGAATTTCCGTATGGAACATCGGTGCATCCTCTGACACCTCACATTTAAATTTACCAGACAATTCTCTAGTTATGCTGCGTAATGTTACGGAAGTCGAGTCTGATGATCCCTTCTAATTAAATAAAATTGAAATGGTTTATATTTCAACAAATAATGTCAGCGAAAAAGAGAAAATGGGAAGGAAATGAAGGTAGAAGCGAAAACATGTTACAATTTTAATATTTATCCCCTAAATAAGTTATATTGCATGCATATTAAAATGGTACACACAGAGAGAGACAGTGAAATGTATGAGCATTTCGCATATAATTCGCATTGGGTTCATATTCCAATTTCATTGAGACGCAACTTCACATAAAAATAATTGTACAAAAGTGAGTGTGCTGTTAAATCGCACGAATTTGATCTGGAAAATTGTTTGCCATTTACTTTTTGTGTGTTTGTTGTTTGACAAAAGTATTACTTTCCGCATAAAAGCTGTGATCAAGTGAAAGTTTGCTATTTCGGTGTGTGTTTGTGTTTGTCGTTGTTGTTGTTGTTGTTGTTGTTGTTGTTGTTGTTGTTGTTGTTGTTGTTCTGTTCTGCAATGTCTGATTCGATTCGTTCATGGCATTTTGCCCTACGAAAAAGTCGAATTCAGAGGTTAATTAGCTAGCTGCTGTTCTTTTTTTTCATGTCTATCGCACAAATATGCTGTACAAATTATATTTAGTTCCAACATTCAGTTGCAGTCAAATTATTCGTAATGCCAGACATTTGCATTCATATATGTTGTTATTTTATTAGCGCA
This sequence comes from Aphidoletes aphidimyza, assembly GCA_030463065.1. Taxonomy (NCBI): domain Eukaryota; kingdom Metazoa; phylum Arthropoda; class Insecta; order Diptera; family Cecidomyiidae; genus Aphidoletes; species Aphidoletes aphidimyza. The sequence continues at coordinate 22,759,370 of CM059998.1, read as the reverse complement.
AATACCTTTTTGCCATGTCAACTGAGTCAGTTGTTGTTGCTCATCATCAAAATGTAAAACTCACTTCAGATTTTTGAAAAAGAAAAAAAAATGAAATAGTTGCACACACACACACTCTCTCTTTCTATGTGAGTTTTATAAGTGAATTTTGAGTGAACAAAGCCAAAAAATGATGCTTCAAAAGTGATATAGACGCTTTAGTTTCACATAAATACGAAACGAAAATAAGAGGGAAAAACGAAGAAAAAAAAATCAGGAAATTATTTAATGTCCGCACAAAGCGGTGGAGATGCAAACGTAACTTCATAAATGCTGATATGTGCACCAGAGTATCACAGTCAACAAACAAAGCAACAAAATATGATGTCACATTTATTTTGAGCCGCTTTTCACCTCCTTCCTTCACCAATGGCTTGGCATGTGTGTGTGTGTGTGTGTATGCGTTTTGTGCATGTGTGCAATTTTTTGTTCGCCATTCACTCTTTTGTGGATCGGATCTTTTACTGATGATACTATGAGTGAGCGCGAAACGCACTCAAAATAGTTGATTTAAATGGGGCGAGCACAAGTCATAAGCATAAAATAGCACTGAGAACGAGTTCTCTGAAATTCAAAAACATTATTTGCTTGGCGTTACGTGCATGTGCTTCGAGTGTGAGTATGTGTTTATGCTTACATTTTACTTGGCGTGACTGATGCACTTTTTTTCCGGCATTCTCTGCTCACACTTGAAATGCACTACCATAAACTTCGGGAAACATTTTTTTGCTGTCGTTGTTGTTGTTGTTGCTTTCGGATGTCGCTTCTTTTGCGAGTCTCCCGCTTCTGCTCCTTTTCTCTCTCTCTCTTTCTCTCACTCACTCTTTGTCCGTGTGTGTGTGTGTGTGTGTGTATGTGTCAGTGTGTTTACCTTCTCGTTCCTCTTGTGAGTTGTGAAATGTAATTCGTTTGACTTGCATTTTTCACTTTTTCATAATAAAGATAACATGAAATATGCATTAAATGCTTGCACACGAATAGCATTTATGTTTGGCCAAACGTCGGGCGAAATTGCTTGATTTCGAGCAGAATGAGAGCGGGTGGAATATTGAAATAGAGTCAAGGAACATTTATGAAATCCCGTTCAACGCATTCAAGTAAAACTCGCTTACACTTCCGATTTTTGAAAAAAAAAAAAAAAAATTGCAGCAGCTTTATTACTTACGTGAGCCAAGGGAACAAATGGTACATGCATTAAAACTGTTTAAACATGTTACACAGCCCATTGACAGTTTTAGTTTCGCTTTCGCGGACACCTCTACGCGCAAATTTCCAAAAGAGCCAAACATAAAATGTTCACCTTCAAGTGAAAGAATATTGATGAGCATTTTTCAATTTGTGAGTTTTTGTAATGCCAAGAGTCGGGGGAGTTGAACACGACCTTACAGCACTAAAGCATCGATGCCATTCAATATACACATGTTTCGCTGCATTTGACTCTATCAACAACGAGCAAACAATGCAATAACATCAACTGCATTGTGGCGTATTGAAGTTGAGACGGCAAAGGATAAAGAGATAGGGTATGGATTCGACACAAACACACACACACAAAACTGATCGAAAAGCGTTACAATCACGAGGTGCCATTCAAAGCAAACAAGTAAGAATACAAAAAAAAACTAACGTAAGCGCGTTAGAGCCAAAATCAAACGCTTACAAAAGGCAAAAAGAACGACAAAATCACAAGGTAAAAGAGCTAGCTACACTGGAGCGACATTTTTGACGGCTTTTTTTTGTCAATTGCTCATATGGATGAAAACGTGTACATGGAACATCAGCTACTCAATTGCACTTAATCTATGAAATTTTACTGACAGCATTCATAAAAGTCTCTGTGACGAGACACATTTTTTATTGATAAAATTCAACTTGATGAGCATATGTACGTTTCTGAAGCTTGAAAAATGTACTCAAATATTCTTCATTTGTCGTTTTCTTAGTGACTGAAACAAATTGAATCGAGTCTGTTCATTCACTTTTTCGTTGCATAAAATTAAACACATTGTCAGAATGTGCATTTTTTATTTTTTTTAATTTTTGTTCACTTCCGCATCTCATGCTAGCGAAATTTATGTGTACACTTTTCGTTCATTTTTTTGCATCCATTAGTTGCCTTCATCTGCTGTCATTTCTCCGGAGGACGCGGCGAACATTTTTTGGATGGCATAAAAAACACAAACATGCAGCGCATTTAGATGATTTTCTGCTTACTTAATACGAAAAGCTTAAAGGAATATATGGTGGAGATGTTTTTAAAATTGCGTATCAAACAAGCGATATACAAATATATTCAAGCACAGTTTCCTGTTTGCAAAAGTAGAGAAAGCTTAAACGAAAGAAAGAAAGTGAAAAAGAGAGAATGATGTGTCATTTGTGTATGTGTGTGTGTGTGTGTTCAAGCAACTCTACGTCAATTGCAAACATTGCGGAAACGAGCGTGAACGCAAAGTTAAATTTGAAATTTAGCAAAAATTGTTGCCGGCATTTGTACACCGAATAAAGCGAATAGCATGGCACTAAAACGTTACCAAATTGACGACTCAATTAAATAAAATGCATATTTTGGGTAGCGATTTAACAAAGCGCACATTCATCAACTACATTGAACGCAACATGCTTGATATGGGTGCACGAAACAAACAACTGCATGCAAACGCTTAAAATCTAATAACACAGATGCCGTGTCAAATTCAGTAATGAAAAATCTTTGATGATTTTTCGTAACAACAAACGACACTATTGACATAAAATGTGTCGGTTGTTTTTTTTTTTGGGTTAAATTCACATCATCCTAGTCTAGTCGGTCACAGAAGCCAAAATATGGTGAGTAAATTTGTGAATGTGTGGAAAGAAGTGACAAAACGAAATCATAAACACTCACACTTACACAAACACACACACACACACACACACACACACACACACACACATAAAAGAAATAGAATGTACTCACATCAACTGTTATTCCGGATACGGGAAACACTATTGACGGTGGCGATTCCTTTGGAACGTAGCGATAAAACTCTTCACTCTCGAAATACCATCGAACTGAATACAACGGAGCCTAAGGATACAAACGCAATGCAAATAAAATAAGAATATATTATATGTATATTTTACAGTTATTATATGATATTCACAATTGTAGATCGTTATTATTTATTTGTATGGCGTCAACTCATTTGAGCGCTCATCTTTCCATTTATTTTGATTTTATTTTATTTTTCGTGTGTGTGTTGCTGTCGGAATTTTATTTCAGATTTGTGTTGATATAAGTACGATGTCTCTACGATGAAAGTCAAGTGCAACAATGTAACAGTAATGGAATAAAATCTCGAACACACACACAAACACACACAAAAATAAAATAACAATAACAACGTAGCGATGAGATTCATTGTGTATTCATGGTAAAGTTTTCTCAACATTAAATATCAGTATACTCACTTGTTCCAATTCATATTGGCATGATAGCGTTGCTGCATTTCCCGTTATAACCGCCTCCGGTACGAAAATCTTTAGATCTTTCAGACAAAAGGCTGTAAAGACAAGAAAAAGTACCTCGTTGACAAGATGAATTTCAAGAAAAAAAGAGCGAAACGGGAAGGAAAACGTTAAACATTGAACTGACAATCTACCGCAAGATTATTATCTAAAAGAAACGAGCAACTAGTTTGTCATCCATTTCGAAATTTCATGGGTATAAAAGAAAGCACAGCACAGAATAATGGCATTTGTGTTTTTCAGTCAGATTGATGAATTGTGAAAGTGTTACATTGTTGTAATAAAAGTAAGAATAAACAAAACGAATTTTGCTTTTTTCTCGCTAAATAAACGATTTCATTGCATTTTATTTTCATTCAATCAAATTACTAAATTAACAGTTTTTCAGAATAGCATTTTCGAAAAATTCCGGTGATTCATCTATATATCGAGCTCATTGTCATTGAAATTGTGATAAATATGGCAATATGACACCCGTCACATCTGATTAGAGTGTTGGACTGTTGATTTCATGCTCGGTTTTGTGGTAGATGGTGACATCCTCGTAACGCATGTTTGATGTGTACCAGTTGTATTCATCAATGCGACGATCGAATGGAAAACCGAATGGCAAGGCATCAGTGTATCGTGAACCGGAACCAATACCAACGGAAATGATTGGATCGAAGGTGCTGAATTGTGGAACACGTGGTGCATAGAATGGTGAAATGTGAACAAATAAACTGAACACTTGACCGCCCTTCTTACCCTTTGGCAAGAGCAAGCGATTCGGAATGCCAGAATGAGCTTCAGTATTGTCCATTGGCCATTGTTTGGTGCCAGCTGTAGCCATCATTACCCATTTATACAGTTCATAGAAGCTGGTGCGGTCTTTAACTTGCATGAAGAATTCACGTGATTCACGTGTAATCACATTTGAGCCAGCAACCAAATCATACTTGAATTTATCCATCAGGTAGAATGTGTGACGGGCATCGTTTGGCTGAAGAGGGCGTCCAGTTTCATCGTATTTAGCACCAAGGTAGATACGGACAACAGCTGGTGCGGCAACCTTTGAATCAACCTTAACATTTACCTTGAATGGAATATGATTCAAGCGATGTTGGCGCGCCTTGATTACATAGTCATCACCGCGGTAGTGCGATACACGGCCAAAGTTTCGAAGTTCTGATGCATGTTCTGGGTATTCAGCTGGACTTTCAATATCAACAGCATTCGAGATATCGGCATCGAAATAGTCAAAGTAGGTGATCAATTTGTCCACTTCAACTGTGTCAATGTGAACGCCATCAAAGCCAATTTCATGTTGTGTGTATGGTTTCATGTGAAGCATGAATTTGTTGTAGTAGACGATGAATCGTTTAATGAAGCTCCAGTAAGCTGGATCTCTCAATGTGGTCTCCGTGTGTGATAGGACACTTGGGTAAACGGTGTTCTGGTATTGATGGTGTTTACCAAAGTAACGGCCAAATGTGTTGTAAACGTGGATGAGATATTCATAGAATTTTGGGTTCAAACTGTCTGGATTTCCATGAATCAAATTGCCCAAAAACTCAACACCACCTGGATATGAGATGTTGTAGTATGTACCATTTGGCAACAAAACTAGTCCTGAATCGATGGCATCAAGCAAACGATGTTCATATGCATAGATGAAATCAACATCGTAGTGATTGTCTTCTGAGTACACAGTATGGCCGCGGTCACGAGACATAAATGGATATCCATTGTAGGTGCGAATGTTTGGATAGTAACTTTGAATTGGCGTCCACCAAGTGAAATCTTTAATGCCACCCAAATCGTTCGATAGACGTTCCAAGTAGTATCGGCTCAACAATTGCTGATGCAAACATAAATAGTATTCACCACGGCGATCCTTGTTCAATCCATATTCCTCACCGCCCATCCAGTATGGATAGTCAATGTTTAAGTAGTAGTAGAATGCGTTCAAACCAATATCTTCAGTGAAGTACGAAATGCGTTGATCTTCATAGCTGTAAACATCATAGCTGCTGTAGTTGGCATACAAAACCAAATTGTATGCGCCATCCACTTTCTTGACTCCGGGGAAACCTTGTTGTTTGTACATTTGAGCGCGTTGAATGACATCAAAATTGAAGAAAAAGTGTGGGAAGATTTCATAAATGGCTGGCATTTCCAAACCGGCAAAGTCTGGACGATGAACGACGGCAACATGCAATGCGTATACGAAGAGTCCTGGATTGACATTATATCTTGCCCAAAGGATGGTCTTGTAGAAGGTATCCCAATCTAAGAAAATTTGTGTGTTTTTTTTTTCATTTTTAGCCAATGGTTTTTGTTTTAAACTTCAAATACATATTCAATAAAAATGGGAAATTAGTAAATACCTTTGGCATAGTAGAATACGTGGAACAAAGCAACAGCCTGGTGACGATGATGAATGTTGTAAATTGAGAATAGTTCGTTGAATGGAATTAATCCCTGTTTGTACATGTGGACAAAATCTTTAACGGCGTCAACATTTTTGAACAAATTGTAATTGTGTTCAATGTCAAATGAGTGCACAACATTCAAATATTCTGGTTTGAAAATGGACACGCCCGGTTGGTATGGATGTTGTAACAATTCGAATAACACTTTTTGCTTGTTTAAAACATCTTTGTCAGCGTTTTTAAAGTTTGTACGTGCGCCAGAGAATGCGTACGAACTGGCAAGAGCGCCAAGGAACAGAACACTTAAGATCGCCTTCATCTTGTTGACTGACTTTAACATCCAAACTGTGGCCCTTATATATCACTCAAAAAATACACACCGGTCATCATTGCATAATCGCTTGTTTTTAATTTTTGTTATTAAATCATCGTTATTATCACCATTTTGAACAACAACAAAAATATTATTGTCTCAAAATTCACCAATATCAATGTTGATTATTAATGTTTATGCAACGCATTCGAACAGTCCACTTTAACGATTATTTACTTCAATTTTTTTTTGGCTCCCTATTTTGCAATTGCTGAACATTTCGGCTTGATAAATGACCTGTTGGTTATTTATTTTGCCATTTATTTTCGCTCAGCACAATACAAACCGGTGTTATCGTTTGCAACAAAACCAAATCTATTCCTACCCTTCTCTCTGTTTTCGTTCTCTTGCTCGTTGCTGCAAAAACACTTTTTTTCTCCACCCAATGCAAACATTCATTTATTCCTTGTTCTTTTCAACCGCTAATTTAATTTTGAATCGAGTTGAATGCATGCGATTGCTGTTGCTGTTGCTGTTGCTGCATAAGCATTTGTCGCAACACCGATTTACATAGAAACAAGCTCGTAATTTTTGGTAGCGCAGATAAAACCGTTATAGTTTATATTTCATCGCATAAATTATAACCGAATTGAAGTCAAAAACAAACATATTTTGCACGAGCACATTTTGTATAGCGTTCAAATGGGTTACAAACTATTGTGATTGCGTTGAGAGATTTTTCAGTGGCATATGAAGTTTACAAGTGGATACAATGAGTCGCATTTGAATAGCATAGCAGTATGTTTTGCCTGGGATAGCCAGCCACTCTCTTCTTTCTCACTCTCTCTCTCTCTCTGGGTTGTAATTGCTCATCATAATTTATAAATGAGATGGAGAAATTTGCGACAATGTCCAACATGCATATTTTATTTCCACAATTTATAGTTGCCCTCATTTTTCCACTGCACTTCAAACAACCCCTTAAATTTGATCCACTTCCGATTCCATTCACATCCATACTCATTCATCTACACAACCACACAGACACACACACACGCCCATATCAACAATAGATCCAAGACAAATCACAATTTTGGCTAGATTAATTTTAGTTAGTTTTGGCTCATTCTATTTGAATCGAGCAAACATTTTATTTATCTGGCATTTTTCAAACCGTTCATATATTCTGAATGCCTAAAGAAGCTTGTCCGATAACCTTATATTTTCTTATGTCTTCTTATCCGATTACCAATTAGTTTTCGCACATTTTTTTGATATGTCAGCTTTAGTGTCATTTCATAATTTCGATTTTGTTTGAAATTTCATGTACTGTTTCCCGCATCCAATTATTTTTGTACTCAATTAATTTTGTTCACGATTACTTTTTTTGTCCGCTTAGTTTCTTTTTCGGTTCAATTACCGATTACATTTCAGTAGAAAACTCTAAATCAACATTATATTTTGAATTGTAATCAATTCAATTTAGAAATCTGGGGGAAAAACGGAAATCAAATAGTGAAAAGATCTGGAAAATATTGCGAATAGAACCGCTCATTTCGTGACTTTATTAAGGAATATATTTCTGATGACCTTATTACATCTGCGTTTTTGGAGGTATTTGTAAGAAAATTTCACTATTTGCTATTCAAATATACGCGTATACGCAAATAGTAATTTCCATCTCGTAAAAAATATTTCCTTTGGAAAAATGAGAACCACATACTGAAAGTTTTAGTATTTAAATTGTGGATTATTCGAAGCCGTGAAATTGGCCGATTTTGTGTTTTTTGTCAAATTCTATTTCATCACAAGATATTTGGATTGACACAATCGAATGTCATAAATAATCAACTTTGATCGGAGAAGATGAATGTGACGATACTGGTGGCAATCAAACCAATAATTCAAATTTGATGTTAATGAAAATGTATTCAATTTATTCCCACACATATCAAAAAATTTCCCAAATGCAACATGAAAGCATTCGTAAAGCCGCATAAATATTTGCAAAGCCTGAATGAAGCATTTTTTGGTTTCTGGTACGTATAAATTTTTACTCTGCATACGAAAGGCTACCGAATTTTATTCTGCATAGCTCCGGAGTCAATTGTTCGCAGCTCAACGCTGCAACCGATTAATTCATTTTTTTTTATAATCACGAACATGTGATGAAATTATGTAACAAATTTTCAATGAATCAAAACGGTTGAATAGCAATTTCATTTCCGGTTTTTCACGCAATAAAATCAAAGACATCGTAATTGAGTTTAAATGAAACAACTGTGTAGCCACAAAAAAAATACAAAAGTGTGTGACAACATCCTGACATGATTCCATGTCGGAATTAATTGCTGCCACCAATCAATTATCCCGTAGATAATGTTGCATTTTGATAGGCGTTAAAGTTTGTAGACTTTTCGACACTTGCCTGCACAATTTAATAAAGAGACTGTGTTCACTATAAAAAATAACGTCAATACATACGTAAATATAGACAAGTTTTACAGTCAACGGCTATATTGTTTCTATAGTGTGTTCTTTAGTAACACTTTTGCCACGAATTTTTCAATTTGTGGAACAAGAGGCATAAACCTCGTTTCAGTTGGACAAAATTGCATCGATTCATGATTATGACATTTTACATGCTGTTCTCGAGAAGTAATTGAAATGCGAAAATGAATGGATATAGACATTTCACATCAAATGGAATCAAAAATCATGCCAAAAACATTTTTCACGAACGGCTTTTTCGCAAATTACAAACGTCATATACCGAAAAGGCATCAACTCATCGCCTCATCACCATCAAGTAGTACAGTGAAGTTGACATTTGTGCGCAGACAATTATTTCTAACTTCATTTTTAATGCATTTACCGTGCACGGAGTTATTTTGCGGAAAGTTGCACCTTTTAATACATATCGCATTACGTCTAGCTGCACGACTTTGCGATTAGCCAAGGAATCGTCGTCGGAAAAGTGTTTTGTGGCAAAATTCTTCTCGGGGTTGTTGTTACCACCTGAACGATTTGGCTTGTGCGATTTATCAATTAAAATATTAAAACAAAACAAGCAAAGAATTATCGCCACACGCCAAAAAGAAACAAATAAATTGTAAATGGCACCAAAATGATGATGCCTTTTATTTGTTCTTGATTTCTTAATCGAAATTGATTCAACCAATATAATAAATAAATAACATAATACAAATGCAATACAATCAACAGTAAATTCTAGATTCGAACTTTCAAACATCAATATTCAGCTTTTCTCTGCTATTTATATTTAATCATTTATATTCTAAACCAAAAATTATCAACATTATTCTCGAATGCCTTGACTGAAATGGATTGCAAGCAATCAGTCGAAATTATTCCATTGTTTATTTGTTATGTTGATAAACGTGGTGGCATTTTTATTTTCCCAGATAGAAGAATTAGACATAGACATGCACGCATACGTAAACCAAACCACAAAAAAAAAATCAGCTGAAAGCAAATAAATCGAGATTTGTAGAGAATGGTTATGGACGTGAACATCAGATAATGCTAAGTTATTGCTGCACGTCATTGAATCTAGTTTGATGAAAAATTGGCAGAGCACGTGATAATTGTTTGGAATGTTGATAGAAAATGAGCCCAGACAACTAGATCGTTGACCATCCATTGTTATCGCAATGAATCACTACTTAATTGTATGATTAGTTTAGATGGGCTGCTAAATCGACGGATTGTCTCTCAGTTCAATTGTTATCACTTCAACAGTCAAAATAGAAAAAAAAACAACAATAATCAAAAATATTGTCTCATTCATGAAGTCAGAGCGAACAAAAAAACCATTTAAACAACAGATTAACACAGCACAAAATGAATAATTAAACAAAACAAGATGTTAAAACACAATTATTTTTTACGTGTTCATAATAACAAACGGTCTTTCAGTATTCCATAGCCGATACGAATAATCGCTATGGCGAAATAGTGCATGGGAAAAAAATGGCACGGGAACAGACGATAAAGCAAAATAAACCATTACAATACCCAATTTGACAAAGTTCAAACATGCGTGCATTTTTGCACGAGCCAATTATAATGTGGTTTGTTATGATTTCAATTGGAAATGCAAATATTTGCCCGATTACATTTAAATAAATGACATTAGTTTTATCAAATTCGATTTAAAATGCTATCTCTAAAATTAGTCCATATTTTTAGATGTTCCAACATCAAAATCTGTTCTCTGAATTTCTTTTTGTAAATGGATTTTGAAACGTGGGAACAATTAAATAGCCCGAAATAGAATATAGCTATTGGGTGGCAGTCGGTGTATTGACACTGATTCTTCGTTTTCTGCCATCGTTAGGACATTCCCATACAAATACACAGTGATAATAGATAGTCAGTGACAGACAGCGCCACAACTAATGAACTAATGCCGATTCCAAGTGCTTGAAAAATGTTAATAAGAAACTATAGTGAACATTTATGCCGATTCCAAGTGCTCGTACTTTAATTTTAAAGTCAGCTTTAAATTTTTTTTTATTGAAATCTATTACAAAAATGAAAATTTATGAAGTGAAATTTTATTTTTTGCATAAAAAATGCATTCTGTGTTGATAAAATGTTGATTTTTTGGTTATGTGCAAGGAAAAATTGACAAAATCAGCGTTGGGCGGTACCCATGAGCCACAAACGAAGAAATAGTATCTGCATCAAAAAGAAACGAAGCGGCCAACCATTTTAGGTGGCACATATGCCCGTGGATAGCGTTAAATAAATATAACATGACAATCAACACGGTGCAAAACAATGAGTTAGCAAAACAATACATCTAAGATATTTAGATTTGACTTTCTCTCCGTTTCACCCCAATTCCATTTGTCAAAAATAAACACATTTATAACTGTTGATCAATCATTTTATTTAATTGGAAAATAAAATAAATGATCACCAAACAGAAGAAAAAAAAACATAACGAAAACAGAATCAAATGTTTTTACCAGAAAAGAAAACAAAAAAAAGTGTTCATATCAAATGATCTGCAAATAAGCAATCGCTTACTTAGATTGATGAACTTTCAACCATATCACATATTTTTTTTTTGAAATATGTATATGTGCCCGAGGTGAAATAAATGCTCACCAGATATGCATCGCTTTTCGTACGTATTCTATCAGCACAGTCAAAATATAGAATATTAATCGACAACAACAACAAAAAATGTTAATTGGACAAATTTAATAATAAAAAAAAATCTATTTTTGAAATTCCATTGAAGAGCGAAAAAAAATATCAAATCACTGTGCAAGTCATTGAAGGCGAAATATAATCAAACGATTAATAATAACGCCTTGATAATGGCAATTTTGTTTACGTGCTTAATCGAGTTTATATTCAATGCACAGCTATAAAAGCGCACATTATTGCAGCTGATGGCTTCTTGTTCGCCGCCAGAACAAAACACACCACAGAGCTGTTTCAGGCTGTTTTTGGCGAACAGTGATCGTACATCTCCTCTTTTGTCTACTATTTGAATTTTATTTTGATTTGTTCTTGCTTAATGACATTGTGAACGTCAAAAACTCACCGTGTAAAAATATTTCGGAAATGATTATCCATATTGCAGCTACCAAATTAAACCAGTTGCAAAATCCGCGCTTTTTTCTCGTCATATTTAAGCAGCTGTACGCATACACGGCTCGAATGTTTTTTAACTTCGTAAATATTTAAAGAAAAAAACACCAGCAACACAAGTAGTCTCTAGTCAATGTGACGCGTTTTCTCGTTCAGTGGTGTTGTTGAGTTTTTGTTGTGTCGACCAAAGTTTGTTTTTTTATGTTCGTGTTAGTTTTTTGTGCTGATTTTTTAAGCGTCTCGTCTTCTATTTAATTAGTTGGCGTTTTTATTTCTGTTTGCGTTGCTTTTTCCTATGCCTTTAATCGTTTTGTTTGAAGTCGCACTTCGTTAGCGTCCATACACACTTCAATTGTGAATGAAATGTTGCCTGGTTGCTGTTAATTTTTTTTTTATGGTATTCAAAGCAACTGAAATGCCATCATCGAGTTTCCGCTTATTTACGATTCCCTGTAAGAAAATGAGAAGATAAATTAAAATTAACATTCAAATGAAAATTGATTAGTAAATTATGCAAATGATTCATTTAAAAGCGATAATGAAGGGTTTGAGATTCGTTTCTCCATAAGTTTTTCTTTCTCTGTTTTTTTTTTTTAATTTTCACTTTCATTTCGTTGCTTCCGCTCTCTGTTCAGATATTTTAACTCAGAAAAAAAAAACGTTTAAAGTGTGTGTATCAAATGATGCCAATCAACAACTTAACTAGGAGTAAACAAAGGAAAGAAAATCCAACTGTCGAGTTGGAAAACGAAGAGAGAAAAAGGAAATAAAAAAAAAACAGACCGATCGAAAAACGAAAATCGAAGAACGACTAAATCTTTGGTTGACTCGCTGTTTGCCTACGTTTTTTTTCCCAACGTTGCGAACATCTAAATCATTGTTGTTCGATAAGCCATTTAGATTTTCGATATTTATTGGAAAATTATGATAATGCGAACAAAAGCGATGCGAACACATCTCATTTGAGGCAGACGAGGATGTCAAAGCAATGGAAGAAATACGTACAGTTTAAAGTGTGAGCTGGGAAACGATAGAATAACGATCGAAACAGAAAAAGCGAGAGAGAAACAGAGAAATAAGCGTGAGAGGTGGAAAATGTTTGAGGTTGAACACACACACCAAAAAAAAATAATCGTGAAAATCGATTTAAAGGCAACATCATCGCGAAGGCTCACAACATAGATTAGCGCTCCTTATTCATTGCTTTTGTATCGATGAGCCGTACAAATATGCGAGAATGATGGAAATGATGCCATAGTATCGTTACGAAGAATCGTTCGGATTTATGTTGAAAAGATGACACATATCCACCGCGTGCCCAAACACCACACACACATTCTCGTTGCGCTCTTCGAAATATATATGTATATCTCTATTCCTTCTCTCTTTTTTTTGCTGTTTTTTTTCAAATTAAAAATTACTGGCTTCGATCGTCTCTCTATTGAATATCACATCTCTATTATCCGTCGTTAGTTTTGTAAAATGCTTTTGAAACCGAGCCGGCCCATTCATTTCATACCAATATTTCGTTTCAATATTATATGAAAATGTGGTAATGTATCAAAATCATCGCCTACCCATTGAAATCGCGTATAAAGACCCCATAAAGCCGGTATTTTTAACTTTCAATAAATGCGATATTATGCCATTTATATACATGAGTGAATCGATGATATTTCCGAGCAACGACTATTTGAATAACAACATGAAAAGCACAAAATCCTCGACAGTGTTTGTGTTCCACACTGGATACACGGTATAGTTTAATGAACGACGCTGGAAAATACGACAGTTTTTTTTTGTTGCTGCTACTTCTCTTTTCATTCGTCGTCGTTGTGTGTCGGTTTGCTTTTTTTGTGTGTATGCTGTTGCCCCTTTTTTTTCTCTGTTTCTCTCATTGCGGATTTCAATCACTTTGCTGTTTCCGTGAAAAAGAAAAATGCGCGATAATTTAGTCATTTTAGCTTTTCGTGCAAGCCAACTCGAACAACAACGAGACGCATTTTTATCTTTTGCGCAATTTTTTTTTCTCTCTCTGTTTTTTTTTCCTTGACAATTCAACAAATAAAAACGTGGCGGCCAATTGTTTAGCATCGTGGCACTGTGTATGTTTGTGCACGAGTGCCTATGTGTGTGTGTGCGTATGTTGAGTGTGTATGCAGTAGCGAAAATTGAAGAAAAACAAATTAATTTATTTAAATTAAGTGTGTATTTCATTTGATCACATTGCTATGCGACACGTTTTTTTGGGGGGTAGATCTGTATTTGTGAAGCTCCACATTATTGACGCAATAACGAGACTACTATTGTCTTCGTTGGTTCGTTAACACGTAATGTAAAATTAAAAAAAAAAAAAAAAAAAAAAAATAAAAAAAAAAGACAAAAGAGAACCAAAGAGATCTTAAATTGTATATACATCACGTAGTCTGTAGAGGACAATTTAAACGTGTTAGGTGCGGGGTTAGCGTACTGAAGGCGGGATTCCAAGTTCAGTATTAAAAACAATAGCTATGAAATTGAAAGAATCAGCGTAACAGCTCGCAACATCTTGTTGATTGAGCGTGTGACAGAGAAAAGAGAAGAGCACGAAATTGAGACTGCAAAAGCACATCTTATGACGGGTTTTCTTTTCATTCATCCACGAAACGTATGCATTAAAGCTACGACCATTTTTTTTGGTTTGGTTTGGTCTGAATTACGAATACACAGCCGAAAAGATGAATTCATTTCAAGAGCCATGCAAAATCTGTGTACTTTGCAAAGAATAGCGTGCACACACACACACACACACTTCGTAAAATGGAAAAATATTAATGATCCACAAAATTTGGCTTTACACAAACGACTAATCTTAATCTCTTTCAGTGTTCATTAACGAAACCGCTTTTTGGATTTTATATTCGTTGAATTGATGCGTGTTTGTGCTGTACGCTTGAAACATAGAGAAAAGTAAATCGTTGTGTCGTCTATAGCATGAAGCACAGGCAATATTTGCCATGGCATTTAGCTTTTACACACGACTCGTATATATATATATATATATATGAAAAAAAAAATATATATATATATATTGGTCTGTGCGAGTACATTCTTTGCCATCCGTTCATTCGCCCGCCCGCCTGTCCGCTCGCGACACCATTTACCGTAAATATTTGCATTGTTTATGGCAATCATGAAATGAAGAAATGGAAATCGGCTAACCAAATTCACCAAACTTGTAGTATTACGATGTGTTAGATCCTATAGAACCAACTCATCGCAGATAAATGCACACAGGAGATGATATTCAGTGGCCGATATTTTGTTGGCAGAATGTACGTCGGCATTTTCTACATTTTTACCGTAATCTATAGATCTATTCATTTGAATTAGCTCCGGTTGTGCCATCACTCTCGTTTAGACTTAAATTGAAGTTAACTGTGGCGCACACCACGCACCGCACACAGTCTTTTCACCTCAACGGCAGCCCGCCATGGACCACTGAACACCAAACACGATAAAAACTGCAACCATGGCAAAAACGAACAGAATAAAAGAGCAAACGAACGAAATTGAATGACGGCACCTAAGAAAAAAAGCAGCAAAAGAAAAACAACAACAGCAGCAGCAACAGAATTTAGTCGACGGGCTTTGTGTAAAGTAACAAATGTGTACCAATGGAAAAGTCTTTGAGGTGTTAGATTCATACTATAATAATAGTCATAAAATTAATATGCTAGAAGTACAAGACAGAGAGATGGAAATGATGTCGGCGTTTGGTTGGACGGTTCGTTTGTTCATTGGTTCGTTGGTTCGTTGGCCAAACGAATCTATATTAGCGCCAACAAAGAAAACGATAAATGTAGCGCCGGTCATACCCGTCTATTCATTTTAGCTGCTCATTGAAAAACGTCTTTTCGAAAATTGGTGCTTTTGAGATTGTTTTTTTGTTTCTTTTGCCGTGCAATTTCTTGGTATTGGTACGTTGAGGGTGAGAGTATCACACGAATATCGGAAGCGTGTTAACGAACTGGTTGAGCGCATGTTTTGGTCTCTCTCTCTCTCTCTCTCTCTCTCTCTCTCTCTCTCTCTTTCTCTATCTTTCTTTCTTTTCTCCGTTTCATGAATATTCAAATGAAACAAAAATATTTAATGACGGTTTTAGGTTTTAAAACGAAATGCAATGCAAGCAGACGTTTTCCCTCTTTTGTGTTGTGTGTGCAGTGTGCACACACACAGTAGAAATATGAATGAACATATTCGGTCTGGTTGCTTTTAGGCCACCAGTAATTGTGTTCATTTTTGCTAAATGTAAATTAAACTGAAATTTTAATTGATGAATTCTGATACCAGTTTAAAATATGATTGGAATATTTTCAAAGATCAAACAACAATTGCATCAAAAAACAATTTCGGTGATCATATTGCCCAACGAAACAAACATCAACGTCAATTTCAAATCGATATATTATAATATTTATATATTATGTTTGATGTTTACAGTAGCAACCAAAGCCAAATGTACCAATTTAAATCGGTGAACTGGTGTTCGGTGTAATTTTGAGTGATTTTGAAAGTAATAGCATGCATGAATACATGAAAGTCGGTGTCATGTAGAATTCGAAACACTTCAATTTCAAGTAAAAATATCTTATGAATTTAGTTTGCAGTGTGTGTACTTGTAGACATAACGATGCGGTGCCAATCTAAATGCTACATGCTACATGCTAGATGCCACACGCTGCCATTGAACACACGTAAGATAAATGACAAATATAAGTCAAATGCACAAGCACATTGGATGCGGTATAGAATTCCATTGAATGCCATTGAATGCTTGCAAGTTGCAGGCAGTAACACTAGCAGTACACAACTCTTGGCTCCTCGTTCTCTTGATTTCTCGTACGTTTCCATCATGATCTGTGGTGTCTTCACAAAATCACCAGGAAAATGATTTCATCCAATAGCCCCGATAGCGACAGGATTTCAACCATAATTGCACAATATACGATTTATTAGATATACACGTGTAGCGGCGATGGTCGAATTTTCGTGACGATGTTCTCTCTCTCTCTCTCTCTCTCTCTCTCTCTCTCTCTCTCTCTCTCTCTCTCTCTCTCTCTCTCTCTCTCTCTCTCTCTCTCTCTCTCTCTTCTCTCTCCTCTCTCATCCTCTCTCTCCTCTCTCTCTCTCTCTCTCTCTCTCTCTCTCTCTCTCTCTCTCTCTCTCTCTCTCTCTCTCTCTCTCTCTCTCTCTCTCTCTCTCTCTCTCTCTCTCTCTCTCTCTCTCTCTCTCTCTCTCTCTCTTCACATATCGTTTGCTTCTGCCAATTGAATTTAATGCTTTTTGGTTTGAAATATTTGTTTGCAGCCGCGTAACTCTCAAACTTGAATATGTGCTTGTATGTAGAGAGGTGGTGTTTTAGAGGGTGATCCTGTATTCGAGCATCCAAAAATGAAAATTCGAACTATAGTAAACACTTCACCCGTAAACGATGGAAATTTATTTTGGTTTTCTGGTCTGAATATGAACCAAAAACCAAATGAATAAAATATCGGATTGTTTATTGCGATGCTTACGAATTTGAAATATTGATGAAAGAATTGCTGCCAAACAGATAGAATTGGTAGATTGAAGGAATATTGAACAGATTGTATATATGAATACAATTTGTAACATTTTAATTTGTAAGCTGCTGCTGTTTCAATCGATGTTTGATATTTTCGATACGAAATGGAACGTATGCCTGGCTTCGTAATGCTTGTCGAATGCTAATTTCAATTATGCAAATACCTTTTGAAACGATGTGTACGTTAAAAAAAACCACCCCAAATTCGCTCGCATCGTTTATCTGGGAATTCTCTTCTGTTTTTGATTCATATTTTAACATTTACATTTACATTTACGATTTCCCCGGCTAATTTTCATTTGCACGCTGACGAATGATTTGAGATTCGTATTTTTCGACTTTGGACTGTGAATGAATCCCCGTATGCCATTGCCAGGAGACATAAAATAGCCAAACGAGAATTGAGAGATAAGCGGTAGATCTCTCTGCGAATTGACCGTACCTGAAAGGGAGATTATTTGAATATTTTTGCAGCAATTAAAATATCTTTCACTGCGTCATGAGAGATTTATACCAAGATACGAAAGAGAGAGCAAGAAAAAAAGCGAATGGCACAAACGGACAAAAGCGAGTGGACAGTGTACAGAATTGTTTGAATCCATCATCCATTTTAGACATTGTTGCAAATGAATAAATTTTACACTTTGGACTTCATTCTGATTGAGTTAACCTTCTTTAAACCAAATTGTTTAAATGAATTTGATGAAGACCCGCGAACAAGCCGCTGATGAAAACCAATTCGACCGCAGCGCAACCGAAAACAAAAAGTGAACAAGAAAATACACAAATTTCCAAGGAAATGAGCGTAATTCGATGAGCGTTTCCGAACTTTTTTGCACAACAATTAAATCATACAGATGATTATGTGTAAGCGAAGTTATGAAGCGATTCCACTTGTTATTTTGTTTTTTTTGTTGTTGTTCCGAATCGCCGCATGTCTGCGGTTTCATTTATTCAATATTGTGTATTTCACAATCGTTTTCCCAGTTGAACATTAACGGAATGAATAATAAATGGTGAGGAATAACAAAAAATGAAGACAATTTTTCGTACCAAAATTATTTTTCACTTTCTCTACCTCCCTCTCTATCTCTCTCAGTGGAGTTAAAGTTTCATTGCGTCTGTTGCCATTGGAATATGCACAATTCAGGTTTTGGAGACTCAATTCTTTGTTAAATCGGTTCTTTCGCTGGTGAATTTTGGATGTAGATAATTTACCGAAGGGCTGGATTTAGTTCAGATATTGCAATACTTGAATATTACATACACCTGGAATAAAATACGAATAGCGTATTTAATTCGAATGAATGTTACAAATATGATTTATTCTTTGAACATACTAAACTAAAGAAGAAGAAGACGACAACGACGACGACGACGACGGAATTCTCGACACTTTAGAAAACAGAGAGTGCTTGCCACACAGCTGCAATATAAATGACGTGGTGGTTTTTTTGTGTGTGTCGTGCATTAATTTATTATTGAATTGCATAAATGTGTTATAGTGCAATATATTATATGTGCACTCTATGCACAAATGCCATGGGATAAAAAGCGACACAAAAACCTTGTCACACATAATAATTTTGCGCTTTAATCGTTTCTCTATTGCAATTTCATATAATGAGCATGCTGTATGCATGCAAGCTTCGAAATAAACGGAAACGTTTTCACATTTTTATGTAACATTGACTTGAGGAACCTTCTTCAATTCCCTCATGTTTGGTTCGGTTAGTTTTTTTTTGCATCTTTTATTTTCTCTTTCTTTTCATCTTTCTGTCGCAAGTTGCATCCACACAACCATCAAACGAAGGGAGAAAAAAAATGATTTCCTCGTTCGTGTATGAAAAGAAGGGAAACCGATTGCAAAGTGGGAAAGCGCACTTCAGCACAACTATAACGTAAGCAATTGCACACCATAATCACTTTAATACACTTATATCAATATTTGTTTGAAAGCTATTCAAAAAAAAAAACGGGTGCTGAATATTCCGTTTTGCGTTGTTCGCAATAAATCACAGAAATGGGTAAATTTTCTGTGGATTTATATGATTTTAAAATTGATATTTGAAGTGTAAATGTTTGAAATCAGTAGTTTGTCATTAGTTTATGCGTACCGTCTCAGGCTGTCAGTCTCACAACCATCCCAATCTATTAATGTTTAATTTTTTGAGCGTTTGCCACCAAACTATGGACTGCGATTGCCGTTAGCATTGCGGGTTGCTCATTCCGTTCAACGAATAAATTCTATTAAACGCGTTTAATTAGCCTTTAATATATTTGAGTATGAGATGATGTAATTACCGATGAAACCACTTGAATTAATTAAAATTTACTACAATATTTGATATTGTGTTGCTAACCGATTAATTCCCTCGATGGAAATTCATGCATTTAATTTCCAAACAAGTGCCCATGCATGCTCGTGAACTCTCTCACTCGCTCCCTTTATCCGCTTTCAAGTGCTTCAAAAATTTTGGAATGGAAAATTGCGTGCTGCAGCACAATATTTTGCTGCTATCAAAAGTGGTTGGCTGTGGTTTAGTCGCAATTTTACCTGAAACCCGAAAAGAAAGACAACATATCGTATCGACAAAATTGAAGCGAATACGTTAATTCATAAATATGAAATTTTCCCAACAAATTTTTGGGTGTTGAATGTTATGTGTTCCAATTGGGCTGCGCATCCCATCATCAATCCAAGCGAATAGAATCAACAACAAATCGCCCGATTTCCATGCGCCCGCATGGAAGTGAGAGATAGAGAGAGAAAGCACATTCACAAACACACAAACACAAAAAAAGAAGGAAATTCATTTCCATTTTTCTGTTATTCCAAATGTAATTTGTATTAAAGTGAATTATAATTAATTTATATCCTTCACATTTACATTGCTAATGAACTATAAATTTGTTTTAATTTTTATTGGCCCATGAAATGTGAAAACGTAAGGTACTCAAAAACTCAAAATCAAAATTGAATTGTTTCGATATATTTTATCAAAATATACACAACCACATCGAATTCATAGTCAGATCGAAATGCGCGCATATGCAAATCGGTTCGCATATTTAGCCATATAATCATTGAAAATATGTTCAACAAATAAAAACATCCTGAACACAGTTTGATGGTTTATTTTGTTTATTATTACTCTTGTTGTTGTTGTTTTTTTTATTCGATATGCTGTTTTCTGCCCCACGACCCAACGATGAAAATCTAATTCCAAAAATCGCAACCAGATTTGGATTTCGAATTTTCAATTGTGTGCAAAAGTTGTTGTTAATGTATGAGTGGGTATTGTGCCTGCTTGGTGCTTGCGTACTTGGTGTGTGTGTGTGTGTGTGTGCTTATGTTGGCGTGGTGAGCATGAGCCCATACGATGTGTGTGAGTGTGAATGGCATATTCTTTGTCCACTTGACTTAATAGCCGGCGACCGTGCAGTTTAAATTTATGAGCCTACGCACCAAACTCATTTCGTAGCGATTTCGAAAATATTTCGACATTTCTCGATATATTTGATCCGAGATTTGCTGAATTGGTGAGTCCATAGCGTCCAAAAATTATGTACGTGTAGTAAATTTTATAAATTGAGAGATCAAACTACAAATATAATAATAATAATAATAATAAATTAATTGATGGTTTTATCGTGCATTAAATCTACAATGTGGCGCACAGACACACGCACAGGGCAGCCAGTTGGATGGCTTGAAAAGCGTTTTCCAATTTCGCGCTGATGTGCCGGTGGCACGCGCACACACATCGTGCGCTTCATTGGAACAAGGCTGATTGAAATTGTGAACGAAACATTGGTTGTGAGCGGTTGAGCGAGATGACACAGCGCCAGAATGAAATAATTATTTGACTTTGTGCAATATGAATATTGGATCTATGCACGCAATCTAGCATTCCCATTGAAATGGGTAATTTCTATTAAATCACTCATTTTATATGGTCAAACGTTTCACTTCCGCCACTGATATTTCGGTCAATTCTTTGGAAATGAACAAATTTTTTGTTGTTGTTCTGCTCTATTCACGTTGCCACTACTGTTGCTGCTATTGCCACTGAATATGGATCGTATGTTTTCATTTGAACAAAGCGCTGACTAGACAACAATATCATAATACCCGCCATTTTATGAATGTGTATTGTGTTGAGTATCGATCGTGAGTGCCGAGAGAAACAAGTGAAGTATAAAAAAAAAACCAAAAACAGAAAATTTCACAATAGATTAAATTGTAAAATTTCACCGTGATAGCGGGCATAATAAAATCGAGAGGCAAAGAGGAAAAGAGAGCGAGAGATATAGAGAGACAGACCAACCGATATCATAGTAAGCCGTATAAATTCCCATCGTGCATACACAAGTACTCTACGGTTTGCGTACACACAAGTGTACATTTGCATTCAGTTCGAACCCAAAATATAAATGAAAATATTTTAATCTCTCTTACAATAAATAATTACCAAATCTCTATTTTAAATCTCTTCACATCGAACAATGGATGCATTTACCTACCGTAAATGGATCGCATTAATTTGCAACAATATAACCAATAATTGCGAATAAATGTTTAAATTTACTCGGTGCAACATTCAACACAGAATTGAATCAAAACTTGGCAGGTTTTTTTGTTCTCTTCTTGTTTTTGTTGCGAGTCCATTTTTTTATTTCCTTAAATGTGTTTAATGTAATGGTGCATTGCATTATAAAAGGTACCCCATTCACATACGGTATTACCTTATGTTATTGCGTTTTTTTTTTCTTTCTCACAACACTAACCGAAAATAAAAAGACAAACTATCAAATGCAATTATTTACATTTGTTTGTATACCATGGCAAAAGTTCATAAATAAATGTTTTTACAGACAATATCTATTAGACCAAATGTACAGCAAAACTCTTACACTGCGTGTGTGTGTGTGTATTGTTTGGGGAGGATGTGTTTGTGTTGTGCCCTCGATGATACAATGTACATGGATTTTAAAATCAAATTATCCTTGTACGCTTACAATTACATCCCAGAAACGTTAAATTTATGAGTTCATGTATGCTGTACTCGTATGTAGCATTTTTCTGTGTATGAATTTGCATTTAGGCATGCGAATTTTTGCGTAAGCGGCTGAGTGTGTGTGCGTGTGTGTATTTGTACGATATTTACTTTGAGCGGAATGCATCATCGCTCTCACGTTTAAATCACAATTCGAAATTGATGTTTTATGCAGTGTAAAAAGGCTCAAGCTTCATGCATTATTGTCAGGCTTAAAATTATCGATGCTTGATATATTTAGTGAAGGAAGCAAATGAGTGCATAAAAATAAATACTCAAACGTTTCGATTAAAAATGTTCGGTGTGGCTTTTTGTTCGGGTGGGTTGGTTGGGCGATTATTATTGTTGCTCATTCTACAATCTCTATGTCTCTCTATCTCTGCCACTCCACAGAATCAAAACGAATTAACTTAGAGCTTTATCGATGCTCAAATTGTTATTGTAAACATAAATCATGGTTCTACGTAATTGCAGTAGAATATGATATATTATAATGTTCAGGCAAAAGTTTAGCCATTTTCCAAAACGAAAAATGGAAGAACGAAATAAGCGTTTTTGGTAATTTTAAACCGAAAATTGATGGAACATTTTCTGTATGCAAACCGATATGTATATGTATGTATTGGATATCGATGTTCAAGAGCAATAACAAACCGTTTTATAATCGAAATGCGTTATTATGTTTTGGAACTTGAATCTCACATGATCGGTACCGATATAAATTGAGAGAGTATGTACACTTATTTTCCCCAAACACTCCACTTATTATTGACCACGTAGTTTTGGCTCTATCAAACATGCACCATGCACACTGGCATAAGTGTAGCATTTCGAGCTGAGCTCAGTTTTCCATACACCAAAAAAGCCCCCATAGGATTTGAAGAACGATTGAACGAGTAAGTGAGTGAGTGAAGGGTGAGAGAACGATAGAGAAAACGGGTAATCAAGTAATCGTAAGCTCGGCTATTATTGCTGTTGAACTGTGTCACATTGCGTCGCAACGTTTATTTTCGGTTTATTAAATGTTTCTTAATCATTGCATATAAATCAAATGCAAATACATTTGCAATTTAGATAAATTGAACAATCTCAGCGCGGTACCAGCATCGACATAGTCACAATGTGCTATATGATATATACGGATAAATTTAACCCATACACCCATACAATACACAATATAAATGTGTTGTATCGATATTTGTGCATATTCAATAAATAATGTGATTATCGTTTGTTATTCATTGTTGAGTTTGCTGATGGTTATAATGGCTTACGGATAATAACTATCTATGAATTGTCTCGTCAATGGAAGACGTGCAATGATGATGATGGAAAATGAATATATGGGTATGAGTGGTGGTCGCATCGACAACACCAAATCACAGCATCAATAATCGATTTAATTGCTGGCAGAAGATAATGATGATTTAGTGGCAAAATGAAAAAGATCACGTATTACAATACATATTATGGTATCGCATCGCATCGCATCGTATCCTCTGAGCTCAAGCGTTTGCCATTCATTTTCGCTGTCCTCGCTACAATCACAAGCGATTTCATTTTCTTAAATGTTCTCATTTCACGCTCTCGTAACATTCATCAATAGAACATGAATCGTTCGGGGGCTGTCTTCACAATATGAAATTAACATTTCGCTTTTCAGTCATTTCCTTTAGATTTTTTTTTTCTCTTCCTCTTTTACATTTACATAATTTGCAATTTTAGTTGTCAGTAATAGTAAGGAATTACTCTATCAGTTTGACGACGCAATTGAGTGCAATTGAGTGCACTCAATATAAAAAAAGTGGTCACTTTTTTTCCTCCAGAGGTCGAAAATCGTTACTTTGTCTCTTTGAGCGACCAAATGCATGCATTTCGTCTTTTTGAAGGGTGACATTTCATTTTTGACAGTTGCTCATAATGTTTGTATATTAACCCCAACTCACAACGTCCGTATCCAAATGTCAAATATTGTGTTTATTCCAATGTCGAATATTGAAAATCATGCATTTTGTCCTCCAAAAGGACAAAGTGGTGATTTTAGACACAAGAAGCACAAAAATTGACTACTTTTTTCTATTGAGTAGATATTTTTAACACGAAACAGTTAAATTTCCGATTGATTTGAATGAAAAAAAAATGTCTTGTTTGATTTTTGTTAAACGGCACAAAGAAGTTCCACCGAAATCAGTGGTATTGTTGCAAAAGCTCTATAGATTTGGTACATATTATATTCGGTTGAAACAGAGACAAGAGCAAGAACAATTTTGTGAACACTTGACGTTTATGACATTGACATTTAAGGTAGCTGGAGAGTTAGACATGTGCATAAATGACAATGAAAATGAAAATGAAAATAGAGATGACAAAGGTGTTGTCATTTCAGGCGTCGTTGTTTCAAATTCGTGTACATCAAGTGAATGGCACCTGAATACTTTATTACTAATAAATTATTAGATGTATGTTTCTCTCTCATTAGATTGCTTAGCTTGGATAGCACGTTGTCTGAGGCTCGTTTGTGCGTTTATCTCAGTCATTTTCTTCTAATTCCAATGTGTATCTCTCACTCTTCTCTCTCTCTCTCTCTCTCTCTCTCTCTCTCTCTCTCTCTCTCTCTGTCTCTCTATTGCTTGCTTGGTTCGTGTGCGGCTGTCTGAATTTGTCACATCGGATATCCAACTTAAACGTACACTCACGCTCACATATCCAAATCATACATTATTTTGATGCTGGTAATTTTGCAAAGCATTTAATTCGTATACTTCATACATATTATTGTGAGTCGTGCTTCGAATAATTACACCATTAAACAATTTGTTATGGTCTTTATTTTCATTTTCTTCTCACATTTGCGCTCGTTGAAAATGGTTAAAGCATTTTCAATGGCGATATGTGTGAGCCGAACAGCATAGAACAATGTAAACGCGTATGACGTGAACTACGAAATATTCAAAAAGCGCAAAACCACTTGATATTTAGTGGTGCGTGTGTTTTGCCTCTCTGTCTCTCTCACTGAAGAACAGACATAAGAGAGAGAGAGAGACTGCAAAGAGACCTGAGACTGTATTTATTACTCCACAAGACACACATCCATTGAGTGACAGAAACGGCATTGGCTTTTTCAATATAGAATCACATCATGGCATCGATATTACACACTCCCACGCGCTGTCATCGAAATCGTCTAAATATTTTGAAATCGTTTCTTCAAACAATCGCTTTTACATGCTTAAGATGCCAAACATGACGGTTGTGCCATTGCACACGCACTCTCACACATGCACACATTGTTGTCTTTTGTGTGTAAAATGGCATTTCATGCATTGCAAAAGAACAATAATAAATTGGATTATAATACATATCTATCCATATTTCGATGCGACAGTATCGTATCATCGTGTGGATTTGCGTTAAAATTTGTGTGGCATGCGTCATTTTTGTGTTTCAACAATTTTGGCATAAATTACGAATCACATGTTGTACTTAAACTAATGCTTTTTCGGTTGCTGCAGCTGCTGCTGCTGTTGTTGTTGGTGGCTGCTTCTTATTCGTTGTCAAATTCGTTTCTTGCAATGCACCAAATTATTTTCGTCATGCACGCACAACGGTGTTTTTGTTGTCGATGAACACCGTCGAGTTTTCGATTTGTTCTTCAAGCATTATGCGCATACATCAACCGGGAAAATCTAGGTAAATGAGAATGTTTTTTTTTTCGTTGTTTGATATGAGACTGGTGGATTACATTAGTTTGTTTTATAATTTACTGCCATTAGACAAGAGCTCGAAATCTTGAATAAGCAATTTTCGACCGTGTTTACTTGCACAAACATGAAACGTACAATTATTTAAGATGGATTCGTTAGAGTGTGGTTTTGTGAAAATATGTGTGTGTGTGTGTGGACTGAATTTCAAAAGTGCACTCGAACGCATATTCCAACTGTCAAAAACCAAATACTGTGGAATTTTCCAAACACTTGGCAGAATTTTAATCAAACTGTTTACTCTTACACGGTCGATCGCGAATAACGACTTTCAGTGCTCAATCAATTTTCGCGTTTCATTTGTTTAATTTATAAAATTGTTTGCATTTGAAATGAAAACGAATACTCAAGTGGTCGTTGCGAGTGCAGTTTGTTTGTCAAACTATTCTATTCGATGACTTGATTTGAGTTAAACCGAAATTTTCAGCCAACCATAGCCAAACAGTAAGAGCTTCAGTTTAAGTGCCAACAATAACAAATGAATGGGACGCACACACACACACACACATAGAGAGAGAGAGAGAGAGAGAGAGAGAGAGAGAGAAAAAAAAAGCTTCTATTTGAAAATCTACGTCATTCAAATTCGAGACGAATTGATTTAATTGCAGAAAAAAAAGAACCCATTTCAATTAAAGTGCGAGTGCACACCAATTTTTTATGGCCATCAGAAGATAAGCATTTGATGAATCGTCATTTGTTCAACGGAAGTTTGTTTTTTTTAGCCGTCGTTGTCGCCATTCACATTTTACTGTGACCATATAAATCCTTGAGTGATGAGATATTCGGATGATCCGAGGGCTTGAATAACGAGTTGCATCGTTACTTAATTGTAAAATCAACATCGGCTAAACGGCTTTATCAAAAATAACAACAAGAATTACAATAAGAAACGACACGTTCACTCGCTTAGTTAATATGTTGTGAATAGGTATCGTAAAATAAAGCCGAGATTAAAGCCGAAAAAAGTGCGCGAGCTCCCGAGTAGTGAGCTAGATGGAGGTTAAAACGGAATTCACATGGTTAATTCAGACCGGAAACAGAAATTAGCGAGTATTTCATTTTTTATGTTGCACGTTTTTAATAATTCACCAAATATTCTGGCATTCAAATTTCCACAGCATGAAACGATGCTGGCGCATTAAGCACTGAGCGGTGAAAAAAGTGAATCAAGTGAAAGCACGTCGCCCAGCTACAAAAAAAAAGAGAATGAGACTGAAAGAGAAAGAGAGAGAGAGAAAACAAACGAGAAAAAAATGAATGAATAAAAGAGCGGACGATTCTAGATTGAAATGCAAACACAGTATTCCACTCTGATTCAGTATGATTCAATTGTGACGATCTAAAGCGAATATAAAGATCCACACACAAGATTTATCTATGATTCGCGTTCTTACCGATACCTGCGCTTCTAAGCTTTTACTCTCCCTGCATCTCTCTATCTTGCTCACGAAAATCACATAAATAGAACACTTTGGTGTGAACGAAACAGGAATTCATAATTTAAGAAATGCTCATCATGTGTATGTATGTGTCTATGTACATTTGCGAGCTCATCACCGAGCATGGGGCGAATGCACAAAGCAAGCAAGTGAATAAGCGGAACGGTTGCAAATAGCACTTTGACTTGAGTGAAAGTAATACCGTGTAAATGTCCCCTAAATCCATCATCAATGACACTCGAATAATGTAGCAAAATGTTAAAAAAAACACACACCCACACACACACACACTCGAAAGAATGAGAATAGAAAGCTAGGGTTTGATCGTGCCAGTAGTATTGTGTAGAACCTTATATAGTGTTCACTGTTACAGTACACAGTATATTGTACATATGGGATATATTGTGAAACAAGGCGTAAATCGAAAAAAAATTTCACAGCCGACAGAATAACCTATCAAATACTATAAAGCACTTGCACAAATTTGTTTTTAGGTATTAAAACAATGGCAAACGACACGTGAGCAACAACAACAAAAAATGAAAGACAAGTAGAAACGAAAAGAACCTACGTCACAAGAACACAACGCAAATGTCAAATGGCAATAAGATGCGCAAAGTTGTACGTTCGAAATTGTGGAAATGCCGGGGAAAAATGACATCAGTACGGGTAATGATTGTGAATGATGATACTATTAACCGAGAGCGATCTCAACACGATTTTTCAATATTTTGCTGTCGATAATATCGATTCAATGTGCCGATGTCGATGCCGATGTTTGCCGTCAAAAAGTTCAGCTGCTTGTGAATGCGCGACATGAATATTTTTTTGGGGGCCTTGTGTGTATGTGAGTGTGTGTGTGTGTGAATGTGACGCATTTTTCTCGTTCATTCCATTCGAAATATATGTATTCAGCATATTTCGGTATTCTTCAGTGGTTGTTTTTTTTCTCTCTCCCAAAAGCCTGTATGATTTTCGGCTCTGTTGTGTGTCAAAAACGAGAAAAACATCTGCGTATTTATTGGCCATTTAGTTGTACGTTTTTCTCTGTCATGTAATTTAAAATTACTGACTCGTACACAATATTGGAACATGTCTTTCGGACTTGCAAGCGTTAATATTAAATGCACTCAAACATTCAAATGTAACTTAAAACATTTCCACCATTCAAAAGAATGGTCTCGGCACAGCAAATGAAAAGAGTAAAAATTTACCATTCGCAATGTAAAATCTAAAATTAAATCCAAAATTCTGCGTGTACAAAATTCAAAACAACAATAACCAAACAAAAAAAAAGAAATCAGAATAAACCAACACACACAGCAATCATACGATGGCCGACTTTCTTTTGCTTAAGGCATTCGCTGCCTTTTTTCACCATCTTTTAATCTGATTCGAGTGATATTTTGGCGGGGAATCACCATGAAAAAGGCAAATAAGTCGTTTAGGTAAATAATAAAAGAGTGTTGTGCAAAAGTGGTACTGTTATGGCGCACTGCCATCGACAGTTCAATGTGCCGCCAAACAACGACATACGAACAATAACTGAAACACATAAAAATAAATGATATTGGTAGGGAAGATGGTGGCCGATTCATTCTCTCTCTCTCTCTCTTTCTCTCTTTCTTTCTCTCATTCAAATGTTCGCTGATTCGAACGTAATGCAACCAGTCACCATAGCCATGCCTGCGTGATAATTAAAAAAAAAAATGTTGATCTGCAAGTGGATTACAATTCAAGAAATTATTTAAAATTTAAAATCCAATTTGTTTTGATGTTCAACTGCAATGTGAATCATAGTGACACACCGAAACATACTTTCTTATTTTAATCGAATTTACTGTTACAGCGATTGCCGTCACCATTACCATTACCGTCACCACCGTCGTCGGCAATTCACGTTTGCCGATCTGAAAAGTGAAATTTAATCCGATGGACAGTTTTTCTAAAGCAAAAGCTCCACTCTTAGCCCGCCCGCCCTATACATCGTTGTTGTTTGGTGACATGCATTCAGACGTAATTTCATTCATTAATAATGGAAGCGATGTTTTGACCTCGTCGTTGAATTGATCTTGTGCACAAGTGGCTTCATTTAAATTAATTATTTAGAAATTACAGATGCTTGGAAACCGGGAAAAAAGGTTAAGCAATCGTTTAATTGTTTGTTTGTTAGATGATGTAGTATATGGGTAGCTCAAAGAGGTGTATAATACTCGTGTGAATCATTTAATGGCCAACAGAGAAACAGAAACACACAGCAACAGAATGAAGCAGATAGCGTACGGCACAAAATTTGTGCTCTTTCATCTTTATGTGTGTGTTTCATCTAAATAGATATGTTCATATGATACAGTTTCATGTGATACTTAGCGCTCTCAAGTTTCATATTTCACATCAAAAAGATGATGATGAAAAAAGCGAACACAAAAAAAGTATACATCTAATAGGTATTTGCATACACTGCACGGAAATCATTCATTCATATTTCTTTGGTGACACCAAAGCAGTGTTTTACGTTGTGCGTCTGCACTCAAATCACACACACACACATCAGCGTAAACACATCCAGGCACAGCGGATGTGTGTATGTGTGCGCACCGGCGTGTGTGTGTTTGTGTGTGTGAGGATGCTCCTCAAATTGCCACAAAAGGAAGCGAAAACTTAATGCACACTTGATGTAAATAAATCGTGACAGGAGATTAATTCAACATTTTATTACATAAATCAATGTATATCGCAGCTAGCTAGCAGCACCAACGTCAGACATCACACACCAAGGCACCCAAATGCCGCAACATACACAAAAAAACCCATTGCCATCCGCCTGAAAAATCTCAAATGATTTTTCAAACAACAAGAAAATAAATTGCATGTAATGAAATGCGAATGAAAACTGCATTCAAAGTTAGGAATATGATTTTCCAGTCATATTCGTTGCTGTGGTTCGGGATATAGACAAAGGATCTAGCGCACATGATTTGCAAGTGCAACGCTTCAAATGGTCGACGAGAACGAAGCGTAGCACTATCGCGAATTTTATCGATTTGTTTTTTTGTTTTCGTTGTTTTTGTTGGTTTTGTTCTTGCTGTTCTCTTTCTCTGTTATTTGCCCGCAGTTCGGTTCTATGCACCGATGCAAGTGAAAAATGGAAAAATTATGGACATTATGTCGTGCAAAATCAAATTGGAACATGACGATGAGAAATGCTGTCGTGACCTGAAGGAGAAAAAGTGTAATACAGTTTCTTTTTTCTCTGCCACTTCATTTGCAGCGCGAGCAAATGAAATAAACATTGTCGAAGCTTCAGTAAAGTGTAAATAAAATGGTGATCAACAATAACAGCAAACTAAAAAAAAAAAACAAAAAAACACACCGCCATCGCTCTTCATCCGGTTGCATAAGCTGCACTCTCCCTCACACACGCACACTCACATATGCATTCATATTCGGTCGCATCGACATGTAAAAGCCATATACCGAGAAGTGTTACTGAAGAATAACAAACGAGAAATTTAAATTTTTATATGGTGAAAAATGCAATTTGTCAAAACTGCCTACAGCGCATATTTATTTCTATTGAATGCAAACATTTTCGGTATGTGCACGAAATGTCAGTGTTTGTACAAATAAGCGAACACTACTTCAACTCTCACTAGAGGGTCCCACCAGCCAAAAAAAAAAACGAAGAGAAGAGAAATAGGTGGAGCATACTCATCGCTCATCGCACATGGGGAATGAAATGCATGCGGTTGTGGTGAAATTGTGAAGAGAATGAGACACACACACATAGAGAGAGAGAGAGAGAGAGAGAGAGAGAGATGCTGCTTCCACATTTACTCACTCGTCTGTGTACTGCTAATTACTTGCGGTCTGATATGTTTTTATTCAATTTACTGGCTGAAGAGAAATCGTTTGCATGTTAATTTATAATAATGACACCACACACGTCTTGGTCAGGCAACCAAAAAATACACCAAAGAAAATTCATCGGATGGTGGAAATTAAGTGATGCTTCTGCAGCTGCATGCACAAAACGAGTGGAACTTAAAAAAAAATAACGAGAGGAGAGAATAGCAACAACCACAAAAAATGGAGTTGTGTTGTTGGCTAATGCTACGATATATGATGTGCGATGTGCCATTTTGGGCACTCAATTGAAGCTTTTTCAACCTTTCTGACTTTTCCGTAAAGTCCATTTGCACTGTCGTTTCCGAATATTGCAGTGATAGTTAAACCAAAATGTTAAAAGTTCTCTTTCTCTGGGCCCATGTGTGTTTCTCCATCTATATTCGATTTATATTTATATATATATATACAGGGTGTCCCGCTTTAGCATGTCAATATTTCTACCACATATTCCTTGGGCCATGAGGAGAAAAAAAGTCTATGAGCAATAATTTCTAGGACTCGTTTTTGGTGGGGTTTCAGCCGTTGGCCCACTAAGGGTCAATATTTCATATGCTAGAATGGCCATCATTCAAATGCGTGTTGTGGTCGCATTTTTCAACATAAATACATGGTTGATAGCTTATTCGAGAGATATTGACGTCTATTAGATGACACAAAAAAGAAAATATGAAAAAAGTTCAGTGGAGGCGGTAAATTTTTGATTGGTCTGAAAGTACAAAAAAATCGGAAAAATCGATGAAAATCGCGATTTTTCTCGAAAAAGTGTCGTAGAAGACCCCCCTTTTTTATTTCAGATATCGAAAGTGCATGAAATTCTGAGCCGGAACACAAATGTCAAAACATCAGAATTTGCATATCTTGGCCAAAATCGCAAAATGTTTTAGATGGAGCGACCACACTTTTTTTGCTTCACATTCTAACGGCTGCTGAGATCGTGTCTATCAACAAAAATTCATGATTTATGTCTCGTCGGAAAGCTATTGAGCTCTACTAGGATCTACAATAGTGAAAAAAATCGAAAAGGAGTCTTTTTTGGTTGTAATAGTGCTACATAGTATCTCATGCTTTATGATAGAAATTCAAGATAAATTGTTACTTTTTACCGTGGTGTATGTTTTAATATACCTTTTTGTATCATAAATAAACTAATTTCAAGTCAGTATGCAAAAGTTGTATGTCAAATTTCCCATTTTTAAATAACAGAAGGATCTTCTCCACTCGTCTAAAAAAAAAGATGATATGACTTTAAAATGTTATATTCTGACTTTATATTAGATGATCTTTTGATTTATGTTTTATATTTGGGTTTGTTAAAACACACAGCACGGTAAAAAGTAACAATTTATCTTGAATTTCTATCATAAAGCATGAGATACTATGTAGCACTATTACAACCAAAAAAGACTCCTTTTCGATTTTTTTCACTATTGTAGATCCTAGTAGAGCTCAATAGCTTTCCGACGAGACATAAATCATGAATTTTTGTTGATAGACACGATCTCAGCAGCCGTTAGAATGTGAAGCAAAAAAAGTGTGGTCGCTCCATCTAAAACATTTTGCGATTTTGGCCAAGATATGCAAATTCTGATGTTTTGACATTTGTGTTCCGGCTCAGAATTTCATGCACTTTCGATATCTGAAATAAAAAAGGGGGGTCTTCTACGACACTTTTTCGAGAAAAATCGCGATTTTCATCGATTTTTCCGATTTTTTTGTACTTTCAGACCAATCAAAAATTTACCGCCTCCACTGAACTTTTTTCATATTTTCTTTTTTGTGTCATCTAATAGACGTCAATATCTCTCGAATAAGCTATCAACCATGTATTTATGTTGAAAAATGCGACCACAACACGCATTTGAATGATGGCCATTCTAGCATATGAAATATTGACCCTTAGTGGGCCAACGGCTGAAACCCCACCAAAAACGAGTCCTAGAAATTATTGCTCATAGACTTTTTTTCTCCTCATGGCCCAAGGAATATGTGGTAGAAATATTGACATGCTAAAGCGGGACACCCTGTATATATCGTGTATGTTGTTGTATTATGGTTTATTTTTCATTTGCTCCCACTTGCAGCGTTGTTCATGCCCAAACAAAACACATGTTCAGCAATTCCATGGTCAGAGTTGAGCACCGACGACAAAAAAAAACTGCTACTACAACTACAATAACAATAATAACAGCATTTGATTTTTGAATCGATTAGAGAGCTGACTTTGCCACATTGCATCAGGAATAAGCAAATATAGTCCGAGTTTGGTTGCTGTTGCTCTGTTCACGTTACACTTTGCCATTCAGTCGACACGTATTTTGCATGCCATATGCCATACATTACCACACACAGACACACACAGGCACACATACACCCAACACATATATGTATTATAATGGTACATTTCTGTCACTACCGCACGATTATTTACACTGAAAAGTTGCTTGTAATGCGAAACTAAAAATTCGATGGCTCATGAAACAATGTGTCGAATGCACAGACGAATAACAGCGAAGCACATCGCAACAGACGATGTGTACTGTACAGCACTGTGTGCACAAACAACGGACATGCATACCAACCATCGCAACATGTTTGTTGTTCACACACACACACACGCACACGATGGCAAAGAGCCGGGGACAATCATAGAGAGAAATAGAAAGAGCGACAACAACAACTAAAAAAAAACCGCCAGCAAGTAAAGCACAATAACGATTTACGAAATGTGTTGGGTGTGCGGTAAAGAAACAATATTTTTGCTTTAGCCACCAAAAACATACAACATCAAACCTCATACAAAACATACTTTTGCCCAAACGCGCATCCTTGTTACCGATTCATTTCAAGTGTGAACAGTGGTGAAAGGCCACCAGAGCCAACCAGAAAGAGAGTGAGATCGTAAGCGACTGTGTGTATGCGAGAATAATAATATTCGAAGAAAAATTGAGCATCTGCTGTGCTTTGTTATTTGTATAGACATACTGTGTGGTTGCGTTGCTATTGCTCTTTACGCCATAAAGAGTATGACACATTCCATTTGTACACACAAACATCGCAGCCAAAATTCAAACAACTTTCAATCTATTTCTCTCTTGCTCCTACACTCATTCGTTTGCACACACACACACACACACGAAATCGAATACAAAGACTCTGTTGCCATTTCGTAGCAAATGTAAGGACGCAGCATGAGAAGAGACAAAAAAAATGAATAAGAGTAAATAAAGTTTGTGTAGTGCTCTCGCGACAAAAGTGAAAGAGACGAAAAAAAAACCAACAAGATGGATAGATAGATAAAGAGAGCGAGAGAGAGAAAGAGAAGAACAACGGAAGAATAGAAAAAGCCACCCGAAAACTATGCGAAAGAATATTATTTTTTAAAGTTTTCAGCTATTTTGACATGACTTTAAAAGGTTATATTTGCAATACAGTTGAAGAATGTAACTGCGAGTAAATGCAAAACTTGTGGTTGTAGCATATTTTTGCGAATGGATAACAGTAGCTATAAGGCAGAAAGACCAAAGCACACACATATACACACACACACACAAAATGGAACTGAGTGAAGGAAAAAGAGTAACCCCAAAAAAGAGAAAATGCATTTCAATGCTTATGGCGCACTCGTAACATTCTATAATGCATAAGTTTTATCGGATTTAGGAAATTGTTAAAAATAACGAAATAAATGCTTTTTTAAATGTTTCTTCTTAAGACTGGTAAAAAGTCGCAAAAAAGTTTGGCACTTTAGTTCAGAGCCGAAAGAAAGAGAGAATGAAAGGCAACCAGAGTGAATGTTAAGAATAGAGAAGAAAAAAAATCCAGTAAAATAATATTCAAGCGCAAAAGCATCAGTATGTTCGATACTCCACTTCAAGTATAAAGTGGCACTCAAGTATACAGAGTGCTTCGGGTTTTTTGTTGTTATTGTTGTTGTTCGTGGTGGTGGTGGTGGTGTTGCTCACTCTATATTCCATTCGAAAAAGTACATGCATGGCTTTCAAAAGTGCATATGCATCTCGAAACCAAAATCAAAGGATGCATCGGTCGTGATTCAACATTGTGTGTGGGTGATAATTATATGGAATGCATTTAGAGAAATCATGTAAAATCTAACTGAAGTCATATTCGTTAACTGGAGGGCATTCAATTTTGTATAAAAGACTCATTATTTTATGGTGGTAATAAATTAGTTAAACAAAAAGCCAAAATAAAATGATGGCGCATTTTACTATTCAGCGTAGATAAAGACAGGCAACACATAAAATGTACAACCAATGAATTTAATAACACTCAATCGAATGCCATAAATGTAACCAAACATCGTAAAAGAATTTGAAAGAAGGATCACAACTATAACATTGAGATGTGCTTGAAAGCGTTTGGATATTTGTTGCATTACAAAATTTGACTTGTATGATCTCAGTGCATTATTTTTAATGTTTGTTTTCGAATAGTTGTAATAGTCACCAGCGATAAATCTCTCTCTCTCTCTCTCTCTCTCTCTCTCTCTCTCTCCCCCTCTCTCTCTCTCCTTCTTTTATCTCTCTGTTTGTGTGGTGTCTGTGGATTGGAATTCCAAAAGACCATCAATTTGACGAAAAAAATCAACTTAATCAACTCAATCAAGCAATCATATAACGATGCCATTTGGACTGGACGAAAAACAAGAAAAAACATGTGACCAAAGCCATAAACATTTGCAAACCAACATGACATTGAACCGTACGGCTATCAGTTGTTTTGGCTTAATTTTATTTTACACAGAGCTTTACGACAATTTTCGATTAGAAAACTTGCAACATCCGATGCATTGCTGTCATTTTTAATATCATTCAGCGAAAAAGAAGGCAACATCAACGCAAAACGCAATTCCAAGGATCCGGGTTTTTCTATCTCTCTCTCTCTCTCTTTCTCTCTCTCTCTCTCTCTCTCTCTCTCTCTCTCTCTCTCTCTCTCTCTCTCTCTCCCGATTATTTGAAATTCGAAATAACCTACGGAATTGACACTCCCAGCGAAATGTTGTCAGATGACGTTGACGAGCCAAAACGAATGGAATGAAAGAATGAAAACAGTCGGAACAGAGAGACCGGGAGATATGATGTGCAACATAACCGGATTGTGTTTCACATAGAAAGTAATAATAAATTTTCCTTTTTTCTATTTCATTCACTTTGCTCTTCTTCGTTGTGTGTGTGTGTGTGTACGTGTGTGTTTTTCGTCATGTTTCTCATCATTCTCTCACTCTCATTTAAGATGTACTTATGCGCACAGAGAGCTAAGGGCACACAGCATTCACAATACGTTTATAGTGTTTCGGCTTGTATATCGTTTTTTTTCTGTTGTGTGAATCAACTTTTGTAATATTTTTGCTTTTGCCGTTTTTGCCTGCAATCACAAAAACAAACTCTCCACAATTTTCCATACACTTGAGAACAGCGTATAACAATAATACATAATTTCAAGAGTGGCAATAGTAGCATTTATATGGCTTACCCGTACACAGTCACACAATTACACACACACACCCAATGAAAATGGCAAGCAAGGCCATCTCAATATATGTGTGCACTCGATTTTTTTTTTCTTCCTTTTATTTTTCCGCACTGTCGATTACTTATATTCGAATCCGCTCACTAAGGCCTGCTACTTTATTATCAAACATGTACTTTGTGTACTCACATTCAGTTTCTCTGTTTCACTTGCTCTCGTTCTCGCTCTCTATTGTACATTATTACTTTTCTACATCACGCGAAAATATTTTTATTTTGTGCCGGCGAAGGCATGTGTGTGTGTGTGTGTGTGTATGTGTGTGTTAGCGGCGCTTACAATTTTCTTCATCTTATGCCAGCTTTGCCATGTCTATAGCCACAGCTCGTCGAATTGATTCTGGGTGAGAGTATACGATACTTGAAAGTGTGAGCGTTGTACTCTTTGTTTTTCTTCGTTTGTCGGCTTTGTTATTTTCTGCACTTGGAATTTTGATCCATTTTTTGTGTGTATATTGTAGCTGTCATTCTATTCGCCATTGCCGTAGTTTTATATTGTTTATTTGTACGTGAACTACGTACTACTCAAATGCTGCGCTAAGCTTTGTTGTTTGAAAAAAAAAAAAAAAAATTGAGGGGGAGGTGGAAAGAGATAGCAAAAAATGCCATGGCAGAGAAAGTCTAAAATCGCATCCAGTGTTTAACAACTTTTATGCGCATATAGACCACGTTTTTTTTCTGTGAGCAACAGCAACAGTAGCAGCAGAGTAAAAGTAGAATCTGAATTGAAACGGACGTGTGTGTATGCGGATATATGCGCGATTTCTTTCAATGACACTAAGTGGAATTTTGCCCCATTCTTATCATAGATAAAAACGAAACATGCGACTTGTAACACAGTAAACGAAGTCAGGTCGAGTCAGTTGGTGTGGCATTTGTGCTTTCGGATTTTTGTATGGGTTTTTGTACATTTCATCTAGATTTTTCCTCCCATTTGCCCGCCATTCGTATTTCCAATTCGAAAATGTCTTGTTGGTGTTGCTGTTGCACACAAATATTCTTTACTTGTGTTATGTTCGTGTATATGTTCGCCTTATACCATTGTTAGCTGGCTGGGATTTGGTATTTGTTTTGTGTGCTGTTGTTTGTTTGTGCTATCATTTCCAATTGCTCACGAAAACTGGCTTATGAAAGCTCTGCCATTCCAAACATGTTTTATACACAATGGCCGAAGAACTAAATGCACATTCTAAGAATGATGAACTGTGCAAATATCGGCAAGTATTGACGCACAATCCCTGGTCTGAATCTCTCTCTCTCTCTCTCTCTCTCTCTCTCTCTCTCTCTCTCTCTCTCTCTCTCTCTCTCTCTCTCTCTCTCTCTTCCTCTCTCTGGCTCATTCACTCACCCTCTGACAAATCATTTCAGTTAATTCAAAAAAATGAAGAGACATGTTATTCTTTGTTTCATTTTTCTTCTCAACCGAACCAAACTACATCTGAATCCATGACCGTTTGTAT
This sequence comes from Aphidoletes aphidimyza, assembly GCA_030463065.1. Taxonomy (NCBI): domain Eukaryota; kingdom Metazoa; phylum Arthropoda; class Insecta; order Diptera; family Cecidomyiidae; genus Aphidoletes; species Aphidoletes aphidimyza. Next base: position 22,720,683 of record CM059998.1, on the reverse strand, counting down.
TTCGATCCGTTTTTTAGTGCGTATCGTTTGTTATGCTGTGTACAAAATGTGTGTCCATTCATTATCCAGCTACTTGATATTCATTCCACTCATGTCTCTATTTTTTTCATACCGTTGTAGTGTGTGTGTGTGTGTGTGTGTGTGTGTGTGTCTGTGATACAATTCGTTTTCTTTCTATTCATTTCTTTATTCGTTTTTTTTTGTTGTTGCATTGAATGAGCTCGTCATCATCAGATCATCATCATTACAAACTGCCATGAACATGGCTATTTTCCATTCTAACTGAAAAATAAGCATGATGCAAATCTGCGTTCACAAAAAAAAACGTATAAGACAAATATAGATGGCCTTTTGTAATATGAATGGTGAAAATGGCATGACAGAGAAAAAAACAACAACGGAAAATACAGCGAAAAAAAAGGTCATAATAAAGTGAAGCTTCGGTACAACAACAATAAATGCACGACAGAGATAGGCACATGTAATGCACAACATTGACACAACAACAACAAAAAATGAGTCGTTTTTGCGTTGCACTGAGGTTGAGGTTGGATGCAAATAGATGGGAAATTATGGAGCATCTCCATTTGGTCTAAACAACGATGGATTGTGTGCTCTCAATTCATTGCATGTACAAATGTGAGCCTAGCACATGTTGTCACAGAATAATAAAAAAAAAAACATACACACACACACAAGTCGATCGAAAATGCGCTTGAATTTGGTTACCATTTTTAGTTGATGTTGCTGATTTAAAGCACTGAACGAATATCGTCTGGTTCGATTGGCTCTCCAAGCTATTGACTAAGTGGATGCGGAAAGGTCGCCTTTTTGTAATTGTCAAAGGGATCAGTCGCTGGGTTGGTTCAATATTTGCAAAGATCAGCAAAATACTATGCCACCTACCCGAATGGTTTCTATTTTCGATTGAGGAAGACCGAATAAAAAACTATAGTTCAGCGTTGCCCCCACTTCTAGAGCACTCGAATTTACACCATTGAAAAAACTAGATTTGCCATCACACGTTTTCGAAAAGTTCATATAAATGAATTTCATAGTATTTTCTGCTTCGCAGACAGAGCAACAAAACAAAACGAACATCACATGATTTACTTTTCGACATGTTTCACTATCATTTTTTGCTTACAAATGTTTGTTGTTGTTTTTTTCTTCATCACAAAACGAACTGCTTAGAGTTTATCGCATTGGATGCTTATTCTCTCATTCTCTCTTTCAATCAAATTCGATTAAATGATAAGTGAAATAGAATTCGTAACCGTGCATTACGGTCCATTAGATGACCGTGTCGACTTCATTGTCATATGCCTGAAGTAATACGAAGTGTGTAGACTAAATAAAAGCGTAACAATAGACAACAAAAAAATACATCACCAGGCGAACAATTCATTGCATCGCAGCCGATTAAAAGCTAAAAAACAACGAGAGAAAGAGAGAGAGGGAGAGAGAGAGAGAGAGAAAGAGAGAGAAAAAATGCTGCAAAGAGTGGTAATTCATTATATTTTTCTGTTGTTCTTTTTCTCATCATTGCTTTGCAGTGCTTTCAAAAATGATTTCTCTTCTGCAACAAGAGTAAACAAAAAAATATGGGCGAATGAGAAAATAGCACACAAACACAGTTGAGTGCATTACAATTGCTTCGATTTCTTTCCATTTGTGTGTGTGCACCACGATTATCGATGGCATACGGTATGTTGCGTTGTACCGATGTCATAGAAATTGTCATTTAGTAAATTTATTGAGGTGCTATTACAATGTAGTGACTTTGAGAATCAGAGAGACTCACACAGCGAGCGCAGGAATTGGAAAGAGAGTGAGAGTGAGAGTGGCAGTGAGTGAGAGAGAAAGCGTGAACGCAAGAGAATGAATGTGTTGGAATTGCGGGCGCAACCAAATACCAAACTAATATATGTCTCTGCACATCCAATGTGCTCGAATCGATGACAAAGGAATCTTCGTGAATAAATAACGCTCGTTTTGCATTGCAAGTTCGCCCAACATGGCAGCCGCTCAATGGCAACCGATTACAGTGGAATTGCTTCCATACCGACCGAACGGTTGGTGTGGCGTATCATCGAATACAATTTTAAATAAATTGATACGTTGTAAAGTGGTAAATAAGCGGAAAATCTAATATTTAGATAACAAAATCATGCGAAAATTGTCAAGATTTATGGGTATTGTGTGTATGGTGGATTTATTGTCAGCCACTGTGTGCGGCGATGCCTTCGAAATGTGCTAAATGACAAGAATGTTTAGTGATAGAATATACCGCAAGTTAATTTCATTTTCATCTCATTTTATATTTCAATCGTAAAACGCATCATCAATGCAGCACGCGCACGAACATTAAAATGTCACAGCAACAAAACAAGAAACATGAGATAAGCACAACCATTAGACGTGAAAAATAGGTAAATAGATATGCAGACCACTTGAGATGGATATTTTTTTTTTTTAAGAAATGTGAAGATCGTTCAAGTGAACGGAATTTTGATTGAATGCCTAAAAACGTTTACAGTGGACGAAAATGCAATTTCGGAGATTCTCTACCAATGTTTAAGTGTTCGAGTGTTGAATAAATTGAACGGCGCCACATTTTAAAATGAGCTGGGAAAACTAGAAGTGTAACGACAACATTGGTGGCTATATCACAACCGCATCATTGCCATACCATTGCTGCTTCTCTTACTTGAATTTTCTGTATTTCATTAATTTAAGTGGCTTCGTTCATTGCGTTGCTTGTAAATAAATTTTACCTTTCGGTTTTGGAGCCAGTTTTGTTCCGCGAAAATGGTTGATTGTGAAATTGCACGACGTTATGCTTGTTTGTATCGTTTTTTGGTATTCCATTTATCATGGCGCGAGCTCACATACACACACACACACACATCCCGTTGGATACAGTTGTGGCTGTGGCTCAAGATAGGCACAAACAATATTACTTGGCAGTGAATGCTTGCGCTCTTCTTTCTCTCTGAATAGAACAAAAACAAAAACAGTGGAGCCCATTAAGTGTACTCATCACTCCATCGGCGTTTATTTCGCTTGAGGTTTTCACTTGATTTCCCATCGCGGAAAAATGCCACAATGTATTAGTTTACGCAATGCCTGGACTGGAACGATCAACCGCTTTTCAAGAGACCACTTTAAGTATTTTTAAATTGCATTATAATTTTCTCCAGTGGATTTTGTGTTACTTGATTCACACCACTTCTACCGAAAATGAGGAAACTCAAGCTGAGAAACGACCATGAGACACAACACCGATGTGAAAGACCAGATGAAGAGACCGACGGTGTGTATTTCCAACTAAAAATTATATGGTTGACATTAAATTTTGCAGTGCAAACGCATCGAAATAAATATATATATAGAGAGAGAGACGCCAAAACAGACAAACAACCACACTCAAAAACACACGTGTGGTTGCGCCAATCGAAACTTTAGATGTGCCGTGCCGCATTCAGTGTGTACACAATTTCATTTGGTTTATATTGTGTATTTGTTTTTCGCATTTCGTTTTTCCCGCAATTGATTTTCATTTCTTTACTTAGCTCGCTTCTGTTTTGCTTCGTTTGGTTTGGTTTGGTTTGAGTTGAGTTGGTTTGGTTTCACTCTGTCGTTTTGCCTCGTGCATACAAACCTTGTTCTGTGACAACGGAATCCCAACGATATTATGCAGTCACTATTCGTTGGCTGCTGTATCTTGAACAAAAATTTGGTACGCGTCTCTCGACGAGCATGTATCTTTTGTTTCACTTTTCTCTCGATTGCCGTTTTAACAATTTTACATTCATTGCACGAGGATGGCGGTTCGAATCTTGAAAAATCGCACTCTATTTGTTCGAGAGCCCGCCGAATGAAAATGAATAACGAACGATGAGCAGAATGAATAAAAACATTAAAGCAGCACGAAGCTGTAGTACGTCGCAGTATCGGATTCGCATAGATCAAGTCCTGAATAGGACGTATCTTTGAAGAACCAAAATTTTGCGAAACGTGGATTCTCACTGAATGAATATATCGAGACTATATTAAAATTAAAGAACAAGGAAACATTCAGCGTTCAACGTCCATCGGTATCGCCAGTGTCGAGCGTTCCTGTGTCTCTCATTCTCTACTGAACGATGGAATTGTAGAAAACAAGCAAAAAATTGATACTATCTATTTATGAAATCACCTTCTTTTATTAGTTTTATCTGTTTTTGTTGTTTCTGATTGGGTCATAAAAAACGAAAACAAGTAGCGATTGTAGCAGTCGCAGTGAAGTCAGCAATAACCACCAACCAAAACAAACTCCACGAAAGAAAGTGAGACACACACACACACACACACACCAATGAATCAGCGGTGCAAACACACAAACCCATTTCACACAATCGCCACTTGTTTTCCCTCTTGCTCCCTCCATTTTTCAGCCACACCAAAGAAAGCAAACGAAACAAACTGTTTGCAGTTTATAAATGAAGACAAAATAAATAGATACGTTGAACCGCAGAACAAACGAAAAATTGTAACATTTTTACAGAAACGTTGTATGCTCACTCTAGTGCTCACTGCTGCGTTATGTATGGGATGCAAGAGAGAAAAAGAAAAACCACATGAAACGAGAAAAAATAGACATTCGAATAAAGGAGACATGGTGGAACGGGCGAGGAGAAATGTGTATCGAGCTGGCAATCTATCGAGTTTCATATCAAGCACCAATACAGAAAATTTATGTGCAAAAACAAAATCACGTACGAACAAAGTGAAGCCAGCGACAATACAGCGCTCAAGCATTTCAGCTAGCGAAACAGAACGGTTTGGTGTGAGGGTGAAATGAGCCAAGACTTTAGCGTAACAGCAACAGCAACAGCAACAGCAACAGCAACAGAAATAAAATAAAACAAAAACAAAGTACAACTCAAGAAACTAAATAAATATCCATCGCCATTGCCGCTCTGTCCACTAATAATGAATAAATAGCAATCGCCTACGAACAAACGGAAAAATATATTTTTGCTCCATTCAAGTTGTTATTTTGATGTGTTGTTGTTGTTTTTTTTTCACAAAATGGAAACGGGCAGCAGGTTGTGCCGGTCTATTTCTATGTGATTGGGCCAGTTGGTATCACAAATGATGAAAATGGCACAGGCAGCAAAAGAGAAACGGACAGAGACAGCGACAAAATGAGAGAGAGAGAGAGAGAGAGAAATAGAATCGCAACATTCCAAGCGGAAAGACGAAAGCAAAGTGAAAACGACCACACTTCAAACAATTTATAAACGAAGCGATTGACGAAATTATGTTTCCACTTCGATTACGAGTTACTTCGGGATTGCAGTTGTTTTTGGCCATAGGCATCGTTCATTTAGTGTTTTTACTTTGTTCGCATTCGTTTATCACATTTTCGTCACATACAATGCCAATCTATATGTATTATATAATATATTGCGAAACGAAACTTTGGGTAGTTTTCATTTTCGTTTTCTTGTTCATTTCATTTCTGTTTTCTTTTGTGCACACGGTGGCATTCGATTTTTATTTCACGTTCGCACGGGCTCGTCAACAAAAATAAAACAGTTCATATGGTTGAGCCGAGGATGTGAATGTTGATGATGGTGATAGCAATGGTGAGGCTGTATTCGATTCTTTTTAGCTGTATCTGCCAGTGCACAGTGTGTGTGCAGACACATACACACACACACACACACGCAGACCGAAAATAAGTTATCGAGTAGAAAATTACTATAAAAGCCAACCGCTTGTATTCAAGCGTTCTGTTGAAGTGGATGCATGTACATATATTCAATGCCCATTTATTCAAGCAAGAACATGACCCGTGTAGCCGAAAGAGAGCTGAGATTGATGTACTTTACTTGCGAATTTTATTTACGACATTGGACAAAAACACACGTTTGGACAATATGTGACCCAAGTGAGTGTGCGATTCGACTTTTTAATGGTTTTGAACGCTTCGATTGTGCCATCAACTTAGCCTCAGAAGCTATTAATTTTGTATTTACTCAATGTGCTTGTGTTTCAGTTGTTCCAACATAAAATACCAGGATAGATGGATTAAAATGGGAGAATTGGAGAGCGCGAGAGTGAGGTGGGCTGAGCGGGCGATCGAGCATGCGAGCGAGCGTGTACAGTACAGTGATTGTGTGGCATTGCAAATACATTTAGTGGGCATTGCGACACATTCAAACCCTGGCTAAGTAAACACACTTCTAAGTGAAATTCATACAACAAAAACATAAAGCATAAACATTGACATCTGTAATATTTTCACCCAAACTGACGTGCTGCGTACGTATTTATGTGACTAAACCAAGTGGCCGACAACCACACACTTGTGTGCCAGCATATTGCCCCCCGCCCCCACCCCATTCCCTATCAATGTCACTGTCATGGCTACATTTCGCTATTTGGTCCGTTCTGTCACTGGCAACTTTGTTTTTACGAGGCTACAGAAAAAAAAAACAAATAGAAGAGAGAAGTACTTGAAAAGTGATTTATCAATTTATCTTTCGCATTCGCACAAAGCGCCTTCGATACAATGACAAAGTAATCATTAATTCGTGTTGCGTTCGTTTGACCAATGGTTTAGCTTCAGAATGGAATTGAAATTTCAACGAGAAAAACACACACACCAAAAGATGAAAAAGTGTGCAGAAAAGAAAAATAGAACTGCCATCAAGCGCTTCCACTTCCGATTAGACAAAAATCAACTTGGAAATTGCTTGAAAAGTTCGACTAAAATAGATGATGCAAAGAGATTAAGATTAACTGGTTTCGCTTAAAGAAATGTATTTTATTCAATCACGGATTTTCGGATAATAATCTGAATGATTTTGACTCTTCAATCTACTTCGGCCGCCCCGCACTCTGGGCTGGCGCCCGCTTGTGAGTGTGTTTGTCAATTTGTGTGCCACTTTGGTCATTACTGATTTCGACGAAGCAAACCAGATCATTCAACGTTCTTCATTTACGTCAAACATTGCAAGTTTGACAGATTCACAAATAAATCTATTCCCGCACGCATATCACTGCTCAAGCAATCGTGTCGATCGATTCGTTTACTTTGCACACCACATTGACAATCGTTCAAGGAACGTTGGTGTGTCGTTTGCCGAACTTTTCTACGTTGGATTCAATATTTCGCATTGGAATCGTTTTGTTCACTAGCTCTTTCCCTTAAATGTCGAGCTCCGAAGAACAAGAGTCAATAGTAAATGCCACAAACAGACAGAGGAGAAAGTAGCCGGAGAGATAAAACATCTTCGGAGTATTTATTGGCAAAATAAAAGAAATAGTACGTGTTCTTTTTCTTTGGTGTTGCTGCTATTGCTACTGCTGCTGATGCTGATGCTTCTCTTGTCCTCTACTTGTTTGTGCATTTTTGTAGTCACTTTCTTCTTTTTTGTTTGTTAATGGTGTTGTTGTTAGATCTCCTGTTGGTTTTATTTGTGCTGTATTCCATTGGTTTTTGAAATAGACACAAAGAATACGATATATTGGATTGTACCACTTTCTCATCAACGACACGATAGAACGTGTACGGTCTTGAGCGTATTGAGCTTAGGCAATGGCACCTTCTTCCATCTTGGACTTACGGAACATTTTTTATTTCACATCTTCTTCTTATTCTCTCTTTCTTTTTTCGCTCTCTCTCTCTCTCTCTCTCTCTCTCTGTTTTCTTTTTTCGCTCACATACAAAAACACAACTTATCTCGCTTCCTTCATAGCAACGGCAATGGAAACATTCAGGCACAAACGATAGATACGCAGAGGCACATCGACTAAGAGAAAAATTACGATAAAAAGTGATTGGATGGTACTGAATAAATTTGGTATGGGGTCGATTTTGCAAACCTTGGTGTTTTGCTCGATACATCAATTCGGGCATGTTTGAGCGCCAGATAACTTGCTAAACAGTGATACGATAAGTGACATCCTCTCTTTTCAATGAGAGTAAACGAAAGAGAGATGAAAAGAGATAGAGAGCGAGTGAAAGAAATAAAAAGAATACGGAGAGAGTAAAATTGGTGATGCCATAGACAGAAAGAGACCTATTCATTTCTGAGTACCTCACTTTACAATTTTGCCATACGGTTTCACGAGAAACCAAGCTCGCATACAGTTGTGTCACATATTTCAGCAAAATTGCACGGAATAGAGGCAGAATTGGTGAGAACGAAACGTTTCTTAAAGCGTCGTCAAACTCATTTTAAGGTGACACAACGATGCCATTTACCAATTTCAAGAAACATTCTATCATCATGATCAGACAGTTCGCTGAAGATGGCTTAGCCTCTTATTGATAGATGTTATTACAGCTTCAGCATCGTTCAGCTCCGGAAATTTTATTGACCATTGATACGCGAATCGAATTCCGTAACACTTGGTGCCTGCCAATGATTTTACAATATCGTCATACGGGCACCGAATTCCAGTGTAAATTACTTACGTCGTTTTTAGATCTCGCTCTCTCTCTCTATCTCCACCTCCGCGTGGGGAGGTCTTCCTCCTTTCACATTTTTTTTTTAACATCGATCAAGTGAGCAAAATATTATGCTCCGAACAACAACAAAATCGGAATATGTAATTCCTTTTGAATTGGTTTGGAAAATGTTCGCCGAAATACTTTCCAAATCGTTCAAAAACAGATTATGGATTTGAGTAATCAATTGAACGAAAATTACGGCACTTTTTCAAATCATCATTTGCTCAATGTATGCTTGATAAATACGAAGTCGTTTTACTGTGTGCCAAAGTGACAGGGTGAGTGAATGAATGAGAGCAGGACTGAGGAAGCCAAGTGAATAATCGGCATCGACATTGGTAACAGCAGTCATCATTGAAAGAAGTTTCACCGAATCGTTTGTTTTATCTGTCTCACGGCCATAATAATAGAAATAACACAAACCGAACAAACCGTTTGTTCGAATAAGTTGATTCTGTGTTTTGTGTGTGTGTGTGTGTGTGTGTGTGTGTGTGTGTGTGTGTGTGTGTGTGTGTGTGTTAGATTTTAGTTCTCGCTGTGTTTTCTCATCGAAGTCTCTTTTGCTCGGTTGCTGCTGCCATCGATATAATGGAGATTCAACCGTACATAGAATATGTATTGCCACGTAGCTGTTCGTGATTTCACACGTATGACATTTGGTACTTCTGTTGAGTGAAGATGAGACTTTGTATGTGCTGTTGTTGCCTACAGTAAAGGAAGGATATTGCGATTGCGATTTCGATTGGTGTGATGTGACACGAGGGCTAAGTTTGGACGCTTACATACACAAACACACACACACACACACGAACACATTCACATACGATGGTTTTGATCTGCGCTCGTCAGTCCCATGTGACCAATTTTCTTTTATTTGCGGCTTTTTAAAAAGAATACTTTTCTGCAGGTGAAATTTACTCACACTCACATTGAACAATCTGGTCACACATATTCAAGGGATCAGACATAGACTTAGATTTTTGGCTGTTGTTCGCCTCGTTCGTTCGGTCGGTTGCTCTGTTTGGCTTGACTTTTATCCCAAATGGTGTATTACAAACGCAAAATTTATGGCCATCATATAGAGTTAGGTGAAATACGTGAACACACATAGATTATAAACAAGCCACACATTAGGCGCAGATCGAATTTTATTTTGAAAGTTTGTATTGTATGGCCAATGGAATGCGCGAGTGTGGCACACCAACCATTTACTACCAATTCAGCTAGAAAATATATGATTGCCGAAAGGAATCGGCATCGCAATGCATCAAGTCCGTGTGTGTGTCCGAAGGTGTGATTGCAGCAGCCCATCCAAACACAATTTTAACTTGGCGAACAGTTCGTATTGAGTAAATTTATAAAAAGAACTTTTTTTTTGTTCACCTTGTCTACAAATTTTAGACTACAATTACAAATTATTCCAACCCAAAAAATTGATGAGGCATAATGCTTTAAAAAAACAATTTACTTAAATTTATGGCGTATTTTAAAAACATTTTATGATTATTTATGCTCGTAAAATGAGTCAATTCGAAACTTGAATAACGAACAAAGAGAAGCAAACACTGGAATCAATTTTCATTGTGTATTGGTGACCGGACATGAAGCTGTTGTCCGTAGAGGACACTCCGTTTTCGTTAATATAGCGTTCGGTTCATAAATTGTATATTACAAATACTTTGAGAGAGAGAGAGTTCAATTTGCTCTTTCAAGTTTCAAACTATTCAGGTAAATGGAATACGGCCTGGTACAGTGAGTAAAAAGAGCAGCAAAAAAATCAATCAAATGTGTATGTGTGTACGTGTGTGTTCTGTTTTTATTTTTCTTCTTTCTTCTTAACTTGTGGTAAGGTATGAAACATTCATTTGTGTTCAAATCAACGGAAAAGGAAAAATTACAAAGTTCGTAAAGTTAAAATTATTGCCAAGAGTGTAAAAGTATTTTCGCTTAAACACACAAGAAAACTGAACTGCTTCAAAAAGTCTTATATGGTGGAGATGAGAGTGACCTTAACTTATTGCACATCGATGTGGAAAAAGAAGACGGCAAGAGTGAGAGACGATGTGAAATGTTGTCATACCTTTAGCGAAGGGAATTTTGTTTGGAAATTACTTTTACTTGGAAAAGGGATAGTCGAATTTTGCAGTTTTGTACGATGAGTAAATAACCTGTGGTTTGACTTTAATATGAGTCTTTTCAACTAAGAGCAATATCTGAAAGCTCTATGATCATAATTATCATGTGGTAACATAGGCCGAAGGCATAAATTCATATTACAAAGAAAACGTTCGAGCATCTGATCGATTTGGTTAGTTTCAAATAACGAAAACTAACAGAGTGTCCGCAGTACGGATTCCATACATCGCTACGGAAACTTTCCTATGACAAAGCAATAAAAGTGATCATTTTTATTACCTGAAGGTGCCATGAATAGAACGCATGTGCTCCGCCTGTACAGAGTGACAGAGAGCGATGCAGAGCGATACAATACGACGACACAGGGAGCGATTTTTGCACGTGCAACATGAAAGGCAATCTTTGTTTATCAATTTTCACTGATTCCCATCGTCAGGCAAAATGGTTGTTTAATGTCTCCATTGAATTAAATTGAAACTTTCTTCTGCGAGACATTTTTTCTCGTATCTTTATATTCGGCCTCTCGGCATGGTACATCGCACACACACACACATATCATTTCCATCATGTTTATTCGAGAAAAAGGGATGTATGGCTAACTATTGCTTCAGTTGCCATCACATGTGTCATTTTCATTTTGCTCGGTTTTATTTTTAAAGTACAAAAAAAAACAAGAAGAATTGAGAACTTAACGGAACGAGATATATTTTCATTTGAAAAAAAAATGGGGGAAAATTAGTTGGATTTTCGGGGTTGTTTTGGGCTCAACCACATTTGCGGTGCGCGGCAAACTTTTCGCATTTGTCTTGCACTAGACGAGTCTATTTGAGCCCAAAATGCAAGAAAATATTAAGTAAATTGCACGATTTCTTCGGGCTCCATCGTTTCATTTTGCTGTGAAAATATTCTTTGTAAAAGTTGCTTTGCCTGAAAATTCATTCTTTTTCGCACATCTTCTTGCCCTTTTCTCGATTATTCACTGCACAACTTTTACTGGCAAGCGATATAATTGTGTCAGTTGGTTGGGTGTAATTAAATTTATGGGTTATGAAACGATGAAATGTTGCCAACTTTCCAATTTTGTGTATGCTCGCGCGTGTGTGCGTGACAGTTTTTCCTCAGCAGTTATCATTGATTGTCACAAATTAATTATTATTTTCAAATGATTATCATCTCGCTTGGAAATGATTGTGTATACAATGCAGATAGTGTGTGTGATGGCGCACATACACACACCGTTTATTCAGCGGTTTTATAATGTGCATCACCAAAAATTCGTTGGCAAAATCCCGTCTAGATAATCATGCATTTTTGGTAAATGTTTTCTGAAATGTGTTTTCGTCAGATTACGTCCATCAAATGAAATGCTCACTCCAATGCTGTTCAGTACACGCCTAACTCAATAATAAATGTTCTGCATGTATGTTTGCTTGGTTGTTTGCTGGTATGTGTGAGTATGCTATTTTCCATGCTATCGTTGTCGCCGTTGTTGATGGCGACAAGTTTTTCGGGTGAACGGAAAACAAAGCATTTTCATTGCGTAGAAAGTTGAATAAATTCCAAACCAATGCAAAATGGGAACGAACCATACTAATGTGATTTATTTGCCGAATGAGGAGAGCGGAAAAAAAAACCGGTGCGCTACACAGAAGGAATGTCACAGCTAATGTATAAAAACCATAAAAGCTTATTTGCAGATATTAATTAAGAGGAAACATGTAATTAAATTGAAAGTTATTTCATTTCCGGTCGACAAATGCGTTTCTTAACGCTAAATTTGACACAATTCGGTCATACTATGTGAAGTTAACTACCTTCGTCATGGAAATTCCATTGGATGGCCAGTTCGAAACCAGTTTTTTGTGTGTGGCTTCGATTGAAATGTATGAACGGAACAAGATTTTTTTTTTTTAAACCAGCCTAAATATAGTTGTTACATTTCATATAAATTAAGAGCATTGTGGTAGATTGTAGTAGACGATGTTGATCGCGGTGACACGGGGGAACGGAAGCCTACCATTGCAGGCCAATAGAACGCAAACAGCCAATTGTCGAACCGTCGCCGCATATACCCGGAACATAAATGCGGCATTTGCATGGTATGTCCCAATGTAAGGTGCTTCGGCTCTTTAAACATACAAACTTTAATTTAAGAAATGTTGGTTATCAATTTAATTTTCCTGTTCGGAAAAACTTTGTTCGAAAGAAAATTTATTCGAGTTTTAAACTTAATTTCTGATAAAAGAGATATGTCAACAAAACATTTAAGATTCATGCCACGAACTTTGTGTGCTATTCGAAGTTCAGTGCGGCGCATACACTCGCTAATATCGCCCAAATGCAAACACCGCCAATGTCATGGCGACGACAAAAAAAAACACGAGCCGCTACAAGAACACAAAATAAAAAAAAAAGATATTTGTTTGACTCTGCGGGTGTAGCTAACCAAAGCATTAGAACAGCTTAAGGTTTGCCTTTTCACCATTGAGCCGGAATTTTTGGCGTTGGACTTTTATATTTCAAACATTTATGCGCGAATCTATTTCCGGATGTATGCAGAATGGTATATTGTGCGACGTGGAGCTGGTTATTCACCATCACAAATTGTGTGTCTCTTTCTGTTAGCCTCTCGGCTTTTTAGCGCTTTAGTTGGGCTTTTATGTTACCGAACATTTTTGGTGGAAAATTTTTCGATAAAATGCGACAGTTATATAATAATTTATGTTCACGTGGTGGCCGCTAGTTAAATGGTATACCATCGCAAGACCATCTGCAATAACGTAAATTTAATCGAGTTGCGGTGAATAGAAATCGTAATTGCACTCACACATCCCAGGATTTCCTTTTTTTAAGACGATGAGAATTTCATGTGTCGTGTTCCATGCGTAAATATGCGCTTGATGTGAAAGCCTGTGAGCCGAAAAAAGAGAGAGAGTGAAAAAGAGAATGAAAAAGAGATATTGAGAGGGAGAAAACAGAGCACCATGCATAGATCACCAAATAATTTAATACCTAATAAAACATTTAACAACTCAAGTACCTACACCAACTTGTTGTTACTAGTTTAGTGTCAATGAGCGAAAAAGTGTGCGATAATGCTAAAGAAACCAGAAAAAGAAGAAGGAGAAGTAGCAAAATCAGTCGCTCCCTCTTTTATGCACACAAATACGAAAGATTACATACTACATGCCGATGATGTCGAGATATTCAATACACTTATTTCATTTTATTTTTTCAGCTTATGCCAATTTCTCGCACACAAACAGCTTAGACATTCAATTTATTGGCCTGAAGATATGCGGTGTGTATTTGTGTAAAACGAACGATCAAGCGGACAAGCAAAAAGGAGCGCACAAACACACACACACACACACACATACATACACGTGAAAAAAGCCAAAACCAAATGGAAGAGTCGATTCGAGCGCACTTTTTTCGTGCTCCGGTATTTGTTAAACGCTTTCTCCCAGCTCAAGAGCAAATCGGTAGAGGCGCGTACAAAATGATTCCAGTTTTCGTTTTTTTGTTGTTGTTATTGTTGGGATCACTTGTCCTGTCCCTTCGGCAAGAAGTTTGCATGGGCACATGAGACAGGCATTAAATCCTGATTTTATTTACTCTTTCAGCAATGACAGTAACAGCAAAAACAGAGAAAAGGTAAAAAGGTAAGATGTTGAATAATGCAGTTATATTAACATATTCATAGTGAATACGTGCTCTCCATTCTTTATACATTAAATCATTACATAAACGGACCATTGTACATCATCCGATGCTGTATACAGTATATAGAGGTATTTGGTAGTCGCGATTCATGTTCGGGAACACTTAGCTGTTGGGTTTTAGCTCGGGTTCGGCTGTGTGTGTGTGTGTGTGTGTGTGTGTGTGTGTGTGAACTGTGTATGTATGTATGTATGTGAGTGAGTTTGTATGTGCTTGAGCTGGTGCTCTGTGTTCGGTGTGTTTTATTCTGTTTGTCGGTTATTCGCTCACTTTTGTACGAAATGATTACGACGATGATGCCGAAGAGTCGCACGTGCTTTTCAAACACAAACAAGGGATGTCAATCAAATCGTTGAAAAAAAAAAAACAAGAAGAAGAGAAGAAATTTTGAGGATTCAAGGGAAATGAAAGATAGTCACCATTGGAAGGGCGGCAAAAACCAAGACAGACAAAAAATTATACCACCGAATGAAATGGGAAAATGAAAATGTTCGTATGAAAGTGGTTTTTTTTGTTCGTAAAAAGGTGAAATACCAATCTTTCGATATGAAAACAACATGGCAAAAATATTTGTCTCTAGTAAAAAGTCAAGAGAATAAAAAAACACTGAGCAAATGTGAGAGAGAATGAATGAATAAAGAAAAAAACATCGTAACGTTTCCTATTTTATTTTATTCATGTTGGTTTTTTTCTCGGCGTACTATTTTTGCTTGTCTTCGAGCCGCTCACATAGGTTTCCTTTTTTTATATTTTAAATAAATGTGAAAAATGATGATGTGAGATATGCATTCGTGTGTGTGAAATTTTAATAAAATGATGAATTTGACATAAACTAACGTTGATACGTTCTTATGCATTGTTATTGCGTTCGGATCGGGTGAGACAATGGATCGGAATGGGAATGCCATGAGACGAAACTACTGAGAGAATGACGAACAAACAACAACAACAAAAAATACCTAGCATATGTAGCGCACGTATCGGATGTACAGTATGCGGGCCACACAGCTGGACATTTGTAATATTTATACATCAAAATTCTGCACGAAACCAAGGCTCATTCGACGGCAAAAAAGAAAAATGTGAAGAGTGAGAATGGCACACAGCAAAAAGGTACAAGCGATATCAGAGACAGCAGAGAAAAAAAAAGAGTACGGAACACGCATCTCGCAAACATAATGGAGCTGCTGCTTATGCGTTGTGCGGTTTTGAGAGAAAGGCAACCATAGGAAATGTGTCCTTTGAATAAACTTCACTCTTTTTTTTCTGTACACGATTTTTCGATGCTTCCCACACAAAACATATGAACTTCTCCGTATGCACGACGTAAAAATATGCTATCCGTACGGCGTTTTTAATTCATTTTATTTTTCCATTGGTATTGGCCTAAAACGGAACGAAATTCAGAATGAGACAAAAGTGTGCAAGAAAAAGCGGTCACCAATAAACAATTTATTCAAAGTAATGGGCAAAATTGTATAAATGATCTTTGCACCGATACGTGATGATGATACAAAAGCCACTTAACAGCACCGATCGGCCCGTCAGCATTCCAATTGTGATTTCAGCCATCCCAAAAATGGGGCAGCTAGCTAGTTCAAGCAACATTGAATACGGTATAATCCAATGGCAAAAGCAAGTGCGTTCAACAAATAAAATATTAAATGTGAAAATAACAGCACTAAAAATGAAAAAAAAACCAATGAAAATCCCGGCCATAATGTGAACAATAGACCCAACAAATGACATATTTTGCACACTTATATTATTCACTAAACACAAAATCAGAATATCAGAATATCATATTTTATTTACTTATTCATTTTTCGTGTGTTTGCTCTGTGACAGTGGCATGACCACAAGATGCGCTCGTGCGCTTTTTCGCCTGCAAACATTTTTGAAATATTGGCACAACGAATTTCGGATCCGGACAACGTTACTCAAATGCGAGACACAAAAAAAAGTACGTGATCTTTGAAGTAAACTTACTAAAAATGTTGAGCCACTTGTGTGTGCTCGTGCTCGTGCCCGGTCAACATTTCGATGGTCATATTACAAAAGAAAAACCGCTAATGCGCCTCTCCATCATACTCATTTGAACGGATTGTCTATGATCCGCCAGTGTAATGAATTCACAAATGCTCACCACATGGCTCAAGAGCTATCAAAACTTTTACTTTGACTCGGTCTGCTGTGCATTTTGTTCTCTCTGATAACAACAAAAACAACAACAAAAAAATGCCAATAATCAATAGCATTTGGAGTTTATTTGTTCGAAAATGAGTCGAACATCAATTTCTCTCTTTGTAGTCGACGGCAACCAGACTTGAAAAAGCTGTTACGATTAATTATCGTTTTTCCCCCCTTTTGTCCAAAATAATTTTTCGTTAATATGCAATTGTTGTCGATATGTGCGAGCTTTAATGAAGTTTTCAAGTACTTTTGTTTTTGTCTCTCTTTGAATTCGAATCCATAAATACCACATTATTGGTCGCTTCGCTTTTTCAAGCGAATTCATCATCAAATGGTTTTTGGGGTTAAATGAAACATTTCGAATTTTAATGCGATTCGATCGAAAAGGCTGAGCAAAATTCATTGCATAGTGGCGAACGATGAAAAAGCAATGAAGAGAAAACACCTTTCATTTAAGAAGACGAATTGGAAGCATAATCTTCTTACGAATTCATTAAATGCTTGCATTGAAAATCGAGTTTGGACTCAGACATAGCTTTACAAAGGCATTATCTTTGACTTTGCCTTCGTTTTTCGGTATATGGAATTTTCATCGTCCAACTTTATGCTGTTCGCACATTAAACAAGGATAGCTCTTAGCAAACTCAAGAGATATGAAATCTTTCATTGCCCCCCCCCCAAATAGAACGGCACTCAAACGTACACGAAGACAAAGTGGTGACTCGCACACATACACACACAAACAAGATGATGCCTTTTGACAAGAGGCCTTGCTTTTACTTTGCAGACACATTTTAATTAACACATAAACTCTTAATGGCCAATATTATGTTTTAAGTTTTTCTAAATATTCATTAGGGTGGCATTGTTTTCGATTTATGCGCAATGCCCATTGATTTGGCCTTATGTCGCCGCTTCAAATCCGTTTTTTTTTTGAGTACCGTAGATATCGAGTGTGTATACACTTATATTGCCACTTTTTATCTGACATTTTCTAGCTCCGAATACGAAGTAGGAAAGAAAGAGAGAGACCAAGAGATAGAGAGAGAGAGAAGAGAGAGGAGTGTAGAATTTACACGAATATTACATCGAACGTAAAGTCTACGAACGTAAATCTAATCGAAAAATCTTGCTGCTTCGCTTTTTTGTACCTTGGCCATTCACTTGGCCTGCTATCCAATTTTCATCATAAAAACTACCTTCGCAATAAAATTTGCACATTAACATGAAACTAATTTTTCGAGACCGTGTCGAAATTACAATGGAAAATGTGAAAATCCCTTCAATATGCAAAACGTCAAAAAGCCATAAAGATAATTTTATGACTGTGTTATTGTCAATTTATGTCGCGAAGTAGGCCGAGCGCGGCCTTTTTCTCACCCCCAACGCTCAAAAAAAGTACACCGAACATTTTCCGAACTAATACAAAGACACACCACATTCGATGTGATGAATGGGACGAAAGGCTGAAAGGCACCGAACAACAACAACAACAACAACAACAAAACGCCCGCGCTATAGCCAATTATCTAAAAATTTGTAGTCAAACAGTGAGAAGTCGCGTGACTTGCTGGAACAACCGTTTGATGTGGTGTGCTCGCGTTATTCGGCCAACATCCCACCGAACAATGAATGGCAAGAGCGTAACGCGATTGCCCGCGTACTCAAACATTATTACGTTGAATCAAAAAGCGCAATCTGTAAACATACAAATAGAATGAATGGCGGTTGGAGAAGGATGCGAGTAAAAAAACAAAAAAAGTGACCAATAAACCGATTGTAGTGGCATTTCAAGCATCTCCTCAAACACGCGGCACAGAATATTGAACAAACATTAATTGCATCGATAGAAAAAGTGCAGCGTGCACGAGCCGAGCGTGCACTCCAACTAAACTGAATGAACAAAGCCAACTATTTTACATAACTGCAAGCAATTAAAGATAGAAAAGCAACAGAAGAAAAACGAAAATAACGTCAGCCTAACCAGAGAGTGCGGAATAGAAAAAAAACGACCAAAGCATTTAAGTGAGAATGAATGTGTGTGTGAGTGTCGGTGTATTCGTGTGTGTATTTATGTATAGAGAGAGAGGTGAAGGTTTCAAACAAAAACTCAAAATTTTGAACCCAATGCTATTAGAAACAGTAGCACATCTAGTTTATTCCATTTTTGGTTGGCTGTTTGTTGGCTGCGTGAGTCAGTGAATAGCTCATTTAGATCTTCCTTTAGAGTGACTTTGTAGCCGGAATCATTTGATGCATTCACCAACATTTGTGCTGTTGTGCCAAAAAAAAACAACGAGCGTAGATGAGAGTGCGAATGGAGTGCGATAGAGAGCGAAAGAGCTTTTTCTAAGCCCCAGTTTCAGTGCAATATGCCAAATATAATAATTCCGACAGTTTTGGTGGTTTTTCGGAAGCACATGCACCATTGCCATGCACAAGGCATGCATACAGTAAATTTTAGCTGATAAAAATTGGATGCGCTGCGCTTGCATGCAGCTCACACACAACAAAAGTAGTGAATTTATGCATTTTGGTATTACCACACAGTATTCACTTAGCGCTTCTCACACTCTGAAGAACATCCAATTGCTTTTTTTTGCCACATGGAAATAGTTGCTGAGCTTTATTTACACTTAGCTCAATTCTCTTTCGCCCCATGAACTAATTCACATCTATGCACATTGTAGTGCCACAGGCACTGCTAATACTTACACTTACACACTCACACACAAACACCAACACACGTATACAAATGTTGTCGATCGATTACGCCGATCTGGTTGGAAACATTCGTGCATTCGCCAATACACAGCCATTTGCTTATTATCCGATATTCACACGCATCTGTTTGTATTTTCTCAATTTCAAAAATGATACACATTCTTTAGTGCATGCGAGATCTAATGCCTGAACGCTGAATTCTCGATGCACGCATTTCTTGCGGATGCAATCACTTTTCTAGAGTTACATGCTCATACTGTTGTTAAATATGTTTGTGTGTGTGTGTGTGTGTTTCTTTTTTCCTCTCTGAAAATGTGTTTTTGAAAATGATTGAATCATGTGAAATTTGAAATCACAATGTATTTTAACACAAAATAGATCATTTTCATGGAGTTCCTATTATCGCAACGTCAAATGTTACAAATTTCCATGCTGCATTTTCGTTTATATTTTTGTTGGATGTGTTTTCATGTGACACAATTTACTATACAAAAAGTATCATTCACATTCATCGTCATTGCCATCGCCTTCATCGCCACCACCTTGCTCACACTATTTTAAACTAATAAATATTGTACGTGTGCCAAATATTGAATTAGTCGACAACAGTCTCTTCTCGTTCGCATTTCATAGTTTTGTGCGCAGTGTGTTCAGTGGATATTGAGAGAAACGATGAATGTCGAATGGCTGTAAGAGGGAGAGAGGGGGGAGAGAGAGAGTGTGTGTGCGACATAAGACGTTTAAATACACAAATGGCAAATAAAGCCCAGCAAACCATGGGGAAAGACACCGATAGAAAAATAGTATTTATGACAGAAAACTAGAGAAAAATAGCAAAATTAGCATAAAAATAGCAATATTAACATCGCCATAAACAACGAAATATGCACTGAAACCTTCGCTTCTGTGTGGTGCATTCTCGAAATGTGCGCGTACGCCTCATTCAGAAGGAGGCGCACGCGGACAAACAGCACGCACAGTATGCTTTGTGTGTATTTCTTATGGAGGGTTTGTGTGTATACAACAACGACCAAAATAGCAATATTAGAGACATATTATTTACATTAGCGAAATTAGCGAAATTAGCAAAATTATCGAAAACAATAGCCAAACTAGCATAGAATAGGACCGTGTCTATCCCCATGCCAGCACACACATATCATAAGATGCAGAAATGTAGAAAACGACGAAGCATAAACGAACCGATTGCATTTTGCTAGTTTGGTTGTCTAGTAAATTTCAAAGCACATTTCACTTCCCACAAAAGCTAAATCGTGACGCAACATTAGAGCAAACGAACAAACGAACAAACGAACGAACAAGTTGAGTTGAGTATTTAATCTACTGCGAATGCAAGTGCTCCAGAAAATTGCGAAATTGCACAACAATGCATATAGACCAAATTAAAATATAGTAAGTGAGATAGGGGGAGAGAGAGTGAGATAGAGAGAAAGAGAGAGAGAGATCAGAAAAGAATAACTGATACGACAATATAAGTGCGTGTCTAAGTGATAGTTGTTGTTGTTGTTGTTAGCAATATTTGGCACAGCAAAGCGATTTTTGGAATAATTCCAAGAGGAAAAGAAATTCCGAATTTTTCATTTTTCATGCTTTCACGGTCTTTTCGTCGCTCGTTAGATTTGCGAGTGACTTTTTAGTGGATGTGTATTTGGGGTGTTTGTTTGTGTATAAGAGCGAATTCATTTGCTCATGTTTCATTGAAATCTGCGAATTTTCGTGTGACAGCTTCTCATAACGTGCATGCGTCTGCGCCTTTCCTTTTCAATACTTCGTTTTATTGGTGATGGGTTTGTTTTTTTCCTTCTCCCTTCCTGACGCCCCGGTGTAGTTTCATATTTTGCAATACTCACACCAAACACTCACTCGATTGTATAGTTGAGATTAAACTGAAACAGTTTTATTGTAGCAACTTTGGTAGAGCACAAATGAAAGAGACAATGGTAGGACCAACAGCACGAACGTAAACACACACACACACACACACACACACACCAATAGAAGCGACGATAATAATATTGATGACAAAAGACGACGATTTTCTTGCGAAATGGTGCACTTAGATAATGCTTTTATTGTTTTGTTGTTGGATGCTTCTCGCTAAGTTTCACTCTCTCTGTGTGTGTCTCTCTATCTCTATCTCTTTGTATGCATACAGTTTTACATTGTTGAATTTCACATTTTTTTATCATCATTTTCGGTAAGTGTATCTAAAAGTAGTGATTATATGCAACTGGGTGAAGCAAGTCGTTTCTGTGCGCACACAATAAAGCCATATCGAATGAATGGAGCTGAAATATACGCGCTAGCATCGCAATACATTGCATTGCAATGTCGTCATTACATTTGTCTTTATTTTACAACTCACACAAAAGATGAAGACAATACTGAGACTGGCAAAAGTGTCATGGCACAAGCATCGCAAATTCGTTCGGAGGAAAATTATTTGCCTCCGATTACACCATGCACCATGCACACCATTCAAGTATTGGCCTTTCTGCACCCTCTGGTTGTTGTTGTTGTCGCCCGTTGACATCATTCCAAGCGAATTTTTGTGGCACAACCAAAACGAATGATAAAGATGAGGTACAAATCGACAAAACGAACAGACACTTATTATATGGTCATAGATTTTAGTGCACAGCATTGCTCTGGCACACACACACACACACACACCGAAAGCAGAAAAAACATTCAAAATCTATAAAGAGATGTATGTTTTGAGAGAGAAGTTTCGTTTGTCTTGCATGAGTTTAATAGTCTTATATAGATGTTGCTGTTTATGCCTCCTTTTCTATTCTTTTATGTGTGTGTGTGTGTTTTTTTGTTTTATTTTATCCAACCGATTTGTAAAAATGTGTATTGGTGCGGGTTCCCAAGTTAATGCTTCTATAATCAACAAACCACTCATACATGTAATGGTTTTGTTGCCAGATCCTGTAAGGGCAGCCGCCTTTCGTGTACTTTTCGCTTCTTTATGTCATTTTCCCACTCATATATTTTATTTTAATTTTTGCTGTAGTTTTCTCGTTTTGCAAGTGGCATTTTGTGTTTGCGTGTGGTATTGTTGTTGTTTGTGTAAACCTTTCACTTTGTCCGTATTTCATGCACTTCGATCGTATTTCTATCTCTCTCTGTGGCTTTTTTTCTCTATCGCTCTCTTCCACTTTCCTTCGTGCCTCTGCCTTTGATTTTGGCTCCTTCCATGAATTTTACTTATTCTTCGGTTGGCGTTTTCCTTTAAGATTTTAGCAAAATTGTTTTCCGATATTTAGACGGTTTGTCTCGCTGCGTTGTTTTATTCATTCCGTCGATTTTGCAGCTTTCCGATTTTTCTTTAGTTTGCTATTTTATTTTCCATCCTGATTTTGATTTTGCCATATCCCAGCACTTTGTATCTGTATCTCTCATATGCTCCGTTCATTCGAACGTTTCGTTTGTCTTTTCGCCCATCGTCGTCGTCGTCTTTGTCGTCCTTGTTCTTCTTTCTCATCAATTTTTGCTATTCATCTTTTTGTTGGCATATGCTGCTCTTTAAAAACTATAATAGAGATAAGGTTTCCGAAATTGTCGAAACCAACAAACACACATTGCACACACATCCATTCACATATGTGATTTCATGCTCGTTTAGGACATAGAACAGCAAGACACTAACATACATCTATATGAAGTCGAAAATTCAATTATAGAAATGTAATTTCACAATTTATTGCTCCACTACACATATTTTATAGCCGTTCGTTTTTCAGTTTGATTTTTTTTTTTTTTTTTTTTTGGGCGAAAATCGAAGTGAATCCATGGTGCGGAAGTGTTTGTGTGGTGCATATCGCACATCAGTGTGTAAAACTTCCTAAGCCTTGTCGGTTTTATTCGTCGTGTCGAAATGGTTTTTGGCTCTGCTCTTTTGTGGCCTCTGTGTATATCTATGTGTACATATGGAACGAGTTTGGCGTGCGTTCGCCGCTGCAACCGATAAATGCATGAAATTTTCGAGTTTTCACATGAGATAATGGAGCGGGATACGAGAGACAAAAAAAAGTGAAACAACATTCCACTTGTAACGAATCCACAGACGATTTCAGATTTCATCAATGTTCTCAAACTCCAGCAAATTTTACCACCGATCTTATATTATATAAACACATAAACAAAGCGCACACAGATTCACATACATACACACATACACAGGATTGGAAAACCCGACAATCTAGGATTTGTGAGCAGCTTTTCTCGGAAAAACCAAAAATAATTGCATTAACATTCAATTGTGCATTTAAGAGCAAATAAAGCGGACATTCACTTTAATCCCTCATTTAGCCTAATCGAACTCATTTTGCACATTGATTTGGCTTAAGCGGATTGGAACAATGAGAGGGTCCAAAGCAAAGGGCGTATTTGGCTACACAATATCTATTTGCTTTGTGACGTTAATTTGTCCCAATTCAACGTGCCAATATTTGCATTGTGCATGACAGGTATTCTAATAGTAGTCAGCTAAGCACAATGGTACATACAATAATAAAAAAAAGATGCAGCAAAAATGGTTTTGGTTTGGTTTGGTTTGGTCCTTTGTCATTGAATGGTTAGTAGAGAACACGAAATGTGAAATGCGCCAAAAGAATTTTTGTATATAAATAAATGGGAAAAATTGATTGAAAAGGTGATATGATTCAGTGATTTGTTTTTATCCATTTTTGTTTGTTGTAGTTATTGTTATTGTTGTTGTTGCAACGTCTGTGTTACACGAACGCCAAACAGAAGTTTTATGAAGTGTATCGGGATACCATTGTTCGGTGAGACTTTATTATTCCGTTTGTTGTACGATGTATTGTCGTGTGAGAGGCCACGTTGAATTGTTGTTTTGTTTGCTATCCTTTATCGATGTGTTGCGATGCGCCAATGCCCGATTATATTCGCTCTATTGTCTGCTTTCAATGCTTAGAATGGCTTGTTCAAATTGTTTGTTGTGTCGTTCATAACTGTATATTCTGCTTGCTCGGCGCTCTCACTCTCTCTCTCTCTCTCATTGTGCTGTAGCCATTGTTTGTGTATTTGTGTGTGTGTGTGAGTTTATGCTTTATATCTTGTACTGGTACTTTGAGCTAAGTTTTGTGGATTCTTATTTTTTACTTTGGCAATTCCACTTCGTGCAAAAGATCGTATTCGATACGTGCGACGCGTGCATGAACTCAAGCAGAAGATGAATCGAGGTGAATCACAATATGCAGCTCGAGCTGCTTAAAGTATCGATCATTTGCGATATGCGATTGAAGGATGGGTCATCAATATAAGATGAATTGAATAAGAAAACTACGGAACGATGTGCAAAGAGAACGAAAGAGGCCACTTGTCTCCGAATCCAATTCCACGGTAAACAATAATCACACAAACAATGCATGGATTTAGACAAAACACCAGCGTCCACACCCCGTTCGCAGCATTGGTATTAGTTTACTTGTCGCACTTTCGTTCATTCGACGGAACGCAATTTCATGAAATTCGTGTGCGTGGCCAAACGGAAGCTTACTATCATCGCATTTGTTCATTCACCGAGCGCTTTGAATCCGTGTCCGTTCCATTGTGTTTGTGTTTCTGTGTGTGTGTTTCTGTGTGCGTGTCTCAAGTTTGTCGTTTGGTTGTTTTAGACTTTTAAGTGTAACCCAATATATATTTCCATTGTACAGGAACGTCTCATATAAATCAACAAAATGGAGAGCATAAAACACACATTCAGTTCAATTTGAAATTGGAACTTGTAAGTAATACACATACAAAGCGGAATAAGAGAGGAAAAAAGAGAGCGACCGAATTTATACGGAGAACGGATATTTTGAAAATAAGGTTTATATAAATAAAATTGATTTATTATGTTTTTTTGAAAGCGATATACGATCTAAGAACGACGATAAAGCGCAAACGAAAAACCAGATGAAGAAAGTGAGAGAAATGAGGATGAGAAAAACACAAAGAGCCATTGCTGAAAATAAGACGCGAAATTGTCGTCTCTTTGAACAATAACACATATAAGAAACAACATTCGGAACTGTATGAGGCACCGCTGCCGTTGCAAAAGTGAACATGAAACAGTTAAAGTTATTTATTATGTTATTATGATCGTGATAGCTTCGGAAGCAAATCCAGGACCACATGAACGCAACGCATACACACATTAAAATACACACACAAAAAAACATATACACAAAAATGCCATAGACACAGAAGCACACATAATACATTTAATTGGTCGTCTTTGTGCCCACATTCAGTGGTGAGAGTGAGTGTGTCTGTGTGTGTTTCTGTGTTCTGCGTATTTTGTCATACAATGGACAGGACACATTGAATCAGTTAGCTCTAGTGTATCGTTATCGTTTCATATTTCGCATATCTTTGCGTCCCCATTGCTATTCATGTGACCATTGGCCAAAAACAATGGCCATATATGTATGGTGCGTCAACGAAGAGGATGCAAGTTGCGAGTAATTGATCCCGAATTTTATTTGTTGGTTGTTTTTTTTCTCATTTTTTGTTTTTTTTTTTAACCAAAGCTAATGCGAAAACGACCGATATCGCCTGTAGATTGTGCACTGGGAGAAAATTTCGGTGTGACAATGTTGAACTCCACCGAGTGCTGTTATTGCGAAACAAGTCAACGGAAAATTGAAAATTATCGAAATTGCTGATGGTGTACAGTTTTGTCGATGGTGAAGTGAAATTCGAGGCACGAATTCTGCGATTCAATAAATCAACAAAAGTGCTTTACTTTTCTGCGCTTCTAATGGCCATGCCTGCTATTTATATCCATATCTATATGTGTTTATATAGAGACGTGGTCGTTTATAGCTGTGTTGTTGTTGTTTTCTTTTTTTTTGTCCTCGTTGTTTTCTTGCTCTGTTTCGCTCATTTTTCCTGTATACAAAACTTCTAAAAGTCAAATAAATTGCACTTTGGACGCGATCAAATCGTTTACCGTGAGTAAATTTAATCGAAGTACACAAGTGGTTTGAGCTGTGACACACATTTTTCATTAGTTCATTGACGTCAAACCAACAAATGTTGCCAGCATTTATGCAAGCGTACGCTTGCACAATTCTCACCCCTCCCCCGATTTTCATTTCCATTTCCATTTCCATTCCAAAACATATAATAACACATCCAAAAACAAATTTAAATCATACATCAGTGAGTAGCCAGACCAGAGCAACAAAAAAACAAAAACATTAATTTATTTGGCAATCGATGTTCATTTTAACCATTGAGGCTTTTTAATGTTGCCCGGAGATTATTAATTTTCACTATATTAATTAAAATAAAATGGCAAATAATAAAATTAACATTTAAAAAAAAAAATTGTCATGAGAATTATTGCGTTAACCATACAACTGTGGCAAAGGTTTATCATTTTGGTGTAAAACGGACAACATACAATATGTCAACGATAGAATTGAAAGGTAGTAAAAATCCCCAGATCAAATGGAAAAGAATCCGAAAAGAAAGCAACAACAACAACAAACGAACAGAATTTACGAAACATTTACGCCAAATTCATTGCACATTTAAACCAAATGGTTAGAGCAACTCCGCACATTTCGTTTAGTATATTTACTTAAGATAGAATTTGCTTACAAATGAATTGGTTTGACGCAAACATAAAGAACGGAATATACACACTCTCACACACACATAGACATAGACACACATGGGAGGCACAAGATGAAAAAAAATATGAACGACATACAAACGTCGTCGCAATAAATCATTCAACCGACCATTTATTTTA
The DNA here is from genome assembly GCA_030463065.1 of Aphidoletes aphidimyza. NCBI lineage: Eukaryota > Metazoa > Arthropoda > Insecta > Diptera > Cecidomyiidae > Aphidoletes > Aphidoletes aphidimyza. The sequence goes on along the minus strand of CM059998.1, from coordinate 22,693,597 downwards.
TTTGTCATGCATCATAAATCAATAACTGTTTGGTCAATTGACTTCAATTTGACAAAAAATATTAACAACAACAACAACAACAAAGGAAAGAAATCAAGAATCAACGAAGCAATAGTAGCGACAACAGCCATAATTTTTACCCATTTCTTTGTTATTCTTCCTGTTTGCATACAAGCTAACTGACTGTTATAATATATTTGGTGCCGTTAAACGGTTGGGTTTCACATCGCAACACAAACTAGCCAACATACAAAAAATCAACAACAGCAACAACAACAAGGAAAGCGGAATTGAAAAAAAACAACAACAACAACAGCACACTCACACACGCACACACTCACCGAATATGAACATTGAACATAATAAAATATGTATGTGTGAGATCGTTTTTATATAGTCACCAGCTACAATTTTACATTCAATCACGCCCAATTGCTGAAAGGAACTTCTGGAACCAAAACACATACATACATACACACGCAAAAGCCATACCATACGCACATCGCACATATCAAAATTGTATCAAAAAAACAAAAAAAAACTATAGAGAAAAGAAAATCAACACGCACGCACTAAAACGGTTACCCAAACACAATTGGGGTTGTAGGCGGCTGCGATGGTGGCCAGACCGGCGTGCATAAAATGTGTACTCTTTTTTTGTTGTTGTTGTTGTTGGGAGGGTAAACGGAAAGCATTTGGTATCCATTTCAAGAACATATTCAAAGTTATGAACTATTTTCGATGCTAGCAGCAGTTTGGCTTTTTTTACGCCGTTTTGGTCAGATTTTTTGCTGCTGCTGTTGCCGTTGTTGTTGTTGCTGTTGTTGTTATGATCAATTTGTTCCCCTTTCTGCTTGACTCAACCGCTCTTTTCTCTGGCTCGATTTTCCTTCGGTTCTCGGATTTTCATATTTGGATATTAGCATTTTTCCGCATGAGCTTTTCGAAAACTTCAGTACACTCATAGCCAATACGAATACCATATAAGTATTGTGAAAAGCTCCGTATTTATTGGATTATTGCTATTATTATTTATTTATTTTGGTTGGGAAGTGACTTGTCGTTGCTTTTCAAAATCAAATGGCTTCTCGGAAAACGCAGTATTATCCTTTTTCTCTATTCTTCTTCTCATTCTCTTGCCCTGTGTGTGTGTGTGTTTGTTTGTTTGTTTGTGTGTTTGTGTGTTGTGAATTGATAGTTTTGCCCTTGATATTATTGCGGTGAAGTATTAGACTCTTTTCCGATTGTTGTTGTTGTTGTTGTTGTTGTTACGTTGCCAAAATTAAATTATAACATGCGATAGCAAACGGATCATAAATGTTGTCGTTATTAAATATTGTTCTGGGGCTAAAATAATGTGTTCCGCTTGAAGTTTACTGCTTTTGCAAACAAATCAATCGTCGAACCGAAACACAACTGGGCGTAATTTTATCGCCATCGATTCGTTTCTAGTCGATAATCTTTGTATTCGTTTGACAGTTTGTCGTTTCGGTATTTGGAATCAAATGAAATAGAAAATTCGGGGTGGAAAAAGAAGAAGAAAAAGTAGAAAAAGAATTAAACAAAATACAAGTTTAACAAAAATGCTTCTCGATTCGATGGGTATGCGTTGGTTGCTTGCCTGTTTGCCTGTTTGCTAGCTTGCTTGCTTGATTTCCTCAACATGCATTTCCATATTGACCACCCCAAGAAATAAACGAGCGTATAATGGCAAACAACAAAATCAATTTTCTAAACGAATATCATGTAATTTGCAGTGTTTAAAGTTTCGCCAAAAAAGATACGCGCCTTTAATCGCCCCCCAAAATATTCATTGATTTCCTTGCGCTGTAATTTCATTGAGATAAAGTCAGTGATAAAATTAATTGATTGAAAAATGTGTGTGTGTGTGTTCGCTTGTATAAAAGATTGCGAATAAACCGAAAAGAGGGCGAATACACATTGAAAGTGTGCGAAAACAAATCGCATCGAATCGCCCGAAATTGAATTGTCGATAAAAGCGAAAATTGTTTGGAAAAATTATATTTACTTTGTATAATTTATTACCCTCGTAGATATTTACATTATGTCGATTTGTTTTTTTTTTTGTTGTTGTTTAAACACATATTTATGCTGAACATAAATAAATCAGCCAGAGCCCAAACAGTAAAAATTGGTAGTGGCAAACATAAAAACATTCATGTTTGATGCACATGTTTGGCGGAAAAAAACACACACATCAGCGCATGAAGAACAACATGAAATATTTTGGTCAAAAACGCGACACAGCGCGAAAAAAAAAACAAAATTCAGCCGCACACACTACACACTTTACTATATGAATCATTGTTTTCAATGCACTCATTTTCTTTTCAATTAGGTAAAAACGAGGAATTAACCAAACAGCATACAAATAAAATAACAAAAAAAAAATATGAATAAAAGAAATCCTCGTTTCAAATTGAATACAAAAACTTTGCACAAAGTTTTTATGACCATTTGCCCCTTCACCATTTGCCCCTTCATGAATCATATTCATTTGGAAATGTTGCCTGCAAAACACACGCTAAAACTTAAACAAATTACAAAGAAAAATAAAACACAATCGTAAAATAAAAATGAAAATGGAAATCAATCCGCGTTGTGTTTGTTGTTGTTTGGGTTTTGTTCGTTTTTTTTTTTGTGTCCGCTGATGTTATTTCGACAGAAGCAGGAGAGAATGGTAGAGTGACTCTAATCCCAGCAATACACCAATCCAACCGAAGTTCAAATGGTAGATTCTTGAAGCAAGTTTGTGATATTGCTGCTCATTAGATCACGATGGCCAATGTTGAAAAATATATGTACAAATGCAATGAAATCCATGTCGATCAAATGGGATGGAGACGACAATGACTGTCATCACTTGAGCCATGTGGCTCTCATTCTCTCTCTCCCCCTCTTTCTCTCTCTCTCTCCTTCTCTCTCTCTCTTCCATTTTGTATATTGAGACTATGTTTATGGTCGTTGCATGCGATAAGTGAAAGCGTATGCGAAAATCCATCGCCATCTATTCATTAATGTCGTTAAATAATACAACTGTAAACTAACGACATAAAAAAAACTCCACTGTCGCTTCATTTGACCCATTGTAATCTATCGAACACGCTGCCGTTGCCGATGACGATGATATCAGTTTGGCTTTGTGCACAGATTTGCGCGCGCGACAGTTTTTCGCCTTAATGTTATTATTGTTGTTGTTGTTGTTGCTATTGTTGTTTGTTCAATGGCAACGGTTTTGCTGCTAGTTTTGCCCAGCATCTAGCACCAGCTCTACAATGATGGTGACTCTTCATTTTTGCTAAATAAACATTATAGCGGGAAAGTGCTCAGACGCATACACTCAATGCTTGTTATTCGTTTTGTCGATTTAGATAATTGGAAAATTGTTCTTACATAAACTCGAACATGGCCATCCGTTTTGTTCAGTTGGTCGTTCGTTCGTTTGCCATCAACAATGACTACCACGATAATCAATAAATGAAAATTGTTTTTTACGTTTTTTTTCTTCCTTTTTTTATTTACATAATTTGTGTGTGTGTGTGTGTGTGTTTGTTTAGTTTGTGTGTTGCGCGTTAGCAATAACGGTGGCAGTGACGGCGACAACAACAACAGAAACCAAATTGGTGGGCTCAATTTCAACATCGAAGTGAACATTCCCTCTCATTATATGTCAGACGCATTGTTTCGATATCCATAAACGAATAGAATCATCTTGTCGACCGATTAAATTATCTGTTAAGATCCATTATATGCTTTCAGTGCTGTTGGTTTGGCTTGATTATATTAAAGGGAGCATACGAAAACTTTTCGTTTCATCTACGAACTGAATACAGAGTGTTGTCTGAGTTGTCTGTGTTGTGCATGAATTTGTCAGAGAGTGTTGCCAGTTTGCTAAGAAACTGACTCTTTCGTTGTGCATTATCCAAATGTTATTTCTGCTCGTTTATTTATATAATATTGTTCCATTTTCGGTTTGTATGTTGCAGAAATGATGAGTTTGTATGGATTGTGCCATACAAATATATAAATTCAAATGGACGGACACATGAAACGTAACACAGCACAGCACAGCACAATACAACATAAAACCTTGTCGTTTCCAAACTAAATTGACAGTTTGGTTTGAGGAGTGAGACCTCGGATGCCTCTTCCGGATCAAATGAAAACGAGAGAGAGAGAGAGAAGAAAAAAAACGAGAGTAAGAAACCAAGCATTCACGTCAATTTATTGACATGGATTAATATGCACAATTGAAATACAAATAACCAGAACGCTCACACACACTTAAGATATGAGTATTTAGTGTATGACTTGGATTTTTATTTTGTTACAAAGCTTAGAAATTAGCTGCATACGGACTTTTACACTTAAATTGACTTTCAAGATGGGAGACAAAATGAGCCAAATGTTGGTTTCAAATTAGTTGGAATCGAACAACAATTTACAACATAATAGAACATCACCACACTCAATCGAGTCGAATTTTGCAAAATTTGCAATAGCAACAGCAACAACAGCTCAAGTAACCAGATCAAATGAGTGTTGTTCTGTTGCTTTCCAGTTTGTAATTTCCACTTATATAAAGTGTGAACGTTGTCGTTCAACTCACCATCGCCACATCACAGTTTGTTGTCTGAAATTGAAGGTGGCTGCCATTCATAGAGAACCAGTTGATACAAAAACAGAATATTATATTATGGATGGAAAATGGAGAGCACGAGAGGCAGAGGCAGAGGCAGAGGCAGAGGCAGAGGCAGAGGCAGAGGCAGAGGCAGAGGCAGAGGCAAAGGCAAAAGCAGAGACAGTGGAAAGGACCCGTTAGTATGTTATAACATAAACTAATGATATGAACGATATGTTTATATGCCACAATAAATTTCATCGCTTCACCCCTTATGGTCTTCCGTTATTCCTCTATTCGTTTCTCTCATGCATCAAAGTCATTGCGTTTCACTGATTACAATTTTCTATTGTTTCTTGCAAAATGGAGCTATGCTCTTTGCTGTGGTATGCGCGTGTGTGTGTGTGTGTGTGTGTGTGTGTGTGTGTGCGTGCGTTTATCATTTAGCCAGATTAGCCATGAACATGTGTGCGTTGGTGCGGGTGTTTGAATCGAAAGCGAAAAGCGAACCTGCTACCAAAAACGAATGAAGATGAGCGAAGTGATTGAGTCAGTGTGAGACCGAATGCGAACGAAATAGCGGCGCGAATGAAGAAAGCGACACATGTTTTGTAAATTGTACGACATACATGATTTCTTCGTTTTCATGTTTTATGCGTCTGCATGGCAGTCCGTTGTCGAGCATCCCAGTGGCGGCGATGTGTATGCATAATATTTTAAGCTTTTGGCCCATTCCCCAATCACTTGTTCGATGATCTTTTGCTGCTCGATGTGTGCAATAATAATAAAAGAAAGGAGACACATTGTCTGTTCTATGTAATATAGTTAATACTCGAAATCAATATGAGAGCAAAGCGAGAGTGTACGAAAAAAGCGAGCGAGCGAGAGAGAGAGCGGTGGAGACAAATTATGTTTTGGGGTATGAGCATTTCTTGGTTGATGTGACTGCTTTGTTTTTGGCTTTCATATGGTTTGTTCTGTGGTCGTTGAGCGCGCTGATTTTGGCCAGAGAACTTTTTATGTCGCATTCTTCTAACGACCGAGATGCTTTCTCATTCTGTGGGCTCGCATAATGAATGCAGTGCAGAACCGAAACGAAATATGTGTTTTTTTCTTTAACTCGTTTGAACATATGCCCAGTTTTTGTTGATTCATTTTTTTCTGTCACTCTCTCTCTCTCTCCCTCTCTCTCTCTCTATCCCGTTGCGTTCTTTTCCTCCAATTCGTTTATTTGCCCACTTGCTTATTCGAATGCTCTCTTTCGTTTACTCGATATGTGTTGTGTGTATGTGTCATCATCGCTTGTAATTTCCGTTCAAAATCAGACACGCAACGCTACAAAAAATTTACGACTTTTATTAGAATCGTTTTCATGGCAATCATCAAATGGGGACTGATGGCATTCCAGATTCGCCAAATTCGCTAAATAGTTTACATATATACCAAATGCTTGACAATAAAATGAGATTAAGTCACTCAATTCGAGCGTGGCTCTATTCTTATTTTTTTCTCACTCATGGAATTAGTGTCATGGAACAAAGAGAGCGAATTAAGATTACCCGCACAGAGAAACAGAGAGAGAGAGAGAGAGCGACACATTGAATGAGGTAATTTTTGTGAACTCATTCAATAGAAAAATAAATAAACGATTTCAATTACTGGACTAATTGCGAAAAACCTGAACGAATGCGATTAAGTGGGATGAAATCGTCAATTTGAATCAACGCACCTCATTTTAAGTGCGCCTTTTGTATGTGGACGTCTTAAGACATGTGTGGAATAAGTTGCCATTGATTTGGCTCTTTTTTCATGCTCTTTGAACAAATGGAAGAACGGAAACGGTGCAAAAGTAAAGCAAACGACTGAACGTTTGTGTGTTAGATGAAGGGAAACGGTGTTCGTGTGCTTGTGTTTGTGCTTGTGCTGAAATGTATCAATAACATTGATGCTGTTATCAGTGCGACAGCATGCGAAGATTGAGATATCCAGATTACGGGTTTGGTTAAGTAAAATTACTCAAGTGAATATAACGACATATGTTGCCATTCCACACGCACAATGGCGTATAACACCAGCTACCGACAGCACTATACATACGCTTTTAACATGTTAACGCCATACAAACGGTTTTTATAGAAATGAAATGAGTAATAAACGGAGCTCTGCACATCGACACAACAGAAAAACCGTTCAACAACAACTACTACCGAAAATAAGAACCAAGCCAACAATAAGTTGTTTGGGTGTGCAAAGTGTGCACGGTGGCCTTTTCCTAACATACTTGACATTAGCAGCGAACAGCAAAATGCCAAGGATATCTTGAATCCAGTCGAATAAGTATTAATTGGATGTGGTTGCTAACAACACTGAAAACTTCAATACGTCATTCGTTCAATTTCGTTCGTCACACTTGCTCCACTCTCGCTCCGCATGTGCCAATCCAAAAAAAAAAATAAAGAAATGCTAAATGAAACGCGATTCACAAATAAATTCTCTTTCATCTTCTCAATTTCATTTCATCGCTTCACCTCATACAGCAGCAACATTCGACTAAACAAAGTCATTTTATTTCATATTTTCATTTGGTTTTTGGGTTTTATGTGTGTATGTATTTTCCGTTTTTTTGTGCCTTATTTGCCCGATTCCGTTTCGTTTTCGGTCTGTTCGGGATAATAAGAAATTCGAAAATTCTTCCGAAATTCGGAAAATCTCGTATTTTTTTTTCGTTCATTCTGAATTCTAAATCTCTCAGCATTCACATTCGATGAAGTGGCGTGTATTGTGTGCGCTTAAGAATTAGAGAAAACGGAATTGGAATTTGGGGGAAAACTTATTAGTGATGTAATTGATATGTTGTGCAACCACTTTTGGCCGCTTTCACAGAGAATTTTTGTGTTGGCATGCCAAAGGTGCATATAGCAACACCGCACACAACAACACATAATCTGTCTAAATCCGAATTCGATGCCAACATTGAGGGTGATCGGGTACGTGGAGTGTGCACGTGATATTTTCGAAAATCGGATTTTTATTGTGAATATTCATCATTCATCGTCATTTGTGTGGCACACACACACACGGAATTGGTTTTGAATGTGAATGAACGAAAAAGAATGAATGTGTGAGAATGAATCAATGCCAGGGGATTTATGGGAGCTTTTACAAAGGCATCGGGGGTAAAATCACGATTAGACACAAAATTGCGATACGATGAAATCATATATGCTTTATACTTATCTTTGGCACTGACTTGGTGCCATTTTCAATTCAAGACCGCTAGCTGCTTTTCGACATTGTACGAGAAACAAAATTGCTGAATACTGAATGCTGTGTGCATGATGCGCAGCGTTGATGTTCAAAAGGTGTTTCATTCTATTTGACGCACTAAATGAAACTCAATCGCTTTTAATGTATTTAACGGCGGGAAAAAGGGTCGTCGTCGTCGTCGTCGTCGTCGTCGTCGTCGTCGTTGTTGTTGTTGTCGAACGGAAAAATGCGTCATGCATACATGGGTTGATGAAACGCCACTTCTTTGTGCTCATTAACTGGTTCGAGGGAAGAGCGTGAGATTGAGAAAGACAGAGAGCGAGAGAGTGAGAGCGAGAGTGAGAGCGAGAGTGAGTCAACCGAACGGACGCTGTCGCTATTGCACATTACACACCAACGACAGCTTGCCGCCACCATTCAGCCATTAATTCATTATATGTGTTGTCAGTTTTTGGTCAGTCACTTTTTCGTACCGTATTTTTTTTGTGAACATTTTTCCCTTCATGCTTTTGTTTTTTTTTTATTTTATTTGCCTCCCGTTCAGACTGTACGGAAAGGAAGCAATATCTAACCGTAGAGGCGAAACATTACTTGAAACATCGACAGACGACTATTTATTCTCAACGGTTCATAACGTGAAATCCATTTTTTATTTTCATCGTATTTTTGCACATTTGATTCATGTTCCAACAAAGCGTCCCGTTTTTCAGTTCGCTTATCCATTTCACCATTTTATCGTTCACTCCTCTATATTCTTGAGCACCAGAAGGCTAATCTCATTCCTTTGATAATCAAATTTTGTGGCCATACACTTGATATATTCGGAGATTCCTTTTGTTCGTTATGCATCCAAATTTAATATGCTCGTTCAGCTTTCGCGCGTTTGCTTGGGATGTTGCCAAAAAAAACGAAGAACGAATGAATCTGAACACAAAAGTGAGCAAACAAATAAACTCATATACAATACACAGACACACACACGCTCACACTCATACACAAATGGAGAAAGAAAATTGAAAGAATGGGATGGGAAAAATCGACAACAAACGAATGAACAATAACACCAACAACAACAACAACAAAAACATTTATATATGTTATAGCAAACCACACATACAAATAATCGTCTGCACTCAATTGTTGAAACGAAACGGGCACGCGATTCGAATGTATGTGATGTGTGGATATGTGCTTATGTTGTTGTTGTTGTTGTTGTTTGTTTCTTTCTTCTCCATGATCAAATTGCATGAATAAAAATTCATTTTTGTGGCTACGATGAAATAAAACGGTTTGTCGTAGACGCCTGTTGTGTACAAGCTCAACGCTTGCTTGTATTTTGGGCGTGAGTAAATGTGGTTTTCGTGACTTTTTGAATTTCGAACATTTCGTTTCAGAATATTATAAAAATTGATGTCTGGCGCTGATGCCGTTGCCACCGTCGCTGCTGCTGTTGTACATCGCATCTTTGTATGCACTCACATAAAATTAGCCTTCTATGTGCGCTTCTTCTCCGTTGCAGCAGCTCTCTCTCTCTCTGTTCTCTTTGTTCATCATCAAAAGCTGTTGCGTTTATTCTTCATGTCGTTTTGTGTATGTGTGTTTGGGTTTTTGTGCACAGAACGCTTTTATTTTCCACTGTATTTTATCAAGAAAATATTTGGAGCAGAAGTACGATTTGCGTCATGCTTCGGAAATATTCTATTAGCTAATTGATAAGCATTTCTTTGTTTGTTTATTTGTTTCTCTGTTTTTCTCATATTTTGTGTGTGTGTGTGTGTGTTGTCGTCATTCTGGTGAGTGTACTTTCTCCGGGCATTGAAAATTCAGAGAATATTGTCACTGTCTCTGATGCTGGTGCTCGTGTTGGTGTTGGTGTTGCTGTTGCAACATTTTCTGCAATTGTTCATTCACCAGATGCATTCAGTTCAGCCATTCAGTCAGTGTCAACATAATGCAAGCACAACAATAAATTTCATTGATGTGGCTCATTTTTGCTTTGTTTTGTTTGTTGTCATTCCGAATTTGTCCATTATTTTTAACACAAAGCGATAATCTATGGATGGATTAGCTGTGTACAGCTTGTACAGCGAAAAAAAATAAAAGGCGTATGCGAACTCGCGCGCGCTCGCGTTTAAATATACCCGTACATACTCCATAGTGTGCGAACGAAACAGAGAAAGATTCAGAAAGAATAGCAGCGAGAAAGAATGAGAGAAAAACCAGAGATAAATGGTTGCAAAACTAAATTGAATCTTCGAGCAAATAGATTAATGACGTCGTCTCGTGCATTTGCAACCGCATTGTTTTCTTTCAGATCATTGGCTCTTTGGCGCATTGAGATAAACAGCACGAGAACGTAAGCTAGAGATTTTAAGCGAATTTTATTGCGGACATTGGACCACCCGTTGTGTTGAAAATATGCTCGGCATGTGACGAACATACAGACACATCGAAGTTACACACACACACGAAGAGAACAACAAACAAACATTGTTGTTGAACCCAAGTGGTTGTTACAAATGAAGAAGGTCATAATTGAAGCGGGCAGTTGTTTCGACTTTCGTAATGTTATACAATCAATAATGGTCTTTTAAATGCAATTTTAACATACCTACTAGGTAGTCTCGAATGTTTTGCAATGACCAATTAATAACAGTCGACGATTTAGCTTCAGTAACGACGATGAAGCAATAAACTCAATCCTTTCGACATTTATTAAGTCGTGTGGTGACCATCTGCAAGTGGCTGTACTGTACAGCTTCTGTACAGCTCAATGCCACAGTGTAACACAGTCAGTGCAAATAATTCGCTCATTTGACCATCATGAATTTTCACATTTTCCACTGTCTTACCCAATAATCTCCTACCACATGGTGGTTCATCTTTCGCTGTTTCAACTCGATTCTCTTTTCATTTCATTTCTATTGTTGGTTTTTTTTGGGGAATTTTTCGGGAGGGGCAGAAGGGTGAGAATGGGCGGCCGAGCAAAACGAGAAATAAAGCTTGAAAGTTTCGATTAAAGAAGTAAAACCACTTTATTAAATCGAAATCAGTCCAATTTCAAGTTTAATGAAGTAAGTTTGAGCGTATTTTCCTTTTGTTTCTTTTCGGCAGTCTGTATTTTTTTTACTTCTCTCGTTTACACTACATGCGCTCATAACATAGGCAACGTTTACGTAACGCTCTCGTATATTTTTCTTGCACCAGCCATTTTAACGTTCTCATTTATTGTTGAACCAAATTTTTGTTTTATTTTTCGTCTATCGCCGGTTTGCTCTTTGATTTTTGCGATCTCTTTCACTGTGGAGTGCGTGTTTCAACGTTCGCTTTATTCGTTTCATTTATTTTGCACTTGAAAAGAAAAGATTTTCGCCCTTCAACTAATTAAATGATAAAAAAAAAGAAATCATCCTAAGTTGTGAGTAGAAAATAAGTAGAAAGTGCTCAACATTGAACGAAATCTCAAACTAATCATTTATAACACTTATTATAGACTGTTTGATGAACAAGGCAAAGAAGAACCGAACTAAGCAGAAAAAAAAACAGTGGAAAAATTTGCGATAATTTCCGGAGAATCGGAAGAAGCAACGGCGCTGAATAAAAAAAAAGCATAAACAGAAAATTTAATCATTTTATAGTCATTCAACGAATTTTTCCAGAGGTGAAACGGAGCACAAGTTGAGTGATGATATAAGAGATCTCTATTATTCACAAATTGAAAGTTTATTCAGAAGATTCTGTTGACTCGAAGAATTTTGTAACAGAAAAAAATCGAATTAAAATTACTAAAGTGAAGTAAATGATGCCACAAGGTATTGATATGAATGAAATTCAGTTTCTTTGGTACTTTAAATTTTTAGCGAAATCAATACTTTTTCTCTATGGAAAAGCAGCAAACTTGAGTAAAACAGACGCTCGACGCTTACAATTGGCGAAGGGAAAAAAAGAGTAAAATAGGGTAAAAGTTTTCCTACTTTATTTAATAAAAATTGATGAATAACAAGGAAGTTGGAAAATTGCAATAGAATCATTATTCGGATACATTTAATATGTATATATATATATATATATATATATATATATATATATAATTTATCTGCGCTGATTCAACTGATTCCATTGAATCGGCTATTTGGCTGTTTTTCGCAAATGCATTTCAATGCAATGTAATACAATCCATTTTATTGCTGCCTAGAGCCAAACCAAAAAGGTGTGTACTTGTTTATGTGCATGCAATTTATTCAAAGCAAAGAGAACATTGCCAAACTTTCCCATGCAATCAGCTATGAGATCTAAGAAACGAGCAAACTTCCACAATGGATTATTATACAATTTCCGACCGCCTCTTCACATTTGTTGTGCCACGTAACATTCTCCAGTTTTTTTTTCATTGATTTTAATTGCCGAAAAATTATCGTAGCGAAGCTATTTCATTTATTCGTTCATCTTAAAATGAGCATCGACAGCACAGCATGAACAAAAAAAAAAAAACTATACAAAAAACATTCCCTATGAATTTCGCAGTTAAAAGCAGCACCAAAAAAAATGCGAAACAACAATAATGGTGGAAAGATTGCATATAATTTTCCTATTGTGAAACATATTTTCCGATTAATCTCTCGTCTGCAGCGTGCTATTTTCAGCTAGTCTCTTGCTCTTACTCTTCCTCTTTTCATCGTTTCTTCGACTGTGTACATTTTTGCAACGCTTTTCGGTCTCGAGGTTAGACTGTCAGAGAAACATTTGCGGGCTTTCAACAATTGCACTATTTAAGGCGGATGATCTAAGAGCTAGTGGGTGGGTGGGTGGTCTGGAATTGGTGGCGTTGTACTGTGTTTCGTTGTGTCGTTTTCACTTCGTATTTATTCGTTTTGTGTGATTTTGTGTGTGTGTGTGTGTGTGTGTGTGTGTATGTGTTTTTTCCCTACTCATACATTAAGTAGATACATTCGCATTATTCCTTATGCTTGAAGAGATTATATCGCTCAAGGAGAAGATTTAATTTTCTCATTAAAAATAATATTCTACCACTTTACATAGTTATAATAACGGAAAGAGAAGCACAATTTTGCCATAAAGAAAGTATTATTATCATCGTCATAATCATCATCGTTGGTTCTGGTTGTTGCCGCCGTTGCTATTGCCGTCGTTCATTTCGTCTTTTGTATTTCTCTTGTTCATCTGTTTTTCATTTGTTTCTCAATTTCTGTCGTGCTTTTTTTTTCTTTAGTCTCTTTAGATTTTCGTTTTCTCTCTCTCTCTCTCTCTCTCTCTCTCTCTCTCTCTGTGTGTGTGTGTGTGTGTGTGTTTTCTTTTCAGTTCGTTCATCTTTCTTCGGTTGCTGGCGTTCTTTGCGTCACTTTTCTTCAATTCGAATCGAATGTGCAGCTGCTTTAAAAAAAAATCGTTCTGGTTCGTATGGCATGCTTCCGTCATGGATGGCCATAAACTTTCAAAATAGAATTAAATATCTTCTGGCTGAGTCTTTTTAGACACATTGTGACATTGTTGTTTGTAACACTCACCATGGGGTAAATCGCTAATAAGGCAATTTAAAGAAGAAAAAAAAATAGAGAGAAAAACGACAGATTTCCCCGAAGCTATGAGGTGGCAATTGCAAATTATAACGACACATTGAAAGCTGCCTTTTGGTCAATTTACAATTATTTTATATCAAGGCGGCCGCATAATGGTTTCTAAATCCATTTCGATTTAAATTATGGTATTCAGTGGTTATGGAATTCCAACTTTTATCCAAATCTAATTGCTGTTCCTGACCTTCGAGTTTGAAACAATATGGATGCGTAGAGCCAAACAAAAGTAAAACTGAAGAATGGACATTTTCCTTTTTTGTGAATTAATTTTTTTTTTGTTTTGTTATTTTCTCGTTTTGTACAATTGTTTTCCATAGACGTGATTAGATTACGCATATAAATTATAGAAGCCGTAGATAAAAGCTAACGCTTAATGCTGTACACATGGAATTGGTTATAATGAATGAGGTGCTTAGAAGTGAGTGAAAAAGTTCCCATACGATTCCGTTAACCAGATTAGAAATCATGAATGCAATGGATGAGATGGTCAGAATGGTGAAACAAAGGCGCACACCGTTCCCATTATTTCGAATGTATTGCAACTAATTCCAATTAGCACCTTGTTGTTAATATCATAGCCGTCTATATTACCGTTTTACCCCATGGCTATTTTGACAGTGGTGTTGAGCGTGCGTCAGATTTAATTCTTAATTATTCAATTGCATGCTCGTTCAATCGTCTCATTTATACACATACACACACATATTCTCACCGCACAAATGGAAATATTCATAGAACACCAGAGGAAAACAAGCTCACACGCACACACAAAAAAACCCATTGAATGAATAATACGAATAGGATTGCAGTGAATTTCACAAAGTTATGCGAAACTTATAAACAAAGAGAAATTGTGCAATGATGAAAAATCAAAGTGAAAAAAAGCACACAATTTAAAAATTTACAACGTACGGCACCATTCAAAGTCAAAGAGAAAGAGCGAGAGAGAGAGAAAGAGAGAAAACGAAAGAAAAAAATTATTGCACAGCAGATGAAATTAAATTAACGTTGACAGCCACAAAAAAGGCATACGCACACAAGTAAATAAGAACAGTGTAAAAGAGTACGAAAGTGATGTTGGGGGGAGGGAATGGGACAGCATAGAAAGAACGACTTCACGAGAAATTCATTGTGCCATTTCTCATTTCGTTTATCTTCTACTCCTTATTATTATGTCGCAGTTTCTGGGATTCTCAGACTTTCGATAGCGAGAGAACAGTTCGAGCGCACGACCGAACGCTTTTTTCTGCCACTCATCGCTTATTTCTTGTGTTCATTTGAGATTTTCTTTTAATTTCTTTCATATTTTCTCCTCGTTGTCCTTCGCAGTTTTTTTTCTTCTTCTTCTTTTGCTCTCTCTCTCTCTCTCTCTTTCTCTCATTTTTTCAACTGTATTTTGTCTCCTGTGCATCGTGTTTGGTCCGATTTTTGTTTAACTTTTTGTCGCATCCGTTACGTATTTCTTCGTTGTTCAATTATAGTATGTCGTGTTGCCATAGTCGTAATCAGCGAAAACTTTTCATATTATAGCAATAATTCTTATTAAAACAATTAAAAGCGAAGACGAATGACAAAAATATGAAGAAAAATAAATTTCCGAGCAAGATGCGGAAGCAAAGAATTTTCCAATGTTCACAATGTATCTTATGAATTTTTTCCTTATTCTGTTTCTAGCTCACATTCATTCGTTTAAATCAAAAGAAATCCTCTTCCTCTAACAACAACAACAAAAACAAAAAAAAATAATATGAAAGCACAGTGATTTACCTCATTTGCAGCGCTATCTCTATCTAATGAAGAAACCGGCACACGGCCAATGGATGTCTGAACACCAGCAAGCGATTATTATGTCGTCTGTTTGTTCAATAAACGAAGGAAATTATTGAAACAGATATCTGAAAGAGAAATGAAACACAAAAGATTGAAAAAAAACAACGCTCAGTTTTATAGTTTGGTTGTGGCATTTATCTTTTTGTGCAAATCACTATAGATCGGAAATTATTCCACAATTGCAGTCAATGGACAAGTTATTCGTATAGAAATTACTATATATTTCTCTAAGAAATCATAATGCATAAAACATTCAATATATTTTGTGTGATACGTACAGACGTGTTTTTGAGACTAAATCGGTCCAAATGTGACCGGAGCAGAAAAACCTACTTAATGCCAAAAGGCTACCTTATGAAAAATAAATCGAATGAATAAATCTATTTTCAGATGCCAGAAAATACAACAATTTAGACATTCAATTCATTGAATCGCTTATTATTCTGAACGGATTTCGTAAAGCATTTGACATTTGTTCCAGGCCCCCAACCCATGATTGGTTTGTTGATAATGAATTGAAATTGTTATCGGCACGCAAACAATTCTATGCATCGATTTAGTGATTATGTAATGCATTATTATGGTTGTCAACCATTTCCACTAACTCATTATTTCTATAATCATAATTTGAGTAGTATTTTGTGTGTGTGTGTGTGTTAGCGTGTGTTCTGGGCATCAACGCCGTTGTTCGAACCAAGTACCCATGTACATTTGTTTGTTTCACCACAAAATGAACAATTGCCGATAAATTAAATTTTAAATTAAGCTAATTAAAAACATCGGGCACAAATATTTCATTGAATAAATGAAATGGACAATAGGATGGTGCACATTGGCAAATTGTTCAACAATTGGCCAAACAAACAAAAAATAAAATGAATGAATGAATTGACAAATTTCCAAGAAAACTTCATTGAAATCAATTTATTATGGAGCTGTCTAATTAGATTTTGGTTAAAATTAGTAATGAATTGCAAAGTTATGCCATACAACAAATGACCAGTCGTGTTATGCTGTGTGTTTCCTGTTTTTGTAATATCATATTTTTTTTCTGCTCTACGATCCACCCTATCAAGCAGTATTTCAACATGTGTATAAAACCAAACATAAAAAGAAACAAAAATTGCATGTCGGGCAAGCATTCGAAAGTGTGGCGTCAACACGAAAAATGACGAGAAATTGTGAGCATTTGTGAAACCACGGCAAAGAGAATACTGATGAGAGTGGTGTAGAAAAAAGCGATGTAGAGGACGAGAGAAATTGAATGTGAAACGGCAGACACGGAAAAAAAGAGAGCGAAAAAACCGAAAAGCAATTTCGCAAATGCTGAATTATCGGCGAAAATTGTGCATAATGCATTATATTCAAGAGAATGAATTAAACAAGTGTTTTTATTATTTGTTACTTCATTTTATATGGTTCGGTCGTGCTTTTGTTTCTCTCATTCTTTCCCCCCCACCACTACTCTCTCACTCTGTCTCTCTTTATCCCCCCCCCCCCCGGTTGATTTTCATTTGCATGTTTTACCTGCAATTTTACGATGTGCCACTGTGCTGTAGCACGGCATTGCACACAAATAAACCATAGCGACAATGGAGACTTGTTAAAAAAAAAAAATATAAACATGGATCAAAAAATTAATATTTAATTTGTATTTTCTCTCTTTCGCGTGGGGTTCGTGCATTTTTGTCGTCTGTATGCATTGAAAATAGGCGAAAAAGAGATAGCGACACAAATGAC
The DNA here is from genome assembly GCA_030463065.1 of Aphidoletes aphidimyza. NCBI lineage: Eukaryota > Metazoa > Arthropoda > Insecta > Diptera > Cecidomyiidae > Aphidoletes > Aphidoletes aphidimyza. Next base: position 22,676,524 of record CM059998.1, on the reverse strand, counting down.
AAGTGAATTGCATTTTTTTTCGCACATTTAAACTGTTACCTTTTATATTGTGTTTTTCATATAACATCACATAAATATACAGTTCGTTTATTTCTTTTTTTCTGTGTGTGTGTGTGTGTGTGTGTGTGTGGCCATTACGAAATGTGTGTGTACAACGCGTATGATTAAAAAGTCATAAAATCAATTATTATTTCATTTGGAAATGGACTTTCAATGTAAATAAAAGAGAAGCACGCCTCCAGCATTCAACTTTCTATTGCATTTTTCCAGGATTTTGACTTAACAAACAGAAGTGAAATTAAAAACGCAAAAAAAATAAACAAAAAATTACTTTTATACAAATGAGCGTGAAATATGGCGATAATTATATTGCATGGTATATGAGAAGAGAGTGATGTTAATTTACTTTTGATTTTCCGAAAAATGTTTCATCGGCAAGCATTTATTGGCGGACACAAAAAAACCAGCACGTGACCTCAATTTACCTGCAAATATTCCACACACACACACAAAACTGCACATTTCATCTGATAAAACAAGAAAAAGCGATGAGTTAATTTGATGGAGAAAAATGGAATCATTTATATTGAATATGTTTATCAAATGACGTTTTTTTTACACTGAAATAAAAATAATTTTCATCCAAACAGTGCTCAGCTTGTGTTAATGCCCTTTGTCCATTTTCTCTTCGTGTCTGTGTGTGTGTGTGTTGAAGGTATTTCCAAACGCTCTTCAAACCAAATTCCTACGCATTTTGAGCGCATCATTAAACGGCCTCATTCATACAGCAAAAATGTCTCTCGGCTAAAAGGCGGTATTCAAGTGAAACAAAGCATCAAAATTGTAATAATAATAATTGGCTGTGTTAATTGCGCGTAACACAACACAGTGTGCAATGATTTTGAATTGTCGAATATGAGTTTATTGTCCATAATAATCACGGAAAGCAGTCTGTTGAAGCGTTCCCTTTATATCGACGGCACAAACCATTCTTTCATTCTTTTCTCTCATTGTATTACATTGTTATCGATAATCAATCAATAAGTGAACTGTGTATTGGCATTGAAATCTATCAATTTGAAACCCCCAAATGACTGGTGCTCATTGATTCGAATAATGCGAAAAAGATGAGCACGATCGAAACATCGATGGCGATTGTAGATGTTTTGTGTGTGTGTGTATGACCAGCCACTAGTAAAGATTCGCTATTTCGACGAAAATAAAGAGATTCCATCCAATGTCATCACTAAAAACGGAAATCAGAATGGAATATTTGCACGTTTTCGTATCGCACAGTTTATGGTCATTTATAGTTGTGTTCAGACTTAATTCATCTTGGCCGACCCACATAAAGTGCTTAAACCATTTTCCTTTCAACACACACTCGCCTTTTTCTATTCGATGGTTAAATACCTTGTCATCGGCATTGTCTTTATTCAACTTTTGGTTCGTTAATGAATTTTTGTGCGCTTAGCGGTCGGTGTATATTCATCAGCATTTTTCACTCTGATCAAAATGAGTGATATTGCAGTCAGCAAGTCGAATTGTTTATGTGCTCCCATTTGACTTTTGTTTTCTTGTGTCGCTCCTTTTTTTTGGAGCACGTTGAAAACTGATTTTGTGAAAATATGCTCGGTATGCTTTTACAGTATAGCATATGTGTAACCCAGGCGAGTGGACTGATGACGGTCGGAATGTTTTGTGATGGGCAAAACTCGTGAATGGACAAGGGACAGAGAATTTACTGAAAATAATGTATGATGTGTGTGTGTGTTTGTGAGTGGGCAAAGACTCTCAGTCTAGTTGATCGCAAATAACAAACGCAATCGGACGTACACAATTTGTCTCGATAACTCCTTGTTTGTTGTTGCCATTCTTTTCCCTATTCTTTCTTTTTTTAATTTCTTTGCCTCGCACACAATGCAATACGTCTGTGTGCTACTCGTTCGCTCGCTCTCTCTCGCTATATCACTCTCAATGTATGTACGGTGTGCGTTAACACGATGCTGATGAACTTACGAGTGATGTTAATAGAGTTCATCACAAAACGATGTGTCTTTTGTTCACATTCTTGTTTCAATTTTTTTTTGTTTTTTTTTGTTTTTGCTTCTCAATCATTTGCCACATATGCAGCATCTTCGAGCTGACTTAACTGTCGTACATCATTTTATTGGTGCACAAGACGGGGTGCAATTTAATTCATAATACTGGGTTTCAACTTGCTACTGATAATAGCACCAGATGGATAATGATTTCATGTGTATGTATTTGCTCAAAGCTACAGTGTTTTTTGTTGTTGTTGTTGTTGTTGTTGTTGCCCATCTTTTTCACGTCACCGTGCTGTCTCAATACGGTTTGTGTGTGTGTGTATGCCTGAGACACACCATTTGCAGTCAAGCCGTTCACGGATGGCTGCTACGTAAACATTTCATTGTGTGCTGGGAAAAATGATAGGGGAAACTCGTATACACATGCAGAATAATTATGTAATGTCAAGTATGATGACAAAAACGGTGACAAGACAATAAATGTAAAAAGCTAGTTCGTTTCGTACGAAACGTAATTGGAACAACTTCAAGTCAAATGCACAAAACTTTTATGTGAAGCTAGATTACAGTAACTGTGCGTTGATAGAGAAATTGTATATATATATATATATATATATATATATTTCTATTTTTTTTCCATGCGAATGCGGCCAATGTGAAAACATAGCAGAAATGTGCAAGGATTAATGAAGACAATGCAAAGAGTAAAAACAATGTGACGCTTCTATTAGAATAGGTGACAAACAGATTGAAACTGAAAATAGAAGCAGAAAGCGCGATTGCGAACGGACGTGCGAACGAGAGAGCGAGAGAGAATAAAATCGACAGTGTGTCGATCACATTAACGGAATTGAGATATTAGGGAATTGGAAAACAGGTTGGGGATTATGCTCACTATATAAATGCACGCACACATCATGATCTCAATGACACTGTCACAAGCTCAATGCATTTGCTTGCAATTTTGCTTGTGTTCATTTGAATACATTCATTGAAATGTTCAAAAGAGAGCAAAAACAACTTATACGCATTGTACATGGCACACGATGCGAATGAATCCGTACAAACGACAACAGCAACAGCAACAGCAATGACGACGACGACGACCACGATGAATTGAATGGCACTGATTCGATGCAGCTTTATCTAGCATTCTGTTCATCGTATTCTATCCGCTTCAATCAGCCGAATGTGTGTACTTCATTCCATTTCTCTGTTACTCTTATCCCTACACGTCCCCATTCTATCGTTTCCATTTCTCTGTGTGTTTGCTGCACCCTGAGCACAGGCTCACATAAGCATTGAGAGGAGATCAAACGTCACAGCGCATACAACGCCAAGCCATACGTTGACATTCCAGCAATTGTAAAATCTGATGGCCACCGATTTACGTTACACATTTTGTTTGGACAGCTTTCCCATCAAATTCCTGTTTACAATCATCTGTAAATATGTACAGTTCGGTACTGGCCAACGATTTATATATAAATATATGGATGTATTCTATATTGACGACTGTGTTTGACTTTTCCTTTTAAATCGTATAGATTCCGGAACAGAAATCCACAAATACATTCGGCACAACCGAATAATTTAAATTAATTTTTCCTCTGTGAAATGAACATTGTGCCATTTTCTATCTCTCGATCGATAATATATATATATTTATATATATATTTGATTTTCGTTCTCACTCCCTCTCAATCGTTGCCTCTCTTCAATTTTTGCATGATATTTTCGGTTGCGGATATGCTTTTCGTTTTGCCTAATTTATTATTCAACTGTTGGCTAAATGTCATCATCGTCATCTTGTTTTCTCGTTAGGTCGGCACTGTTACGGTACATATTTTGGAATTCATTTTTATGTCTTGGGCAATTCCTATGGGCATTTTTATTCCTTGGTGACCAACTCGGCAGCCGAATTTTCACCATATCCAAAGTGCTTTAAACATTAAAACACATCAATTCAATGTAAATGGGGAAATTAAATATCAGGCGAAAAAATAAATGTTGATTGAAACGATCAACCCTAATGAAGAAACTCTTGTTTCTTCGGTTCATTTTGGTTTCACGTCTGTCCGCTTGCCTGCCTGCCTGCCAGCCTGATTGCCTGTCAGCCAACATTTGGTTGGTCGGAAAAAACCGACGAAATCAAGCAAATTACAAAACGATGATCCATTTCAAATGTGATATTTTTGTCGTGGAATCTGAAACTGGTGCGCACACTGCTCCACTGTGAGCACCGGCTGTTGTAATTCATAGCCACTTCTTATGCGATGCCGCATTGGACATTTCCGTGTAAGATACACCAATTTGATGTATTACATTACAAGAACATTCAAATGGGCAACAACAACATCATCTAAAACGCTTACAACAGACGTTACTATGTTTGCCCACCGTTGAGCATGTCAAAACGTACCCAAATAAATACATTGACAAGTTGAACATGGGTCGAAAAAAAACACACGCACACACACACACAAGATACTAGTCCAAGAATGAGGACAAGTGTGAGAGGCGAGTAAGGTATACATTAAGCAAAATGTGTGTTTCCAATTTCATTGTGTTTTTCTATACTTTTGCGCCCTCGAACAATTTGCATACAAGTTTGTACACACAACATCATCAGCCTCAGCCTCCGTCTCAGCCTGAGCTGTGGAATCGTTCAATCCAATGCCGTGTTTTAATTATTTATTGGGGTGGATCACTGCATATTAAATTAAGTTCATCCATTGAGTCTTTTTAAACATGAAAAATCTCTTATTTCATTCAACTGCCACTGTCAATATTCAACGGTCAGTGATTTTCATTTCAATATTTTTTGTTTTCTCTTCTGTCTTTCTTTTCTTCTCAAGTTCCGCATCCTATTATTGCCGTAGCTTTCGTTGTAATTTTTTTGTTTTGTAGTTTGCTTTTTCTGTTTCGTTTACATTCTACGGCTTCTTCTATCTGGTGTTTTTTTTCACTTTCTCCCGCCAACAAAGTACATAATCATTGTATTCTCATTTCACCAAACACAAATTAAAATTCCATATTGTTAATTTGACCGAATTTCGCTAGCACATTTACACATAAACGGGCGACACATTTTCAACAGAGCTTTCTTCATGCGAATGACGCAGCAACAATGAATAGGTACAAATGGCAGCAACAGTATCATGATTATTTTGTTTGAAGTAAACGAACAACAACAACAAATCTAAAAAATTCGTACTCGTTGTGAGTGTGTGTGTTGAAAAAAAATTTGCAACAGCAAGTGTGTGTGTGTGTATTGAACGAGAATGAAACAATTTACGGAGAAAAACGCACATGCAAAATAAAAAGACAGAAGAAGAGAAAGTGATTCACATTTAGAAATAAATGATAGTATTAGAGTATTTTCGCTTTGTTTTCGACTTCTTCAGTATGCTGCTGTTTCTTTCTCTTTTTTTTTGTTTATTGAATCCATCCCAAGTTGGTGCTTTGTCTTTTTCTTGTGCCATCGATGGCTGTGTGACGCTTAAAACAATTTCTTTTAAATTGTTTCGTCGTTGGGTTTTTTCTTCCTTTTTTTCCACTCTCCTTCTCTTTCTATTTGCTTAAGCGAAAAGTTTCATTTCAAGTTAATGCCAGCGTTTGTTGTTTTTTTCACCTCTCCCCCCTTCGTTTGTTCGTTTTTGTTTGTTATTCTTTTTTCGCTCTCTCTCTCTCTATCTCTCTCTCTCTCTCTCTCTCTTGCAGTTTCATCTCTTTTGCTAGTCTCGAATTGTCCGTTCGGCACACATTCGACCAAAATGAACAAACCAACTGACGTGACGTTTACAGTCATTTACAATGCAATATAGAGAAAATTTAAAGCCCATAACAATCTTTCATTGTCGACAAAAATGATGGCGCTTTCAATTCTTTTTGCCGCTTGAAATCTCATCGTTTTAGACTGGAATTGTTTTCTTGATACTTTCCCCACACCCCTTTTCCGTACCAGAGCACCGTTTCAGTGCCATGATTCTTCTATTTCACATTCATTTCAGCGGTTATTTATTGTTATTTATTTACACTTATGTATGGGTATAAAATCACCTACACTTGATTCTCATGTGTGTACGTGTATGTGCTGTATATCTGTATGTTGTTTTAACTGTCGTTTGCTCTTATTTTCGGTCATTTCAATTTGTTGGCATCAAAGGAATTCTTCTAAACAGAGTTACAATAACAATACACAGCCATAGCCACAGCAACAGCACCAACACCAACACCAGCAGTGGCGGTGTCAGAGGCGGCGGTAGTGGCAGCGTTCACAACAGCAGCAGCACAAAAAAAGGGGTGATATAAAATATGTACAGCCATAAAATAAGAGGGCAAGTGTATTTGTTTTGTCTATATAAAATGAAAATGAAAAATCTCCTTGTCGACTTTCGAGTGAATTTTCATGCATACAATGGGCCATTTGTGCATGTGTGATAGACAGTTGTTACACTCTTATCATCATACGTCCATCGGGAACCATCATCGTTACTTTCGTAGCCCATTTGCCGGGTATCGACACAATTCCACCAGTCAATACATAAATGATACTGAAATGGTGCTTGAATTCTGTTCTACCATCACATGTTATAACACGGGCCATTGGCATTGGCTGAGAATCTCTTGCCAATCAATACGGAATAGATTGGTGCTGACCATTTTATTATAAAGTTTTCAACAGAAAAACTTTACGGAGCTCACTATCGTTCTTCCTTTAACCCTTTTTTTCATCCTAGTTTTTAACATTCGCCACTTTATTTTATTTTATTTGTCTCTCTGTCTCTGTCTCTCTCGCTCTCTCTCTCTCTCTCTCTCTGTGTGTGTGTGTGTCTTCTTTTTTATGCTCTCGTTTTGTTGTTATCTTTTCTTGTTTCTAGTTCACAGTTGTCGTTCGTCATTCACCTCATATTTCCTTTTGTGCTTTCATTCGTCGCACACAATGTCGAGCATTCAGTGAGAGGTTGTAGGCATTTTATTAGCTTTAAACTGCCACTGAGTTTATCATTAAGTCTTCAGCTTTTCAGTCACAAGAAAACTTTTCCATTCTACCTTGTCTTGTTTTGTCTTTTGTCGCCTGCACCTTACTGCGATCTACACTTTATTGCTTTAGTAGTCTCTATTGTACATTTTTATTTTTCAGTGTGCTCGACACTAACACAAAAAAGAATCAAGAACGTTTTTGTTTTTTTTTTTTGGTCAGAACGTGGTAATTTCTATCCAGTTTCAAAATGAATGTCTACAGAATCTACATCCCAAGAAATATCTCTCCAATAAAATGTGTGCATGGAGTACAATAAGCGAAATGATGAGCCAAACTAAAAATTGTGACGGTACAAGCTGCAAGGCAGATTCTATCTCTTAAGATTGACATAACGGAACGACACAACAACAAAAAATACGTAAAAAAATGAAAGAATCGCAGAAAGAACTGCGGATGAACTGCGAAAGAAGAACAAAAAAAGCTTAACAATCGAGCATAAGAAAATAGAATGGTATACAAAAAGAAAGAAAAAAACCGGTGACAAAAATGTAATAATAACGGTAATTATTTGGACTTTTGTGATGGTATCGTGAAAATGGTATTGCGCAACAAAAACAGAAGTTACGAAAAGGAGCTGGCAAAAGAGTGATTATATCACAATAGCTTCTATATTCTTCACATGGCATTATGTCAACATAATTTATTCAATATATTTAAAATCAGAGTTTTTCGTTGTCTGTTTGCGACAGACCCAATGAGCAAGCACTATACCAACTACCGATCACCTTAATTCACTCATCAATTTGTAAGAAATATTGTATAGCAATCCGATTGAGCGGTAATACTCTGGTCCAATATAAGCAAATCAATGTTTGACGGTCAGTGAATTACCATTCGACAAGCAATAATCGACGCAAAAGGTAGCCAAAACCGGCTCTGTTGCCCACCGGTCTGACTCGGCAAGAGGCATTTTTATTTGCTCAAAATAAATCGTGTGAATAGTTTTGATTTAGCACATAATATTATGTTGGCAACGATTGCAAATGCGAAAGGTTATACAAGTGGTGATTTGGATCCGAGAAAAGAAATTCAGGAGAAATAAAAACGAATTGCGTACATTTGCTGAATGGAAATGGTGTGCTGAAGTAGGACGACGATGTGTGGTGTGTGTGTGTGTGTGTTTGTGTGTGTGTGTGTGTGTATATGAATAACACAAGAAATTGAAACGTTCAAGAAAATGGGAAAATATAGTCAAAGGTGAAGAAAATCGTGTTCACTAAAGATACGTTTCATAATTTATATATTTTTCTTGTTTGTTTTTTTTTCCATTCGTACTACTGCTTTCCACTCTTCGTCTTACTTTTTCGCACTGTGATGTCTGTAACACACACTTGATGTGAACAATATTCACGGGCATGCGAATGGATTCAGCCGGCATACAAATGGAAGTGGTCGTTTTTCTTGTAAAGCGTTTTCACAAATTTTCACACTTGTTTTTGTATGTTCATTTTCGTGTGTTTCGTGTGCTTTGGCTACACTTACTGGCTGGTGTTGTTGCGTTCCGTTTTTTTCACACACACACACACACACACACACACACACACACTCTATCGTGTCTCTAGTGTCTCAGACAACAAATGTATCGTTGAGATTATTTGAAAATTCCACCTTTGTAGTAAATAAAGATCGCCGTCTCTGGATGGGCGAGCAGATGCGCTATTATTTCTACTTGTGCTGTTCTGTTTGTGTCATAAATGGAACATCTCGTGCACACGTTCCTCTCTTTCTCACTTGCTTGTTCCCCCGGCGACTGTGTCTCTCTGAGCCGGCTTGTATGTGTGTATGTGTGTGTATTTATTCGTATAATTGAAGCATTTTCCATTGCATTTGTTAGCTGTTAAGTATATGTATGGTGTATAAATTACGTTAGGTTTTCATGGTTTTCTTTACGTTTCTTTGTTTATTCGTCGATTTGATTTTGTTTACCGTAGCAAACCGTGTTGACGCTGTGATGCCGATAACATTGTTCATTTTTCCTCTCAATTTGCTGCGTGTGTGTGTGTTTGTGAGTGTTGTGCCGACAGAAAAAAAATGTATTATTGTTATAGCCGCTACTTATGCAGATTGTTATTTCTTTCTAAGGAACCATTTTTGGTCGATCCGCAAGTATTAAGATGTATTAGTGCTAATATATTTGATGGTATTCTATCTAACACAATTTGACATAATCGCACACACGCGCCCACGCACATTTACAAATGTGTTTTGCATGATGGCCTTGAGGACGGCTCCTCAAGAACAGTGACAGTGGAAATTTCACGGTGATAAGTAAATTCAATTTGGATCCGTGCGCATTTCCTATGAAATTGACGTAAGTCAGCACAAACCATCACATTAATATTAGGGACCATTTATTTGCAATTCGATTTTTGTGTACACCTAATTTTATTTTTACATTCAATTTGTCGATGCGTTTGTCTAGTCGAAAATGGATTTTTTATCGATGCGCGCGAAACCATTTGGCCAAAATTCTTTGACTTTTTCTATTTATTTATTTTATCATATATTTGTTGTTGTTGTTGTCGGTCGTTTCCGAGCGGCCCCCTGACTTGGCACTCAAATGGATCGATTTTCTTCACTTCATTTGTTATTTCAGTTCCATTTTGGTGATTGCTTTTGCAAACCGTTGACAAAACTTTTGCGAACCTCAGTGTCTCTGAATGTAAAATATACATAAAGGACGAAAAATATGGCCGCCATCTGAATAAAGTCGTCATGAAGTTAATGTGGTAATCAGCACTTGAATTAAAATTAATAGAATTGTTTGAATAGTACTTCCTGTGTGCGAGAATGGCAGAAACAAAAAATATACACTCACAGAGGCTCGACCCTTGCCTCCGCTTCGAAATTTATGAGATCCACACGATGTTTTTTTGTGTGTGTGCTTCGACTCAGCATTGCTAGTTGCTGTAAATGGGCAGCGAATGGAGCAAGGGAGCAATATAATATTTCACGACTGTGAAAATGCCAACACTCTTTTTTTATTAGTTGGCATTTTACTTTACATTGCACACACACACACACACACACAACCGAATGTCAAACGAAGTACAATACACTAATTTTTCCAAATAATGTCCAAAATCAACTCACATTTCGTTATCCATTTGTGTATTTATGTATGAGTATGGAAATATGGTCGATAGTATCGACTCGATACGCTATTTTCGAGATGAAAATCGAACTAGAGCTCGTTAAATTCATTAAAATCGTTCTGTGTATTCGAATGCATGTCATCGAAGGGCATCAAAAAGGATATATGCAAAGTTGATCTTCCGGTTAAAGATTAGAAATGAAGATATACGTTACGTTCTCCTCCTCCCCTCCGCTCTCCTGCATACAAACTTGAATGTATGTGCCTGCGTTTGTATGTGTGTGATTTTGTTTTTTCTTGCCTTTTTTATACGTATCGAAATGGACCATTTCTGACGAACGAACGTGGCCGTAATTTTCTGAAAATTTCAATAAGTCCCATAAACTTCTCGCCGATTTCCATCAGCGATGACTTGATTGTTGTGTTTTTGTTTCCGATATAAATTCACGTCCGATTTCATTGAGTGGAATGTTGTTATTTGTGGAGAATTTTGTGCACTTTTCGAAACATTTTGAATGGGCCGAAAAGTCGGGAGTTTTGACAGCTTAGCGACTTGAATTGATATCGATTTTGTTTGTGCAAATATCCGTATGAATGTGTTTGCTTTTGTTTTCCGATGTCACCTTTTCCGCCTCTTCGTCGCTCTCTCTCATCCGAATGTATTATAACATATGCCTGCATCGTTTGAGATTAACTTCATTTTGCCTGGTCACATTGTTTATTGTCCGTTACATTCGATGTCATTAAATTGAATGTGCGTATTCGAAAATCGATTTTGGATTAAACACGGCAAAAGATATCAACATCTTTATCGCATAGAGCAATGTTATGGGTGTGTGTGTGTGTGTGTGCGTGCTGGTTCAGTGTTTTTGTTCTATTGTTTCACTTTTATATATTTATCCATCCATAATGATGTGAATACAATGATTGTAGGCTTGCCGCAAAGTCTCTTTTTCGCTCTTCTGTCGTGGTTTTGGTATCTTTTTGGCAAATGAATTGTTGTGTTAGAAATTGTCTCATTTATTGGAAACGAATAAAAAAACAACAAAAACAACAACAGTAAATCGGCATATGTACTGGCAAAATGGAACAATCTGATCTATTTTCAATTGTTTCAAAATGTAGAACTTGTTCTTGTGTTCTGTTATGCACTGGCTCCCTTGTTCGTCTAGGTTTTTGTGAGTGTTTTGTTGTTTTTTTTCTCTCGTTGGTTTTGTTTTTGCAACCCCTCATGAAAACGTGCTTCACATCAAAAAGAATCAAATTGTGGCAACTAGCATCCTCAAGCATTTGCCGCTAGCACCTAGCAATTCAATTTCAAACTTATGTAACAATGTTGCTGCCAAATTAAAGGCATCACTCGATTTATCTTTAGCGCGCAATTTTCGAAAAGTTGAGAGAGCCGACCGAGTTTCAACCATTGCGGACGGAATACGATGCGAGCGTGTATTTGTTCGTCCATTCGAAAGCATTCTGTGCTGTATTGAATGGCCCCCGTGCAACATAATCAAAATTAAGCGACAACAAAAGTTGGTCGATGCGATGAGGGCAAAAAGACAATGATGACGAACTGAGAGCGCCTCAGTGATGAAAAGATGATTTGAGTGGTGGTTTTGTTGTTGTTGTTATTGTTTTTAGTGACTTGATTGTCGGCTATGGCCTGTCTATTTCTCTATTGCACGTGTGCATGTGGGCTTTGTGTGTGAGCGAGGATGAGCTGAAGTTTACTTGTTAGATGAATGTGATATGAAGCGATGGCACGCAGCACCCTTTCACATGTGAACGATCTTATTGCACATTGTGACATTCAACACAAAATTACGGGCTTTGAAACCAAACTGTGCGTGTGAGTTGCAGTGGTGGATGGGATTATTCCACAATTCACTTTTCTTTTTTTTGTTAGAACTCCATGCTCAACAGAATATCGGATAATAACACAGCTAGCTGGAATATAGGCCATAGAGGAAATTTCAATGGGTTTGACTGCACAATTGTGGAATATGGAATGCGAATTATGGTATCGAGCAAAAAGATAGCCGAGAGGAAGAGAGAAAGCGAGAGAAAATGAACGAGAAATAGAGCGATCATAGACAGGCCAATACAGAAGCCCACACATGTCACGTTCACTAGTTGATGTCGTCGTTATAATAGTTGAATCTGTAAACTCAAATGGCTTTAGTTGGTAATTATGGAAATCACAATGCAAAACTTACAAAGCATCTGCGAAATACACAAACACACACACACACACACACACACACACACACACACACACACACACACACTCAGTCGCTTACACACAGTCTGTGTGACACAGAGGCTCAGAAAATAGGCGCAGCAACACCAATGCAATGCAATTTCTGCACATCGCTTAAAACAGATTTACACATGTTCAATGGGCAAACATTGTTTCTGAATTGAAATTTATTTCACTCGAAATCGAAGTGGCTGAAAACCCCATTTGTTTACTTGTGTTTCAATTCATTTGGTATTTTCATTAGAGTCTATTAGCACAGCAAATAGGCTGCACCGAAATGGATTTTGAACGATAACAAAAAAAACATAAAGAAAACAATGACATTAAAAAGAAAAATATGAAATAATCGAGAGAAGATTAAATACAAACGACAAATATATTTCGCTATGAATGCGAATGCGATAGAAAGGGGGGAGGGATGGAGAGAGAGAGAACTCAACCTGAAATCGACGATTGCGAACCGAGAACCGAAGACCATACTGAATTGGATCGGTGATTTAACGAATTTACAATCGTTTAGAATAAATGAGTATCAGTCGGAAAATTGATGAAAATGGGAATCGAATTCACAACACACACACACACACACACACAAATCTAGTGCGATGCGAATCGCAATGAGAAAAACGATGAGGGTGTAATAATCGATGGATATTATTTATTATTATTATCCGTTTTATTTTCAAGTTCTGCGTCAAATCATTATTTCCATGCCGAGGGAATGATCAAAAAGCAAAGTGATGCAAAATCGGTTGGTGAAGCGAACGAAAGAGATAGATAGAGAGAGCGAGAGCGACATGATTTCACTACGGATTGTATCATAATGCCCATTTATGCCCATGGATCGAAAGACAGATGGATGACTATAGAAATAAGTGAATGGAATCGAATGGAAAATGAAGAAGAAAAAGAAAACTTTTTCCATTCAATATAAATTCCGTTTTAAAAATCATTTATGCGCTACTTCTTTCGATCGGCCCATAACAATTGGCCTTGCCATTGGTATATTTTTGCTGCTGCTCCCATTCCCGATTATTCAACCACATCTCTCTTCTGTCTTCGTCTCTCTGTCGCACATTCAATGAAACGAAATTACGTACACATTATCACGCCACTCTCTCTCTCTCTCTCTCTCTCTCTCTCTCTCTCATTTTCTCTCATCATCACTAAATACTTAATTTATGGCTAATAAAATTAGAAAATAAATGTATCTAATTCGAATATGAGCCGCCTTTATGCTCACTTATTTGTGGGCTTGAGTGCTTTTAACCAAACAATATTTTCCTATTACGCGCATTCCGTATAAATGTTTAATGTACATTATTTGCGGTGATTGTGGCACGTCCATCCCCATGCCCCATAGCACTGTCTCAAGATATCATGACCTTTTTCGATTGTCATTCAACTTTAAAAAAAAACAACAACAAAAATTATTTAGATTATTGAAAAGCAAATGAAAATTTGAAACTTCTGTACATTCTACCAATTTGGTGTTTTCATAATGGTTTTTCTCATTTGTTGTGATTATGACCAGTTAGGCGTGCTACTTTTCTCTTCTTTGCCTCATTTTAGCTTAATCAAAATAATTTCAACCGCTATACTGTTGCTATTTGCGTCATTTCAAGCCACATCACTGTAGACGATGCGAAGAGTGTTGGGTATACCTTTCTTCAACAAAACTTTGGAGGGTTAATTATCACAAGCCAAATGAATATTGTGTAATGTTTTCATTGGGAAAAATAAAAGAAACTGAAAATTAAACCCCAAAAACAAACCTATACTTAATAGAAAATCTCCAATGCGAATTTGAGCGTGTGAATACCTTTCGTCTTCTTTTTCATCTGTGTGTCTCATTCGCGCTCCTACCTCTCTCTCTCTCTCTCTCTCTCTCTCTCTCTCTCTCTCTCTCTCTCTCTCTCTCTGGTGTTTCTTTTTCGGCAAAGAGCATTTGGACAAAAATTAACCAAAATAAGAGAGTGAGAGTAAGTCTGAGGATGTTCATTTTGAAAACAGCACAACTAGCAGCTCAATAAGTATATGTGCGAGCCAACAAGTTGGATGGTATACAGAACAACTCTCGTATCTTTGCCATGTTTTCAGTGGTTTTTTTTTTCTTCAAACGTATCTTGTTGCATGGCTCTATCTGAAAAACACAGCCCGTCTATTCCACTAAGCCCGTATGCAAATTTCTGCTTTTTTGCCTCTATCATTCTCAGCTCCAGAAAACCGCTTGAAGAACATTATGAATGTACTTGGGCTACTCTCTGCCACTTTTCGCCTTTCATTTTGCTTTGTTCAAGTTGGTTTTGTTTTGCTTTTTTTTTGCTTCTTCAATCTTCTAATTTCAATTTGTAGGGATTGAAAAGTGCGCGAAGCAATAAAACATTTTATTGCATTCTCAATTTACCACAAAAATCTGACGCTGGTTATTGAATCATGTGTATTTCTTTTAAACTTCTGCTAAGTGGTTACACAAATAAATTAAATGCAATTGTTTTTTTTTTTTTGGTTATCTTTTTGTTTCTTTGGGCTTCAGATATTTCGCATGCGGTTATACTACTATGTGTGTATGATTCGGTGCTCGCAGGCAAGCGGACGAAACCAATTGGGCGAAAGGAAGAAGCAAAGATAAAAAAAAGACATGCAAACGAAGTTTGGCCAATGTGAACGGCACATCATTTTAAACAACAACAACAACAAAAACCAAAAAAATAGCAAAACGCTTTGAATCAATTTACATGGAACAATAAAGTGATGTAGAAAAGTTGACTGAACTGTCTTTTCACTCTCGCACACAAAGTGGCCACTCTTTCTCTCCTGGTCCATGGGGTGTGATGACTTTTGTGCATTTACCACTTATATTTATTGTGCGTAAGTACTTTGTTTACTGGACGACGGTCGTTATTTGGAAAATTTCCCAATAAACGCGCTCAAGCGATTGAAAACCCACAGAAAAGAGCAGCAAATCCAATTTGCTAGAGATTAACAATAAAAATGCGCAGCTATTTCGTTTCAGAGCCATAGAGTAGATACAAATCCATTGCAAAATTGATTTAGCAGAACCGTTGTTTATCGTTTGAATCTCTCTTTTATTTTCATTTTTGTTTTGTTACGTTTTGCTTGTTTTTTGTTTATTTGTTTTTTTTTTCGTTTAAAAGAGGCGGCCAGAGAAATTCAGAGTCGACGAAAAAGGAGGGAAACCTCTAAATATTTATTCTCTTTATTTTCGATCTTATAAACTAAAATTCAACTCGATGTACGCTTGAACCGGTTTCGAGAAGGCGAACCACGATGGCAACCATAGTTTTTGAAAATGTAGTTTGCGGAAGAGTCGGTCTTTTTTGTTTGTGTCTGTGTGTGTCTGTCTGTCTGTGTCTTCCTATTCTAGTTATTCCCTTTACATTTCATTGGTCCATTCGTTGGGTTGCCGATATTCTGTGCTGTGCTCATAATTAGGACGAGAACAAAATGAAAACGGCTAATGCACTAGCTTGCAGAGGTCGAACTTGAATTTTTATGCTGGAATTGTCGCGTGCGCGTAAATATTTAAAAACTTTAGTGTAGAAAGCTGGAAAGAACAACGAACATTTCCTGTGATTAAACCGCACAATGTTCATGACAGGAATAATTGAATGAACACAACTGGCACGAAATGGAATACAACGGGAGGTAGAAATAACATATACTCTCAAAAGTTGTGAGGCAGGACAGTACAGCAAAATATAAATGTGAACAAAAATAGATTGGTTCATTCCTAGAAAGAAAAAGATGAAAATGAACACACACACACACACACACACACCGCACTGGGGCACCAACCAAAAAAAAGAGCTGGCGGAAAAAGTGGAATAACAGAATACAGCGTTGCAGCACACAAAGATAGAGAAAAAAAAGAGGCGAGAGCTCAAGGAAGAGAAAACGAGTGAGAGAGGGAAACCAGAAAAAAAGCGAAACAAAGCTTTATGCTCTACATAAAGATAAATGTACAGAATACTGAATACGAAATGCAGGAGCAGCCCAGTACTAATAAACCACAAACATGATTGTATAATAAAATGTAAGCTTGTCGTTTGTGCTTCGAATCTTGCTGCTCTTTCTCCGGAATTCATATGTTTCGATGGGTGAGGCTCTCTCTTACATTACCACAGATTAAAGATTGTGGTGGTGAAGTAATGGAGCTGCATCAGCAGCACCACCAGCCGCAACAACAATAACAACCAAAACAGCAACAACAACAACAACAACAACAACAAAAAACCGAAGGATAAACTGTCAAATGAATGTGAAGAGTAGAAAAAAAAGTTCCCAGTCCAGCAATATTTTGTTTTGTTGTTTATATTCGTTCCATTCACAATTTACTGCTGCGATTTTATCAGGAGATTGCTCGTGATGTTTCGTGTCGCGGCAATGAGATTAAGCCCAACTGGAAAACCGTCGCGAAGGTGAAGTAAAATAAAAGTGAACCAAAAAAAAAACACATACAGAAAACAAAAAATAACCAACACACATACACATGCACAGCAACACGGGAGCACACAACACAAAATAACGGCACAACCGAATACAGTTTATGAACGTATGAAATCGAAACGGTGTAAACAATGGAAAACATGGTAAAAGCTCACTTTTATACTGTGAGCAAGTGGATGATTACATTCGGCTGATGCGGCTTTTCGCTTCTCTTTTTCTCGTTACGTTCGAACATTTGACAACTTATGCATACATTAAAATAAATAGGTAGAAAATATATATAATTTTGTTGGCACTTTTGCCCGTACACCAAAATGACCTTTGTGGTTTACGCTTTATACACTATTTATGGCAATCTCTCATTCCACACGTGGCAACACCGAGCGCCTGGAGCATAAAACACAAAACACAAATGCCATACGGCGTTTTATATGCTAAAAATTTACACGACACCACAAGGCAACGGTGACGGCACAACCAACAGCACGAACGAAGAATGAGAGATAAATAAATATGAATGGAAGTCTGGAAATTGTCGTCTACACCGTTCAATCCGCCAAACAATTTGAATTTTATTATAATTTTAGATTCATCTTTTGTCTGAAATGCGTCGATTTTCAAGCGATGTGTGTGTTTTAAAGACCGTCAAACCAAAATGCCTATGTGAACATAAGGTGCCGCTGTCGCTGTCGCAGTCACAGTCGCTGTCAAACAATCCAATTTTCAGCAATTTTGTTTTGTTTTATATTGTTCTATCTTTTTGCGGTAAAAGTTGAAACTGCATTGGCCACAATTGAAGCTTAAGCTTTTCCATTTCTATTTTGTGCAAAGCTCACAGGACCGATCGATAATTTGTAGGAAACAATTTTTCAAACACAAGAAAACCTCAATATATAATAGTGAGATACTGTGGCAATTGTCAGATGTGATATTTGCAATGACTTTATTGCGAATAGAACAAATGTTGTGTGTCGTATTCCGTAGTGAATTTATGGCAAACATCAATGCATCATGCTCACCTTTCGTGTTCTTCGAGCAAATGCATTGCATTTGCAATTTACATATTCATGTTTCAAATTGAAATCGTTTTGGCGCATCGAATCGCTTCGTCCACAATTTGCTTGATGAATAGGCAAAATTACTTGCATCCAATTGTTTGGACTGACCTCATAACGCACACGTTCATACATTGCGGTTGCAATGCAATGACAAAAGAACGTTTCATGCAATTCAAACATTTCATCATTTTCGGCAATGTTTATAGAATTCGCTACTTCGGTCATGTAACGGTTTTCAAAACCAGCTCTATATATACTTATACACACAAACACTTGGTCAAACTGACCGGCTTTTGGTTAAAATATTGAATAAGGAGAATCTGGTCTCTTTTTTGTTTCGACAATATAGTGGTCAATGTGCCCAAAGCCGAGAAATGTTACTGTATCAAGACCAAACACTTCTTGCTGACAGCAAAACCACTGGTATTGCAAACAAACTCAAATCAATTGAATCACATTCCATCAGCATCAGCATCAGCATCATTTAATATATAGCCTAACGGTTAACGAAATGTTCAGGGAATGTGTGTGTGTGTGTGTGTGTGTGTGTGTGCGATCGGTCACATGTAAAGATTGTAGACCAGCATTTTATGTGCATCATTTGTTTATTTTCATATTTTTGGTTGGATATGCATAATCGAGTTATTGTGATTGTCAGCCAACCTGATAACTTGTTTTCAACGGAAAATTCGATTTATCGCTCACAGCGACCGCTTGGAAATATATTTTTCAGCCTCAAACCATCAAACAATGTACAGACAATGAGAACAACAACAAACACACCATTGAAATAGGAACATGCGAAATAATAATTTAAGCACAATAATGACAGGCTAAATTTGCCCGCTTGAAATTGTCATTTCATTGAGGGCGACAACAAAGGGTACAAAATATCCACTTCACTCAAAATCAATGGCACATAATTGTGCGTATCGTGAATGACAGTAGCAAAATTAAACACAAAAATATGTCAACAAGTTCAAAGCGTTGCACATTTCAAAAAAGCCGCTAACCGCTTGACCTCTCTCGCTCCCATTGCCACCCATATCATGGCGCAAACAAAGCCAGGCCGAGCCAAACCAAGCCAACAATGCCAAGTTTTTATATCAATAATCATGTGCCGTACATTGAATTGCCGCCACTGATGCTGCCACTGCTACTGCTGCCGTTCACTTCGCTCTTCTGATCCTAATTTATTGAATACAAATGAAAGTGGCATACATTGTTACGCATGTTGAATACTCTGCAGGCTTTGCATATCCTGTGATTGTTTTAACATCGTTGCTTCGCACAGTTTTCACATTCGAATAATCAATTCAATTATGAATTTCATTGAAATACAAAAACCATTTGCACATTGGCCACACATAAAACCGGACCCTCCATTCCCGGTGTATGTGTGTGTGTGTGTGTGTGTGTGTTTTTATTCACTATCATACATTTTTTTTCTCTCATTTCTCGAGAGTGAACCCGCTATGATGTAAGTAAAAAAATGCGGCTGTGCGTTATTCAAGATTTATACAGGCCGCGTAATTTGTTTACGTTGAAATGTGGATGGCAGAAAAATCGAAATTAAAAAAACACTGAAAAAAAACATGGAACGAAGGGATTTTTTTTACACCATAACACTTTATGCGCTTTTTCACTCGGCAAATTCTATTTAAAATGAAAAAAAAAGAAATCCCTTTTTCTCTAAACCTGATTAATGAACTCGATTTTTAAAAAACGTATCACTTTAGTAGATATTTTTCTTTTCATGTACTTTTTTTTTAACACATTCCATTCAAATGGTTTATATTCGAAATTCAATGAATTTACGATTCAAGTGATTATAATTGTGCTCAATTTGTTATAGAAATGCTGGCTGGCTTTATCGATGCATAATTGGCCATTGTGCAAATAGTAAAACAGAGCACATTTTGCAAATGATGAGACCATTGAAGACTCGTGACTACACGTTTGCATTGCTATATTTCGAGTGTCAAATTAAATTCTATCATTTTTGTGGTGTGGTTCACTTATTCGAATGAAATTGGCTGACCCAACACATAAAAAAAAAGAAATATAAATGAATGTATGTCAATGACAAAGCTTAACCAATAATTTCAGTTATCCACAGAACTGTTGTGACCGAGTATTTTGCAAAATTTTAATTAGTTTTAGGTAAAATTGGTAATTTTAGCTATACCAGGCTAATTTCCATAAATGGCTACACAATATTAGCGTAAATGTGTGTGTGTATTTTTTTAACGATGCTTTACGATCAATTAATGTTCCGAGGGGTCCCAGCCAGCACAACGATGCTAAATCTGTTCTAGCATAGTTTAACATATTTTTAGATTGTCAAATTGTTACAATTAAGGCCAAAAGAACCCTCATTTTCGTTCATAAATTGTTCTTCATTCTTTCTTACATAATAAAGAAATTTGAATTTTACATTAAGATTTCATTAAAATCACACTAACGTCAGAGGACATTGCCCAAATGACGCACCAACGTGGTGCTAAGTCGGGGAATAACCGTGTACCAAATCAATATTCCAAGGGGGTTAAAAACTAGCTCAGAGATTCTCAGGGGGGTTAAACTACGCCTCGAAACGCCTCATCAATTTACCCCTTGAAACTTGAAACATAAATTGACCGATAGCCGATGAGCGTACACCTGAACAAAATCATTATACGAATAACACTAAATGTACGTACATCAATATACACACAATTCAGTAAATTTGCGCGAACACAACCATCCATTCCGAACTAAAAAAAAACAAATCTGCCACTTTCTTTCAATGTTTTATACTTAGAAAACATACGCTGGAAAAGGGCAAGAAGAAAATGGAATAGAAAAACGTCTTGTATTTCCTATATTTTTTGCATTCGGTGTAGTAATTTTCGTATAAGAGTAGATAAAATCGAGAACGTATAAAAAAAAACAATTACGCGAAACAAAGAGGGTAGCATAACATCGCGCTCTTGTTATGCCATTTATTTTCCTCTAGATAGAATTCAAATTGAGCAGCTTGAATCTGAAGCATTGAAACAAATAACTAATCCACGCTCATTAAATGGCTTTTGTGTTTCTCTCTCTCTCTTCTTCTCTTTCTATTTCTCTATCGTTCTCTCATTCATGCTCATCAATTGTTCGTTCTAAGATCTGGTTGGTTTATCGTTTTTCGTTGCCCATAAGTTTTTCATTTTTTCGTGAGCTCAAATTTATGTTTCATTTTTTGTGTGTTTATAATCGAACAATCTTTGCTCTGCAAACACTTGTCTTGCTTGAGCAAAGCAATGCTTTACATAAAAACAATACTGAACCACATCCAAAACACTTCCATTTATTTCGATGCATAGATAAACATAGCTTACGAGTCACACACAAATTTACAAAATAGTATAGTAGACAGCAGCAATGGTAAAATAAAATGCGCGTGATGACGCTGGATGATTGCGACATTGTAATCGAAAACAGAAATTCACACACTGCCAAAAGGGCAAGCGTTAGAGCAATGGCAAAAGAGAAGGATGCAATGAAACTAGCTTTTGTGCGGGGAGAAACGAACAAAAAAAAACATTATGCAAAGTACGAACGAGAGCAAAGGAAAATCACGTTAGCACGGATAGAGAGACCGAGAAAAAAATGTGTTTTCATTGTAAAGTAAGGAAAAGAAAATCATCAGGGAATGTAGTATTTTAGCATCAGTTTGAGTATCAGCGCAAACATCAACAGCATCTCAACGAAAAGAGAGCGTAGAAGAAAGAACCAAAAAAAAAATGATTACATTCAAGCAAATTTTATGATAAGTATAAAATCAACCCCAAAATCTCCTTGATTAACCGAAATTATACACGAAAATCATGAAGCTTAAATACCCAGTGGGATCTCTTATGCAAATATTGTTCGCTTTTGTGAAAATGTGTCAATATGCTGGTTTATTATCACATGCAAACGATAATTTATCACCCACAATTTTATGTTTGCCAAAACACTCTTCATCATCACATATTAAGCATCTTCAATTTATTCCCCTTCCCGCCACCTCGTATCCAAAAAAAAATAACGACATTATTACACTAAATGCGGCTACTTTTGATATCGACATCATTGTTGTTGTTGTCCATCTCTCTTTCTCTATTATTCGGTTTCAAGCGATTTGCCTTGCTAAATCTATTCAACTAGCTTGTCCGTCAACCAGACTAAATGCCAGAATGTTGTCCACAACACACACAAACAACAACAACAACAACAACAAAAACTGTAATAAATGATTGGTGGGCGGCATTTAAGTGCACGCGCTTAAACTGTTTTAATAGTGCATTTGAGTGGCATTAAACATGGACCTCGACCGTTCATTGCAATCAAAATACTTGATGTAATCACTCTAAAGCATGCCATAAATTCGCACTTTGTGCCGTTCCTTCCATTCATATTTTAAGTATGTGCAAGTGACGATATGGTCGTCAATGTCGTCATTCGTCCGTTCGGCTGCTTATCATTGTTTTAAATAATATCGATCGCTTTGACCGTTTTTTTTTTTGAGAAATTTTCAACTCATCAACAAATTTACGCTGAATGATGTAAAAACAATACGGCGAGACCAATTCGCAAATGGATTGTTTTTGTTTTCTTCGGCTCATTCAAATGTACAGAATAAAGAGCCAAGAGTAATTTGCAAAAGTGACTGTGCGTTTTTCAATATCGATTGCAGATTGTGTGTTATCATATTCCACTTTATCGGTGCCAATTTGTTCGTTTTTTATTTTATCTTTTAAAAAATTGAAGAAAAAGTTTCGTCATTGAAGAAAAAGAAATACAACTCATAAAAAAGCCTAGAAACAGTACTCATGAAAATGGATTAAAAAGTGATTTTTGAAAATGAATGAATATCGGCACGGTTGAGACGTGCCGCAGTTTGAAAAAGAGCAACATTTGAAACAAATTTTTTTCTTGTTTGGTTTCCAGCAAAGCTCTTTGTCCGGCTTGGCGCCAATCTTAAACCATCAACGTAATCATCGTATTTAGAAATATTATTTCCAATTGAATTATATCGTGTCTTTGCTGTGAAGCTTAACAGTATTAACAGTCGAAATTTGTATGCGTTGTTGTTGAGAGTTTGTTCTTTTTTTCGTTTGCATCCTATTTTTGTGTGGAACTAAACGTGACTTGAGAGAAATGGCCACCAATTTCCAAAAAAGAAACAAAAAGTCACACAAAAAATGTAGCACAAGACGAAGATAGCCGCGGTGCATATCGGCCTGATGGTAACAGCCAGAAAAACCAGCATATTGCTGAAAGTAATTCGCGTGACTGTAACAAGTCATCGTGTTGTCCAATAGCCAAAATAGTGTGAGCAATAGCAACGCTCACCGATATATGCAAACTCATGCATTTTATAAAATAATTTGAAAATTTAATACGATATGAAATTATGAAAATTATCTAATAAAAAACTGGGGTGTCATAAAATCCATGTCATAGCGCAGCTAAATTTTCGAGTATAAAATCAAAATATACACAAACACATTGGATTCAGCAGTTATAGCTGTAGCAAAATAGAATGGAACGAAAGATGAACGTATCACTTTAACTCAGGCGCTCTCTTCCTCTCGCTCTCTCTCTCTTTCTCTATTTCTCTCTATCTCCACGGAATGGCAAAAGTGCTATTACACCAAAGCATTCTAGCATACCCAGTGCAATGAAGAGCAAGTAAATGAGAGAATGGAATGGCGGCCACTCGAGCTGCTGAGCACATAAGTTGCAAAAGGAAGATGTACGACGACATCCGAAAATGGAGAAAAATATTAAAACAATATTTTCCTGCAGTCGGTTGCGTTGCCATTGTTGTGTGTCTCTCTATCTCTCGTTTTCGTTTATGTGTGTGTGCGAATGTGTGCGTGTGTGAGTGTGTGTTTGCGAGCACCATCGACTCGCTACAATTGCACTTCTTTGTAAAATCATAGAAAATAGTTGTACACATGTGATTATTATGCAAATCGTTTGTGATGCAGTCATATAAATTTTCTTATTTACTACTTTCAGCATTTTCATTTATTTTCTGTTTTTACACAGAGGTCTTCAGAGTTTTTGGTGTTGTTGTGGTTTATGTAATGCATTACCAACGATACGGTATTATGGCTTCTATTGCATTGAGCTTATACGTTAATTTGATTTGAGTGCACAAATGCACATACACAACGAAAATAATAGAAACGAGGTAAAAAAAGAGAAAAATGTGGCAGGTTGAGGAGGGGGGCAAAGTCCCGAACCAGAAGTAGATAGAGTGCGTGAGAGCGAGAGAGACACAGCGAAAGAGAAATGAAGAAAAAAAAACCGAAGGCGACTTTAATTTGGTATAAGAATGCCGGAATGCATTACAACAGAGAACTATGCGCATTTATCAAAGTCATATGAAAACGGTGGTAATGTGTGTTGAAACTGTTAAACTGTTAAACTAACCTAATCATATTTTACTGCATACGAAACGAAATAAGCAACGGCCGCATAAAAGAGCGCATAGTATTTTGTGCGCAATTTAAACTTAAGCATTTCGATTGATGTGTGCGTACTGCGTTGCACTGTGCAATCCACAATACACACTCGTGTAGCAAAAGCATTTATACGTATACGCTCAAGATATTGTCATTTCCGTTAGCATTGGCCAAAGCATGGTAATAGTGTACACAATACGTTGAAATAATGCGTGCCGAGTTCGTTGGCACAAGATGAGATTGAGAAAGCAATATGATCTCATAAAATATATAATTTTATTAAAAAGCAACTCGATGCAGGACATACAGATATGTATATAAATGTATATCCAGAAAATGGTTTAACATTATGCGAATAATGGTTGCGCACATGAGTAAGATTGGTTTTAAGTATTCCTGCTCTTGATTTCACTGGCAACGTTCGCTATGCTGTTCGTTCAGTTTCGAAATGAATGTGACTAGAGCAACAACAACTACAACAACAACAACAACAACAACAACAACAGCAACGAAAAAAATATTGGAACGAAAAGAACGTAACGATCTAGCGGCATTTTACATTGCAATCAATAACCATTTAATTTAAATTCTTGTGATTTTCATTATGAACGACAACCACTATTCCGAGTATGAAACGATGAATGCCTGAAGCCGAGTCATACACGCATGCAAATAATGCATGAGCTAATAATAATGAGTGTTATTCAACTAAATTTGCTATTGATGCTGTACACTTCGTACACACACACACACACACATACTCACACTCACTCGGACGACTTTCGCCGTTCTATGCACCGCTCTTGCTCTGGCATCGGGATAAGTGCATTCACCATGCACGTTGGTGAAGAAATTTTCCCAACGAAAATAAATCGGACGTAAATTATCGCAATCATTGTCAACGCTAACGCTTTCTCGAAAACAAAATGATAAAGTTTGGTTTGTTAATAGACTTTGATTATGTAAGGGGGTTATCGCAAATGGTTTGAAGTTGAGTGAGTGGTGAGCTTGGATTATGAGAGAAAGGCTAAGAAAACACTGAATCGGCCAATTGCTTAACAGATCATAATTTATAGCTTTTTACAATACTTACATGCAATGAATTTACGTTTTTGTGAGTATGTATCTTTCATGTTTTCGCTTGGTTTTTATAGCATTCAATAGGATGTTTGTGCCACACAATTGGCTCATACTCTTCACATGTACACATGCTCAAATACAAACACATACACACAGATCATAGAGGGCTCAATTTTTTTCCACTTGATTCATATGAAAGTGTGTGTATGTGTGTATGCAAAGCGATTTATATGGAGCGCATATCGGCGCATTGCTACAATGCATCAAATATGATATAAGAGTTAGAGCATGCAGATAAGCGTGAAGAGATTTATATGTAAAACATGGACAATTTAAAACCAATTCCCTTTTTTTGCTCGTGCACTCTTTTCATTTTTTTTCTCCCTCTCTATTGCTCGCACACACTCATTCCGTTCACTATCAGTCAGCTTCATTGGTTTGGCAAGAAAAAAGACAAAAAATTTTTGACGCGTATGCAGATTTGCGTGTATAATTCCTAATGGTGATAAAGCGCCGACGACACAGCGACCGTCGCATAGTGAAGAAAGAAAAATGGAAAGTAATTTGGTGCTCGTTTTTTTCGCCTCATTCCAAATGCTAGATTAACGAAGAATATTTGAAAAGAAGAAGGGGCAAAAAACCCCGTACGCACGTATGTCATAAAATCACATCTTGTGTTCATATCTTTACGATTTTTGTCTTTATCTGTCACCCGTTTTCTTTTTTCGCACGCTTTTTCTCTCGCATCTCTTTTTTTTCTCGTTTAGATATTTCGTTACTTTCTATTTAATAATTTTTGAAACGAAACGATAAAAAAGGAGTAAAAAAAGGAACACCGCGATTGAGCGAACTTGAATAAAAATGGTAGCATTAAACAAAATAGAAACGTACCGAAACCGAACGAAAAAAAACAATATACCGCTAAAATGTGCAGAGAAGATTTCGTACAACAATATTATTGTATATCTTCAAAAAAAGGAATGGAGACGATTTTTTTTTGTTATCGGTAAAGAGGTTGTCCCCACTACAAAAAAAAAAGAAGTCAAAAGTCTCTTTCCTCATGGTTTCCTTCTCTTGTCGGTGTATTGTATTCGTAATGCTTTCTTGCGTACGCGCCTCTCTATATCAAAGAATTATGTATGCGAAATACACGATGATCCTTTTTACCACTTCAATTACACCATCCAGATAATAATTGAAGTGATGTAGAGTAATTTTTTGAAATGTAGACACACACAAAAAAACAGAAACCTCACGCGCGCATACATTTCATGGTATTCAAAGGCCATGAACGAGCAACTGAAAACTGCACAACAGAAAATAAAACAAAGCAAAAACAGAAAAAATATATATATAAAATAACGAGAATATACCATTTATAACAATTATGGTTTTTTTAGCTGAATGCCATTGTCATTGTTTACTCATTTTTACTCTTTTCGCATTGTCTTTTTGACGTTAAAATTGTACTCACAGAATATAAAGATAAACGGAAATGTGTGATCACTTCTTTCTTCTTTCATCTCTTTTTTTATTTTATTTTCCACTTCTTCTTATTCTTCTTTCTGGTTACTCTGCTAAGCGTGCGCTAGATATCTGCCACCCATGTGTACAGAAAATTCAGTCGGGATATTTTCTCGGGTTTGAGCTTTTGAGCTCAACGGTTATTCTTTGACTCTTCTGGCTAATATTCTTTTTTTCAATCTTTCTCTCTCTATCTCTCTGCGTAGTTTTGGTGGCTTCGCGTTTTTGTCGTTGTCGTCGACATTTGTACCATTGTTTCAAAAGTTTTTAATTCCGTACATTTGGCCATAAAATATTCCAAATTAAGATATAAAACAGTGTAGAATAAGTGGTACAACGGGCAAATCGAACGGACGGTATCCAGTTGGAGGATGAATTGAAAGAATGGTCAGAATAATACCATAATAACGCGACGGTGCATCACAACAGCAGCATTTTTGCACGCCATAATACAGCAAGCAACAACAACAACAACAACAAAAATGTGAACGAGAAATGTCATCGTAAATAGTTATACATTTTTTTCTGCTGTTGTTGTTATTGTTGTTGTTGTTGTTGTTGTTGTTGTTGTTGTTGTTTTTGTTGTTGTTGTTGAATAAATTGTTATTTGTTACTATTTTGCTACTTTAAACAGGAGCCAACATTTATTATTGTTCGTATTCTGCATTATGCTATTTATGTGCGCACACACATTCAATGCACAATTCGGTGCTGCTTGGAATCGGGGTTTCATCAGAACACATCCACCCCGTTTGTTGTTTCTTCAACCGAGAAAACAAAGAATCATAATAATTTCACCAAAACGAATACGGATGTTGTCTGAGATTATTGTGAGCACGGATTTAGTACATAATCAGAATTTAAGTACTGAAGCGGAAAAAGCGTTTCCAACAATGAGCAGAGCATAGTTGAATGTTTCGAATAAAAGTGAGAGAGAGAGAGAGAAAAAAAAACACCAGCACACTTGTCGTGCCCTCTTGCCTAGCGGCTGCAGATTGTGGTATGCCAACAAAATAATACTTGAAATTGGTGGGTCTTGGTCCTGCTAGTTCTTGTTGTTGTTGTTGTTACATTGAAACGAGACAGAATCCAGCTCTAGAACAGCATATTACAAATGATATGTGATGAATCAGTGAACCAGGTAAGCTGAAAGTTTTTCGGGATATTTTGGAAAATTATTTTTGAGGTTAAAGCACATGAATGAACCAGCAATGAAGAGTGTATGCGCTGGCTATATTGCACAACAAATACAAGTACCAAAAGAAACGAAATAAACATTCGCGAACGAAAAACTTTGATGAAAACTGGTTGTTTCGTTTCGTATAAGTAAGTGGACGGCGACTTTTTATTTGTAGTCTAGACCATACGTACTTCGTATTGAGATTCAGTTCTACAGTGAAATAGCAAACGATGGAGAGATTGAAAATAACAAAAAAAATGAAAAACTCTATAAACTGTTCGGTGGACAGAAAGTTCTCAAGTTGGCAACAGCAATCAACTCAATTTACTCGTTTCGTCCCATTCTTTCCCGTTTCGTTTCTCCGTCTGTCTTTTCGGTTGAATCAAAATCATGCTCATATACAAGGGCCACATATAACATATACGATATACAAAAAAAAAAGAATATGCGAAAGTGTAGCGCAGTGTGTCAGGCCTGAAATGGCATAGTCAAGTGATTGGGAACATTTTTCCAGCAATTCATTGTGAACATTGGTTTGGGCACAGAAGAACATGAAATAAATAAAAATTTATGTCAGATTAAATGGTTTCGTCTTAGCCATCGCATGTTGTGTTGTTCGCAAAAATTTATTTAAACAGAGCTTTTTTTTGGCCAGTGTTTCGCATAGCGTTAAAATGTATACAACGAATTCGAATCTTTTTTTTTTTTGGATAACTGAAAACAAATTTTCTGCTGAAAAAAGAAGAATACGAGAGGCAAAACTAAAAACGAAGCACAACTATAACATGTTCTGAAAAAAAAGGTTCATTCAAAAACTTTCGACAAAATGTATAAATGTATTTCGCTTTATATGGTGGGCGACCTAAGTTAAAGTGGAAAAAAAATCGCGCTCGTTTGTATTACGAGGAGAAAAGAGAAATCAACCAGGAATGGAATAAAAACGAGTATAAACGATGCCGAATGAAAAAAAATTTAAAGTATTTCGGTGAGCAGAAATATTCATGCGTATGTCATAGTACAAAACTGTAAAATTTGAATGAGTTTTTTTTTGTGTAGGCAACAACTTGAGCATTTGATTCGATGCCATGGGAGAGAGAGAGAGAGAGAGAGTAGTATTCCGGTGAATCTTACCGTTGAATAAATCGAAGTGATTTAAATTTATTGTTTAAGTTAGGGTAAATTTTTTCCCGCCCATTTACGGCGGACATTGTTGTTGAGATCGACTTCTTTCTTTTGTTGCACTTTCAATTTTGTTTCCAACTACGTAGAGATCACAGAATGCGAGAGAGAGAGAGAGAGAGAGAGAGAGAGAGAGAACAAATGAGAAAAAAATGCGAAAGAGTGAGGACAAAGAGAGAGTGAATCGAAAACGAAAAAAGCAAAAAAAAAACACATCCCAAAACAAAATCGAACAAACTTTAAACGAATCGAATCTTTTTTTTATTTTTATTTCGTTTGTTCATGCAGCAAACAAGGGGACTAAATGCAATAAAAACCAGTTAGCATATCGTTTGCAAAAAAAATTGAACAAAAAAAACACATTTCGAACCAGTGTTGAATGCTGCTTTCGCTTTGCATGAGTTTCGCTATGAATGATACTATACTCCTTCAACTGGAGTCTATGCGAATTGGTTAATAAAATGGAAAATGAACGACAGCAGCAAGAGCAAGACCAAAAGCAAATGGGAGTAAAATTATGATCACCATAGCATTTGTCTCACATAGTTGAATGCAGTTAAACTTTTTTCCCTTCGTATTGGGCCAGCGAATCGTGCAAAAGTATGGGCAAAACAGGAAAAGACCGAGTCAGTAACAGAAAGTGAGAGAGATTGTGTGTGTGTGTGTGTGAGAGAGAAATGAATATCACAAGCAAGCACGAAGATTTTCCAGCATGAAAACTCTGACAGAGCGATTATAAAAGCAAATGTGAATTTTCAATTTTTCGACTTTAACTTTACAACTATCACGAAGAAATGTTTACCTACGGGACAGTGCACATTTCGCATCTTATCATTTTGATTTGTTGTTATTTATTTCACTTCGGTTCATGTAAAATTTATACAGTGAAATTTATTGAAGTTTTGAGAGAAACATGAATTGTCTTATGCTTTTAGTTTTCACCTTTTTTTTCGGCGATGCTGCGAAGCGCATGTAAAAATTTTCCATTTGTGTAAAGTGGCTATTCCAATAAAAACATTACTTTAAATGTATGAATTTTCAAATGTTTTGCAACTTTGGCGTTTTATTGTGTTTGCATGATGACGGTGATTGGTTGGGTTGAGGGGCAAAAAGTGAATGAAGTTTTCAAAAAAAAGAAGAAGAAAAAAAACAAATGCCGTTGAATTCAAACGCGCTGTGGCAACATTTTTAATTTTGTATGATTTGCAGTAATTATTTGGATGGCATGGATTATTTGTACAACGTAAAAGAGGGACACTGGGAAAATGAACAGCATACAAATTTAGCATTGTCTAATTGCGCACACCGTAGAATTTAAAAAAAAAAGTTCTAGCTTCATTAGCACACCTTTTTGCTGCATCAATGGCAATGCCGTTCATTGTTCGGATGTGAGTTGGATCGTGAAATATCCGTTATGCTTTTTGGACGTATTTAATGTTTAGCTTTAGTGCGACCCAGGGCCTTAACGAGGAGAACCCATCTAAAAATTGAATAAAATTTATGAAGATGGAAAATGTTCGTAACAGATCTAATTAGCTCACTAAGTTTTTTTTCCACCAAGCGCCACCATTCAACATTCACATGCTCGTTTTCGTTGACATTTTTGGAAAATTTGCTCTTCTGATTTATTCCGAATCAAAATATTTGCGGGGGCGACAGAGTGGGAGAATGGAGAAAGTGCAAAACATAAATAAACGACCATTTCTCATGACAAATGCGAACTTTTCGTAAATGTGAAATGAAATAAAAAAAAAATCAGCATATTAACAACAATAAAAATGACAATCTGATATGCGAATAGAAAAAAGGCGTCGAGTACCTTTTAAGCTACGCTGAACACACATTTTTGTGCAAGTGTAACGCAAATTTTTTTGTACGACGAAATTCGTCTTGTTTACACGTCATTTTTTTTTCTTTTTTTCTGTTTTTTTTTTTTTTTTATTTTCGTCGTGCTTTCTGTTTGCACTCGACATCTTGTGCTGCCTTGTTCCCGAAATAAATTACGGAATAATTTCATGTCTTGAAAATTTCCGAACAAACGCTTAACTCTCGGATGAGTGCGTTTCGGTAGCACTTGTGAGCTTGAATGCTGATGGTGCTCAGGCGCTGCTGGTGTTCCTTCTTATGTTGCCGCGCTGTGCTTGCTCGTATTATTTGCGTGCATGTAATGACAATAATAATGGCATGTAGAACGTTTAATGCGAAATGCTCGTACTGTGTTGTCGTATGTGCCCACAGTCGATCGTGTAGTGCTCTCTCTCTCTCTCTTTCTCTCTCTCCCTTTCTTTCTTGCACGTGTGCTCTGTCTTTTGCGCCTCCTCCGCCCCTACAAATGAGTGCAGTATAAATGTATTCGCAAAACAAATGTGGCATGATAAAAGCAAATACTTATAAACCAATTTGTCAACAAATCAAAAAATTTATCTACATATTTACTTTGTTTTGTGCCTGCAGCACACATTTTTCTTTATCTTCATCTTCGCCTCGATTTGGTTGTTTTTTTCTTTCTACTACTCTACTTTCGCTCTTCTATTTACGCCATAACGATTGATGGCTGGTGTTCGTTCTCGTCTTTTTTCACGGGGCTACAAATTTCTCTCTTTCCTCTCACTTGAAAATTTGTATGTGACTCGATGATTTTGATGACATACATTTGCATATACGCACAGACTGGTTGTCGCTTTGATTTGTTAAGAGCGCCACATCCAGATGAGCTTTTCCGTTTCGATACGATGTTGAGAAGGATCGCGAGCGCAAGAGAAGAAAGTGCAAATGAAATTCAAAACGAATGAATATGTCACGGTTGCCGATTGAAAGCAAACGGCAATGAAAAGAGCATGAGCGAACAGAGATGAAAAAAAGAATTTGTAACAGATGATCCAAACGAGGACACAAAGAGAGAGAAGAAAAAAAAACGGCAACAGTGTGCAGATAGCGACGAGAGAAAAAAAAATATACACAAAGAAGTTGGTGAAAATAACATGGTTCATGCGACAGAAAATACATCCAGCACAAGTCAATTTTATGGAGATATTGTTAAAGGTGCACATATAATACGATTCGCGAATGAAAGCATGAAACGCGCATCATCCCATTCGTTTCACTTCCGAATGTGGTATGACCTCTTATTCTAACGTACTCTCTCGATTTGCACCTTCAATTCCATTCTTTTCGCTTCTATTATTTTTTTCACACGTTCGTTTGTGTGTGTGTGTGTGTGTGTGTGTGTGTGTGTGTGTGTGTGTGTGTGTGTGTGTGTGTGTGTGTGTGTGTGTGTGTGTGTGTGTGTGTGTGTGTGTGTGTGTGTGTGTGTGTGTGTGTGTGTGTGTGTGTGTGTGTGTGTTGTTTTTGTTGTTCGCTCTCAGTTCCGGTACGTGCAATGGTTTGGAACAAGGCACTGTTTAAAAGGCCGGCATATGCACAATACAAAAGTCAAACAGCAATTGACAATAACGGTGATGGTGTCAAGTGTGGCCGTGACGATATCACTTGCAATGGTAATAGTACAATTGAGCCCTAACCATCAATATGCGCTGCTGCACTACTTGCACATTGCTTATTGTTCGTATGAGAGTTTTTCGGTTTGGTTTGCGAGAAAAAAAACACATTTTCTTACAAATTTTCTGCACCATTCAATCCATCTCTTGTGCATTCTTACACTTTTCTACTCACTTTCCCGCTATCTCTCTTTCTCTCACACAAACTTTCCTCTCGCTCTCGTTCCACCTCATTCTCAATGCTCCGCAATAAAAATTAAATTAAGTGTTTGTTTAACAGAAAATATTGTGAGAATTACTTGGTTGTGAGTTGGATTAATACAAATAAATACGTGTGGCTGCAGTTCGGCTAAAAACTTCAATTCTCTTCTCTGTGCCACTCTGTATATGTGCAAATGCGAGTGTTTATTACAACGTGATTACACCTTTATACTCGTCACTTGTTTGTCTCTGTCGTTTTTCCCCTGATTTGAGCTGATTGAAAAGCAGCTACTTTGCGGCATTTGCGAGTATCTAAGTGTATGTGTGAGAGTGTTTGTGTGTGACGTGTGAAAGAGAAAGAGCGAGCGTCTATTTGTGTGTGTGTTTTTTTCTTAAAATGTATAAATGTGCTTTCGGGTGGAGTGGCTTTGGCACCACTTGTCAAAGTGCGTGCTATATATCTTCAGGCTTACGGCATCAATTTCTCAACTTGTATTACCCGATCATTCAAATAATTTTTTTTCTCTTGCTCATTTCTCTTCGGTTCCAACGGTTGCATATTAGTTTCAACTTCGTTCAGTTTCACTCGACAATTCGACTCGATTGAATTCAATTCGATCTAGACTTTACTAGCTAACGAAAAGAGTATGCGTGTTACTTTTCACAATGGCAAATGCAATTTTGCTATTGCTGATAGAGTATTTCTATTACTGCTTGTTATTATTGTTGTTGTTGTTGTTGTTGTTGTTGTTGTTGTTGTTGCTGTTTTTCCTAAGTCAGTCACTTTCAATAAACAACAGATCAACCGTACACAAAACGTGATACGAACTGAACACACGTTGCTCTCTACTCGCTCGAACCTCACCAACTTGCCACAGTGACGAATATTTTCTTTATTTATTCGTTTTGTTTCTTTTCTTTCGATGATTTCATTTTATTTCGCAACGCGAACTTGGAACAATGAGCGTGAAAATGCTCATATGTACACAGCACAACGACACACTCCCCATTCACATGAAATACACTTAAACATCTGAAGAAACCGTTCCATGGTACACCGATGGGAGTCGGTGAATTTTTCAATTTTACCATCTACAACGATATACCAATCAATTGCTTATACATGAAAATAAGCAACAAACAACAACCACCACCACCACCACAACAAGGAACAAAACACAAAAACAAAAATTTTTTGAACGAAAAAAGAAAATGACTCACTGAAATGTCCTCTGGTTGCAAAGAAAATTGCTCCTTCAGAATGAGTTGCGTTGTGTTTGCAAGAGATCTCGATTTATATAAATGTGTTTGTTTATTATTGAATCGGGCGCTGGTGCTCTATGCTCTGACGCAATTTAACAAACCTTTAATAATTCAATCAAAATCCATTTTTACCCGTTTATGTTTTGTAGCTGATTTTATGTGATCGTTGTTTTTCTTTTTTATTTCCAATTGTTCGTTTCTCTCTCTCTCTCTCTCTCTCTCTCTCTCTTCGTTTTGTTTTGTGTATTGCTTTGGTTAGTTTTTTGTTTCGTGTATATGATTCGTTTACGAACTTTGGTATTTTTGTTTTTGTCCTTCGAATTCAGATAATTTCAGCACAACAAATATTCAGTTCATTAAATTTTATTTTCCACCAGAGATTACATTAACTATTTTACGTTAAGAGTTTCGATCCTTTTTTTCCTCGATCGGTGCTTATTTAACGGGTTTTTATTTAATCGCACGCTTTTTAACACTGTTTTTGTTTTTCATTCAGTTTTGTGTTGTTTTTGTTGTTGTTGTTTTTTTTTCGAATGGCCCGTATAGGTGTATTATTTGACTTTTATTATTCTATCAAGTTTTTTTTTATCCCTTTTTGATGTTGTTGTTGTTGGGGTTGAATGGGCGTAATTGAACTTGCACGATGGCATAAATTACGAATGATCGTGCTTAACGACTTCAATATATTGAATGCACCATTTCAATCATAAACTATTCAGTTGTGCATTTCATTTTGATAAATGCCAGTTACAGAATTTCAAACCGGGTTCACAAGATTCACACTTTTTGTTGTTCCTGTTGTTGCTGTTTATAAATTCTCTGTTGCAAACATAATATTCAACTACACAATTACAACAATCAATTGTTTTTCAAACTACTTTAGATTTTAATATTCTTCAAGTTTGTTTTATTTTGAATGTGTATTTTTGTTTGAGCTTATAATTTAATTAGGGGTTATTTTTAAACATTTATGACTAGTACTTTAAATGCGTTGGAAAAAATTCGAATAAAAACTTGACGTAGAATGAGTGAAGTTGGACACACGGCAGTAAAAAAAAAGTGCTTAAACATTAAATTGTGTATTGCTGTTTGTATATTTTTCAATTAATAGTCTTTGTTTTTTATTCGCTTGAAATTTTAGCTCGTCGTCGTTGTTCAAAGACACAAAACTTGTTGTTTATATTAATGGTCGATCAAATCGATCTCGACGAGTTTGATTGCACCTAGTTTTATTGTGCCAAAAATAATCAACAAACAATGTGTTTTTTCTTCTTCGTCTTCTCTTTCTGTGTTTTTCATACACTGAACAAGCGACCGAAATTATCCGTTCTTTTGAACAATAAAATAAAAGCACCGGAGGTATTTATTGTTTACATTCAGAACAATTACACTGTATGATGGTTTGCTGACAGACGTGCGGAGAAAAGTTGCAAAAATTTGTTGCAAATGCACTTCTTTGCCGTCTTTATCGTCGTCTTCGTCAGTAATCACGATCTATGTTCTTGGATTGTGTATGTGTGCGTGTCGATTATTTTTTTTTCTTCTTCTCTAAACTATTGTTTCTAGTTGTGTGTTGTGGAACAAAGCTCGAATTATTCTTGTGGATGGACTCTTCTTGTTCATCACAATGAAACACTGTTACATTTGTATGTGCGAGCGTACACCGCGAGTACGAAAATAACGGTTTTTTATTTGGCTGTTTGTGTTTTTTTTTTTTTTGTCTTTTTCGGCATTCAATACGATGCGAATCGTTTGGTGGTACCTTCTATCAAAATGTTGCCAATAATTCACAGCGGTTACGGCAGCTATGTTGAATCGTTACCATCATCGGCAACCAACAGAAATCAACTGACTGATGATAGCACGGATGCTAAAGCGAAGAAGTGTTCTGTGCATGCCGCACAAACAAACCGAATCGAGTATAGCTCTAACTGATTGCTTGCCCATGAGCATAAGAGATGCGAAAAATGCTTCGCATCTGAAACTGGTGAAAGCATACGCCAGTAGCGATGCAAACAAGAACAGCGCACAGCAGCAACAGCAAATGGCAACAACAACAACAATACCAGAGCAATGCGTGCACTGGGATAACATGGAGCACAGCAAGCGAAACACCCTGCACAGAGCACACAGCGCCCGTACCATCTCGTATCGAGCATCACTCGTACATGTTCTTCGATTGGTGGGTCGGCCGCCGCCGCTGTACGCGCGCCCTCTTGCTCTGTTTCTCGTATTCTCGTCCTGCACAATTTCTGTGTGTTGTTCGCCATGTAAAGTGGCAAAAGTGCACTCCATGCTTTAATGTACCATTTCCATTTGGAAAACGCTTCGCCCTCCGCTCTCTATCATCCATGAGCATTTTCGCTTTTGCGTTGCTTCAGTCTCTTGGCTCTTCATTCCGTCGCTCTAATGTCTACGCACATATTTATACCCATCATGCAGCATTCGTCAACCAGTTTTCGCTGAGCACTGCTTTCGGTCGGTTCACGCCCGTTTCCAGCAATTTTTTTTCCTCGGAAAACATTTTCGACACGCAAATGTTCAAATGGATTTAGATTGAATCTAATGTTTGATATTTAGAATTTCGATTTTGTTGTTGTTGTTGTTGTTGTTACGCAACGAGAAGATTGTTCGAAAATTCTATTGCGATTCTAACTTAACACTAATTATAATACCATTGATAATGCAAATGTGAATCTTGACCCTCTTTTAATGAACTTACGATTTTAATTGAGTTGGATCCAAGAGATCGAAAATAGTCAAGAAGTTGCTAGAAATTCGACAAATTTAGAAAATGATACAATTGTTTCAATGAAGATCAACTTATTCAAACACAAAACACAATATTTTTAACAAAAAAACAATGCAAAAAAATCGTTCAACATTTGAAGATCAGTACGCAAAAGCCTTTGAATGTATTAAAATATTCCTTATGTCCGTGTTGAAGTGAATATTAATTGCTTCTTAGTATACTGAAATGGTGAATCTCTTTACGTTTTGCAAAGATTTCTATGAACCGGCCCCATGCACGTCTCTTCACAGGAGTTCCAATAATCGTGCCTGGCCAATAAATGTGAGTTCTCACTTTATCTCGCCTGGATGAGGTCTACTGATTATGCCGAACGTCAGTCATATGAAAATGTATATTTCAAGTATATACAACACAATTTTGATGAATCAACCTAATTTCGTTGATTCCGAATTTGAGCTATATTAATTGGAGGAGTTCGCATTCATTTTAGAATAGCTAAAACAATAACAATGCCTCTGCCAATCATAATTGGGCGGATTTTAAAATACCGAATCTTTTTTGTTGTTGTTGTGGATATCATATTTCACCAATGCAACAAATACAAATCAAAATACATCTCAAGTACATATTTTCATGTCAGAAGGAGCTCTTTTAATTCAGCCAGGCAATGCGTCTCAGCGCACATGAATCGAGAAAAATGAAATGAACATAGAAAAAAAAAATATGATCTGAAGATTTGGGGGTCTCCCACGCGGCACAGGAGGATGTCATGGACACACAAGTGGAGAAAGGAAGAGAAAAAAAAGAACAGAGGAAAAAAATGATTGTCTAACTCGAATATAAATATGATAGGAAAACACCACAAAAACCAAAA
This sequence comes from Aphidoletes aphidimyza, assembly GCA_030463065.1. NCBI lineage: Eukaryota > Metazoa > Arthropoda > Insecta > Diptera > Cecidomyiidae > Aphidoletes > Aphidoletes aphidimyza. Next base: position 22,638,515 of record CM059998.1, on the reverse strand, counting down.
ATATTCCGAGAATGAATTGCATAATAGAAAAGTAGACAAAAAAAATCACAAAAACATTCATCATTTGAAGTTTTTGTGTGGCACATCAAATGCGTAGTACAAGCACATATTCGCACGCACTGATGGTCTAAGCGGTTAAATTGAAATTGATATGGACATGGAATGTGCTGCTAGTCAAGCTGTGTGTAGTATATTTTTGGGCGTGTGAACATTGTATGTGCACTTTTGCCATTGATTACGATTATATGATCCGGCTACCGCACAAAATATTTGTGTACGGATGTGACGATACACTTTCTATAACGAAATCACGTCCCATCTTGCTCTCCCTTCTTTCTCTTTCCCTTTCCCTCTCTCTTGCTCTCTCTCTCTCTCTCTCACTCTTTCATTCTTATAGCCATCGAGATGAAGAGTGGGCCGTGGCAGAGCATCAAAACCATCGAGCTGACACCAGCGAATTCGTAGCATTGCATTTGCTTCATTTTCGCTACCGTTTATTATGCTTGCAGATCGACAGAATGGGACGAAAAATCGCAACCACCATAAACAATGATTCGTTTGTAAATCACCTACAACGCTTTTGAATGTCACAAGTATCTCTCTGATAGATTCTCACCATACCATAAACACGTATACACATCGGGGTTGTGTATGTGTTTGTATTTGTATTTGACGAAGTGATTTTTCTTTGGCCAGCTGAAACCGGCACCATAGCATTGGCTCCTTTGAAAATGCGACACAGAATCCCCCCCCCCCCCAAAAAAAAAAAAAAACAAAAAAATAAGTTTATGTTATATAAACTACATAAATTATACGAGAGCAAAATGGTGTTTGGGCTGTTGTTGTTGTTTCTTGTGTTGCTGGTGGTGATGTTGTTTGCGAGCGACAGAATATGATTGAATTGATTGGTGAATGCTCATTTAGAAAAAGGGACATTCAGCAAACGACTTCATCACGTTTAGCCAAAACGATCATCACAAAATGATGGTCCTTTTCAATTTGTTGTTGGTGTTCACTGCCATTCGGGGTTTTTCCCCCTTTCGTTTGTTTCTTCTGATGTTAAAAATAAAAAGTTTGCCGGTTGCCACCGCATTTGTCTTTCACACTTTTCGTACTGAAATGCACAGCCAGAAGTTTATTGAGACAAATGAAATGTTCTAACATAATAGCGACCATAAAAAAACGCGGTGAAATGAAATATTTACCACAGACACGTTTGCATTTGTGTGTGTGTGTGTTTGTTAAGCTGAGAATGTGAAAGAGAGAAAGACAGTGATGGATATTGATCTGCATTGGAATATTGAAATCGAAAAGCATTGTTTGCATTTGCATGCAGCATCCTGAATAACCACATGAATACGAATGTCAACGGAGGAAGCAGGAAATATGCGTTGCAAGTAGCGAGCACAGCATACTAAATCGTTTGATTTTGGTCTCATATTTATAGCTACTCATTCAATCTATGGGTTGATTTAAAGTGCGTAGCTTCTTCTTTCGATGTTGATCGTGATGAAAACGACCCAGTGCATCTTCATTTCGAATTTCGATTTAAAGACAACAGAATTTCAAACAAAAAATGTTCAACGCAACATGTGAGACAACGATACAACGACAGCAAACTGAGCACACACACAAAAAAGCATAGAATGCCAATGCGCAACAACAACATAAAAAAGCAACAATCGAATCATATTAAAAGTTTGCGTTCATCTCTTTTTAAGCGTACAGAGAACAACGGCGACATTCAATTTTTTTCCCTCTGCCTTATCTCAAATATACTTTTATCTGTTTGTACTCACAATCTACCGAAACAATAAATAATGTTTTGATTTAATTTTCTTTTCGCATGCTTGACATCCCCAAGAACATACTCAGTTCGGTATTTGCATGTAGTAGCGCAAGCTACGTAGATATATTCGTTTTCTGATATCGAAATATTCGGATACTTTGTTGCAAATTTCTTTGCTCATCTCATTATCATTTCTTGGGAAAGTTCACACTCCTGACGAATACCATTTGTTTTTTCGTTTTTTTTTTGTTTACGTCAATATTTAAATTTTTAGCTACTTTGTAACAATTTAAATAAAGAGCAAGATCAGCATTGTTATTTAAGCTGCTGAGACTAAGGATCAAGAACACTGCCAAGAAGTATGGTATAACAGAATTTTGATGTGATTATTAGTGATCTACAGTTTTGAATGTCTACAGTTTTTTCTCCTCATGTGCAAATATAAACTCAGTTTACATCTGATTATTATTATGTTCAACATAAAAAAGAAGCACCGACATCCCTACAATTTTCATATTACAAGCTAGATTCAGCATTTAGGCAGACAGCAAATGTTTTTCAAACTGTATTAATCTTCATGGTTGACCTTAAAAAAGCAATACAGTACATCCCGACACAATTCCCAGTTTGAAGAACTATGGCTTACATTTACTTTTGAAATTTTTTATTGTTTCAAATTTTTGTTGATTTAACTTTTTTGGGGACCCTCTGGCATCTGTATCCATCTTCAATCTGTCTATTATTATATTAATTTTGAACTAAAAAAAAATACATTTAAAAAAAAATCATCTGAAGGATCGGTCTGGTTTAAACAATTCATCATTCTTACTGTCGTTCACATCGACAAAACTAATTTATTTTGAAATCACAATAAAATAATGAAAAATGTGTTTTGCATGCAATTAAGGGTAAGATTTGTAGCCTTTGAACAGAAGAATATGCATGCATTTCTTTTGTTTTGCAAATATTTTCAGCTGTACGCTTTGCATTTTTGATTTAATACAGAAACACGACTGACACATAAAAGTGCAGTCGAACCATGTTTTTGATGTTGCAAACTATGAAAGAAAAACAAAATAAACATGTATCTACATTCATGTGATGGGATTGTTTCAATTGTGCAATGATTGTGTGCTGTGAATTTGTAAAGACGTTGACAGCTTGAGTTTCCGGTGTACGAACGGAGAAAGAAGAAAAATGAGTGCGAACAAAATAGTGACCGAATAAAGGTGATGGAAATAACAACGGTTACGGCGGAATAACAGCACCACAATACAAAAATAGTAAAGAGAGAAAAAAAACAAACAAACTTTTTAAAAGAAATTCAACGAAACAAAAAAACATCAGTGTGGATTGTTTGCAGATAAGACCGATGAATCCGGGCTAACATTGGAAAAGCTCACCACCCAAAATGTTCAAATAATTTTTAAAGACATACATGCACAACGGCGCCGAAAAAGAAACGCCAAAATGAACGATCGTTCCGAATTCAACACGCTTTTTTTCGAATGGACCACCATCATTTTGGTTGCATAAAAATTACAACATGGTTGAAAACAGCAGCACCAACAGCACTACCAAACAAAGCGACAAATTATACGTGACTGCAACAACCATTTAAATTGTGACAACATCCTGCGATAGAATAGGCGTGATGTATTTATGTCTTGAGTAATTGTTGATGAAGAAATGTGAAACAAAATATTGCATTCAGAAGAAAGAAAGTGTCCCACTGCTGTTATTCCACACGAACAAAGGCTGGATACTCTTCTCTTTTTTTTTGGTGTGGTTGAAAATCTCATGCAACGGTTGCTTCTTACAAAAATATAGTATAAATATAAATAAATATCCTGATCCAAAAAGAAGAGCGAAAAAAAATGTGTGAGTGGTCGTTGAGTGCATGACGGAACTACAGAGGAAGAAAAACGGAACATGGCATTTGATTTAAAGATAAAACACACCAACATTTAACTCAAGGGTAGGTCTCACTCATTTCGTTCGCATGCCACCAAAACACACTCACACAAACACATTATGCGATTTTTTTGGTTCTTTTTTCTTCGTTCGGCTTTTTTCTATGAGACGGCAAGCAGAAAGAATACATACATTGACCACGGATGAACAACAACAGCAACAACAACAACAAAAACGCACACCAAATGTATCTATAAACGGATACACAATCGCCAGAGATTAAAACGACGCAAATAGCATTACATATTGCGATGATGTTGATGGCGATTACAATGATGTCAACGATAACAAAAGCGATTGGCGGTCCCACAAGTAAACATTTGTTCTCTCCCTTTCGTTCTGATTCTTTGGCCAACCAACGGCAAAATAAAAAAAAAAAATAACGAGACACACACAGCACACCATTGTCAAATAAAAGCATATTATTTGTATCGCTAGTGATATCAGTAAAGTGATTCATGCAACAGTCAAAACACAGCACATTAGAAGATTACTATTTGTATACGGTCGCTTTGTTTTCACCATTGCAGACAATATTTGATGTGAATCGAGAGCGCAACAAATGCGATCCCTTGAATACCTTTCCATTCGATACGTGCACACACAGCAATCACTTTATTCACCATTGAATACGCACTGATTTGCCTCTCAATATTTTTCCTCTCAAAATTTAATTGCTGTATGATTCAGTTGGTGATTGACAAAAAGCGAATATTTTCCGTATTCTTTTATCCTTTGTTCTTTGTGGCTTTGAAGCACCATTTTCCTTCCATTTTTTTTCTCTTCTTTATCGTCATTTTCGTTTAGATGTTTTGCACAGAGATAAAAAAAAACAATCTTCCTTTGATACATTGATTCTGCTATAAAAGTCCATTTATTTAGAATATTGAGTGTCAAATTTCACTGGATATTCCACGAAAACAATAGCAATAACCATGGAATTATTAACCGCATTTCTTTGAATTATTCGAACGGATTTCAAAACATCAAAAGGAAAGCATTGATTTGCATCAACCACAAAGAAACAAACAAACATTTCCTGCTTTTACCATGCAACGTTCATTAATCAAACGATTGTGTGGACGTGTTTCTTTTTTTTGTATTATTCTAGCTATAGGCAACCACACAATAATCGCCCGCTCACGCCAAAATATGAGAAAATCATACGTTAACCGAAGCTTTTCTCCAATCGCCAATTTATGTGGTGAATAAACATTTCCGCATCTCTTTCTTGTTTTTTTTCTTTGGTTTAATGTTTCTGAGAAATTGCTCACAACAAAATACGTTCAAAGACAAACATTCAAAAATATACATTTTAATTGCATTGACAAAACAGCATAATGCGTTTGGTGAATAAATCTCAACATCAATTCGAATATGCACGTGAACGTTCAGTTCGTGAAAGCACAAAGCTATGGCAAGCTCACAACCACTAGCATTGGTTTCAGTTTTGTCATGGCAAAGCCCATCATTTCCATCTAAACAACCGACCAAGTGCATTTAAAGAGGCACTCACTCTGATGCTTTCAATGCAACCATATCACACACAAAATACCACTTGTGAAGACGAATCCACATTGCCACATTGCCACATTGCCACATCCATATCCATATCCATGCAAATCAACAGCTGTAGTCAATTTTCCACCGTCTGCGTGCTAGACTTTATTTGTCTTGTAGGAACACCTGATAAATCCAGGACATCTATATCTTTTTCATGTTTCATTCACGACAAAATATTTTGATTAGCAGCAAATAATTGTTTACGTTGTTTTAAAATTTGAAATGAATGAATTTCAATTGGCAACAATGCAGCAAATGTTTTGGCATTTTAAATTGATTTGATTTCAACACTGTGGGTCAAGAATTCAGTTTTGGATCCGGTGGAACAAATATTCTTGATGCAAAATATGCATACCGATAGGTGTATACACCAACTGGTGGTTGCTTCCATCTCACGTACGAAATTATTACGTTCGAATTGATTGGTTTCGATTTGATAGTTGATTTCAGTTGAGCAAACTTAGTGAATTTGTGAGACAGTTCATTCGGATCGGTGTGCTGTCGCCACTGATGCACAGTGTTACGTAATTTTAGACAGTTTCATTTTTTTCTTCTTCGCAGAATTGTTCTGTTAAGGCCATGCGTAATTAAATGGCTTTTGAATTCTTTTCCTATCGTTAACTGGCAACAATTTTTATCGTTTTTCGATATTCAATACGAAGTAGAACGGGTGCAGTTTAAAAGTCTAGTCACTCACCAGAAAAAGCAACATGATGAAAGAATGACCCATTAAAAGGGAACCCAAACATCACATAGACAAAGGCGAAACTTTTCAAAAACCCAATAAAAAATTTAATTTTAATTACGCATGCAAGTACATGAAAAATCATAAAGCATGGCTGAGATAGCATTGATGCGTACGAGCACACACACACACACACACCAACGATCGTGGGCCTTTCATTTTTAATCAAATTTCTCGTACCGTGAATTTTTTCCGTTCAGTAACAGCAGAAACATTCCATTTTTCTTTTCTTTTTTTGGTTTGGCTTAAATATTACTTTGCATGCAATCTTTTTCTGCCCAATTCCATTGATTCGGTTTTCTCAAGTTGAAATGTTTCAGCTCAGTTCAGCGCGTTCGGCTGTAATACTTTGTATGCATTCCGAATACGAAACGGGGTTTTATTTTTTGTTCGTTTTCTTTTTCATTTTTGTTACATCTCGGGTTTCATGGTTTAAAATGAAAAGAAATTGAATGAATAAGACGAGAAAAAAAAATTAGAAAATAAAATAAATATCCGAGAGAAGAAAAAAAAACGAAGAGAGAAACAGAAATGCAAAGGACCACCCGTTAAAGCAATATGCGCAAGTAATTGCTGCCAATGATTGAACAACATGAAGGGGATATCAAATATTAGCGGTTGCAAAAAGACGCGAAATCGCTATGTTCTGGCTCATTTTGTTGTTGATGTTATTGTTAAAGTCTTTCATTCATAAAATTATTATCAAAGTTTATTGCTCATTTTCGGTTGCGTTCACTATTTTTACGATTTCCTTTATTCATTGCTCTTATCTGTTTTGTTATGTTTGTGCGGTGTGCGGTGTGTGGCTGATTTTTTTTTTTTTTTTCTGATGAGACGTCATGTTTGTTAGTGCTTTTGCATAACGCGAAAGAGAAGCCGAAATGTGCTGCTTTTTTATGGAATTGTTTTTCAATTTCACACTTCAAACGTCTTTTCTGGCATAACGTCATGTCATGGTTGACAAATGAAAGGCTGTATACAGTATAACAACAAACATATATGCAACGTCGGTAAATGTCTAGAGTTCAAGGAATTAGAGTTCGGTTGTTATTATTTTTATTTTTATTGTTATTTATTTTGAATGTATTTGGTTTATTTGACATGTTTGATGCTATTGTATGCTGTTTGCCGTCGAATCGAACACATTCATGTCAGTTTGGTTGGTACAATCGAAAGGAAACCTGCCATTTGGTTGACACTATTCGACTGGAGCAATGAGATTTCAGCGAACAATATCAAAAGAAATCAACAACAACAAAAACAGCAAACCAACAGCACACGAAACAAAATTATATAGCTGGAGAAATCTTCGGAGCGTCTATAGTTTCGTCGTTATTGACAGCGTCGCCTTTGCCGTCGTCATCGTCTTCCAACCATTTCACCATTTGCGATTTGGTTGAGTTCATCATTCTGAGCCCCTAGCCAGATCATATCTCATTTCGCTCAATTGGAAGCGCTATATATTTTATGATTATTGTGCTGATAAGACCGATTTCATGTGTATATTTTGTAAACTTTGTGCATGTATTCAGATCCACAAACACACGAACACCAAATACCAACGCAATCACGCTCGCAACACTATACATTTTTGCTAGCTGGAAAGTACTTACATTTATTCGCATATTTGTCTTTTCGCATATCCGCAATATACGGGCATATAAAATTTTACATTCGCTGTTCGATCGCATACAGTATAAATTTCTTCTTGTACGCATCCTGTTTGTTGAATTGTTCGTTTTCGTTGATTCATTTTTGTTTGTTTGTTTGTTTGTCTGATTTTGATAAGTATTACGCATGAAATCTTTGTGCGATTCGCTGCCACAATGTTCTGGCCCCCCGCCGCACACCCTCAACCAACTCGTATACGCACGGGCCCAACACATTTTTCGCTAACTGGTGAATTCACCAAAAGGAATTGCCGAACACACACACAAAGCACAAAAACCTCCAGCCATGCATATCGGTCTATCTATAATTTGCCTTTTTTACTATTAATATGTAACCATGCGCCATTGTTTTTATTTGAAGAATAATGGTTTTGCTGATGAACCAACTGAAATGTTTTCGGTTGATATACCTCTGTTCTTGTTCGCTCCCACACTCAACACGCACTTTACCCGATCCAATACAAATGATATCAAACGGCTCAAATACAATTTTACTTTGTCTCGGTCGATCTTTTTCCATGCGCTCTCACTCTTACACGTTCCGCATCCTTTGATTTTATTTCTCTAGGCAACGAATGCCATTTCATTTGGCGACTCTCAATCATTTATTGTTTGGGATTTTATCAAAAATAGCATACAATGACCTGCGTTATTGTTAAGTTCATATTGAGGCAATAAAAAAACAAGAGAGAGAGAGAGAATAGAAAGGCCCACACAAAAGTATGCACAGGATTTACGATTAAGTCAACAACACACAGTACGATAAAAATTAGCATATCGAAATGGCTAATGGAGAACAAGTAAAGACAGTCGACAGCCGACAATCGGGGAGAAGCCAAAATGAAAACACCCATTCAACCAACTGAACATTTTAATGGCATAACGATTGTGAATCGTTTGTGCTTTTTGATGATAGTGATGGCAGCTACTGACCTTGATTATTAACATATAACCAGTGATTTATGATTCGACAGCAGTAAATGTGCGTATGTTTTATTCTCATTCCCAAATCACATTTGCATGCGTGCGTGTGCGCGTCTTTTTCATGCGTGTATGTTTTGCAAGTTTTAAATGACTTTTTTTGTGTAGCTTTTAGCCCAAAAATATATTTGCCTGCATCTTTTGGAATCCATACCATTTCAAGAGAGAACATAAAACATAATATTTGTGAAAAAAAAAACGTGAATCTGATTCAAAATAGAAATATTTATGATGTGTTCGGAACAAATTTCTACTTCCTTATCTTTGGTTTATGTCAAAAACGCACATAATTATCTCCGAAAAATGGCAAAAAATGACATACACCAAAAAAAAAATGCAAACCAATCTAGGAATATGTAGTGGTGTATCGTCAAGCGGTAAGGGTCTCCCGCCTCCTGAAGTGACGGAACATCTAACCAAAAAGTAAGTGGAAACTAAAACATGATTTCAACTTTTCTTTCCTGATTAATGCCACTTCATATGCGAAACAGAGTACACTTCATTGCAGTTCGTCAAGGCACACGAGACTCGAACAGCAGCAGTAGCAGCAGCAGCAGCCGCAATCTTAGTAGTAGTAGTAGTAATAGTTCAAAAGTGAGAGTTTTTACTTTGTATTTTATTCACTTCGACACATTTTAAAATTTATTCTTCCGCAGATAAGTCAAACTTATGCGGGTTTTTTTTTGTTTATACTTGGTAAAATACCATAATTCACTGACTTTTTTAGAGTTGATTTTTTTTTGTCGTGGCTAGAAGCTACATTTTTTTGCTCCCATCAATTTTCTTCAGCGGAACATTTTTGGAAAAGTGAGAAAATCACGGCAACGGCACAAGCGAATCCAAAAGAGGCATCAACTGAAATAATGAACGAATTTGTCTAGTTTTTTTTCGTGTTTCTTTTCATCAAGAAAACTGCAGACACACATTTAATCACACAATCAGAACTGGCCGCAAAAAAAACCAACTCCAAACCACAATCGCACAGTATGTGGCCAGGCATTTTAAACATTTTCGATCGGCATAAATATCATTCTATGATAAATGTTTACTGTATCGCTCTCTCACACAGAGAAACACAAAATGCCACTTTATGATACTTGCTCATGCTCAATGTGCTCTGGGTGGAACGTGAGCGATGTCAATGTGTTTGGCCAGGCATAAACCATCAACAATAGCAACAAAAGAAAAAAGAAGGAGAGAGAGAATGCCGAATATAAACGAATTTGGTAAATATGTGTCCTGTTTAACCTGTGAAACGCTCGACATACTGTGAATCTATGCGAAAATTCCACAGGCCTTTATAGCCTTTATACAAAATGTATGGTGTCTGAGCCGAGGCCTCTCGAAGCGAATGTGGAGAAAATATTTGATGAACTTTCTCTTAAAATTCTTGTCATTTCGATCAATTTCTCAAATAAAGCGACTTTCTTTCTCGACTTGGGCTTTTTTTGTTGTTGTTATTGCTCCTTTTCTTTCATTCACTCACACGCTCGTCTTGGCCTCTCTTGTCTTAGTTGTTTTCAGCGCCTTTTACTCTATCCCACATGTATGTGGAAAATGTTATTTTTTTTTTAAATTCAAAAAAATGACTAACTTCTGGTATAATAAACCCAGTGAGAATGTCGACGAACAATTTCAGCGAAAAATAACCAAACAAAAGTATTTCAATGCTGCTTTCTTCCTCTTCTTCACTCGGCAGCTCTTTTTTTTGAAATGTTCTTTTTTTGATTTTATTTTATTTTTTTGTATATTCGTAAAAGAGATTCGAAACTTTCAAGTGGATTTTCTGTCTGCCTGGCAAAATATTGTCGTCAATGTAAAGCATCAGTAACAATATCAGGCAATAGCAGTGCAAGTGGTGACGAAGAATTTTCTTTTAAGGCTTCATTACAGCAACTTTTTCTCAAATAGCAAGATTTCTGCATTTATTTTTCCCTCATTCATAAATCTCAGCAAGTGAAACGAAGATGGTATGGCAAAAGGGTGCTTTTGTTTCAAATGAAGAGAGAGAGTGAAAAAAAAGAGACGAAGAAGAAAGTGTTTGTCAAAAGGACGACATTCGAAAAGATATTAGTTGAAAAACTTTGACGCAAGAAAAAAACACTTGTCATTACATACATTAGACAGAGCCATACACAGGTTAGACTATCTCTTACTTGGCAAATGGCCGTGGTGAACACACACGCACACACAGAGACCTATCCACATACGCGAGTATCAACGCAATCGGAATACGGCTGGCGCTTGCTTCAATCACGGGTTCATTGGCAGTCTTTTGTCCTTCACTTACCTTCAACAGTGTGACGATATTCACTTTGTTTTATTACATCAAATCTTCGGATGCAATCATATTGTACGCTTGAGATTCGAAGAATGATTGTGTTGCAACAAACAAACACCAACATGATGAATCATTTTAATACTACTCTATTATTCAATTACAAAATGAGATTTATAAATACCCTAGTGTTTATACGCTCATGTTTAGTTTATTGAACTAGACAGTTTTGTTAACTAGATGATATAGCTATATAATTGTGGATTATGCCAAAAATGGTCAATGAGAATTTCAAAAATTAATCGGTTTTCATATCACAGTGGACGGCAGTCCACACGAGTGACGAAAGCACCGCTAGTGCGAAAAGTCTATTCAGTATATATACAGCAAGTTTCGAACTCTGTATCTATGAGACCGAGCGATTTGTGTCATATACCATCTGAAAGGTCTTTGAAAATTAGCGCAAAAAAAGTATACATACCCGAAATTTTACCAACCACAAGTGGAGATATCACGGTAGGAAAATTTCGGCTAATGCACTGAAAAATTGTTTACAAAATTCAAATAACTTTTATTTTCGGCAAAAATTTCATATCACAAATTTTGTATTTTGCATTTTGCTTTTGTCACTCGATTTTTACCTCTTTCAGAGGTTTTTCATTTGATTGTAATTGACAATTTGTTAAGCAATTATCAGACGAAATTGTGAGCATTCATTCTATTGTTTTCTCACTTTCAACACATTTGTGTTGTTTTAAATTCCAAATAAGAGCAACTCTTCTATTTATTTCTCCAATTGGTCTGGCCACTGATGAGTGTGGAGTCCTCATCCTCTACGTGAAACCACTTGAATCTTCTTATATTTTTCTGCTCTCTCGCTCACTTTTGAAAAGTCTTCTTCTAAGACTTTGACTCTTCAGGCATCTCTAGTTTTAGCTCATAGTTTGAATAAATCTCCACCCTTCCATGGAATTCAAGGAAACATGGTCAATTTTCTCATTTTTCACATAAGAGAGATATTCCTATGCCACAAAAATGGTATATGTAATGACCGTGGAGATCTCATATGTGGATTCTATGCCATGAATCCATGTAGCTCCTAATTCTTTCAAGTACCAAGTTTACTTGTTTGATAGATTTCTGAGTACGCATTCCAGCCGTGATGTAGTCCTAGAACTGGCGATAATTTGAGTTTGTACTTTGGTTTGATTTTCAAAAGATTGGATCCCAGTGCCGACTTACCGTGGCCCAAAGCCGCACCAAAAATTTAATGAATCTAAAACTATCGTTAAAGTTTCATCGAAGTCTGACGGCTCGTTCTCGAGATACAACTTCAATATTTTGTGAAAGATTTTTGGTTAGTTTCGAACGAAAATGAAATGTCAGCATCAATAACCTTTGGGTTCGATTCGCTATATCTCGAATATAACCACTGCAAAAATTTTCACGAATTTTTGTTTTTGGTTAACATTAATCTCCATATTTTTAGTTAAAAATTGCTCATTAAAAACACTGAGCACCGAGCAAATAATAAGTTTGACTGTTTCATCTAGTTTAAATGATTAAAGTCAACTAAATGATTTTTCAAAAGTTTCGCATCAATGCGTTGATAAATAGCAAATGGATTATTATTCTGTCGATTGTTTGATGTGACAAGCAAAACATCTATAAGCCATTTTCATTGAATTTCTCCTGACTTTTTTTTTTTAATTTATTTCGGTTTTATTTTTCGTTCAACATCAACTACTGGCAAATATTTGGCATAAATTTATATCATTGATACGATTGATGTCGACATTTTGCAGTGATGAACGAAACAAGTCGAAAAATTATATTGATGAAAATGATGAAATTCTCATCATTAACTTCAATTGTTCATCGAGTTATATCTGGTTATAACTTTTAATGAGTTCACATTGAGCCATCTAGCAAGTCGGTACGCTTAAAAAACATGAATTGAACAAGAAAGTGTATACAAATGTATATAATATTGTTTGAAAATGCCAACTGGAAGATATCATCGGATTTTGTAGTGAAAACAAATGTGTCAACCCAAGGTACAAATGATCAATTTTACGTAGGTTCCAAGAAAAGGGTATTATTATTTTAGGAGGACAACGCTTTCGAGAGGCAATTATTTTAGTAAGAGGAACCAAGCAACCAAAAAACAACAACAACAAGAAATGAACGGTGGAAATGCATTGTTCACATCAACGAGCAACTTCTTCGAAATATGGATGCGGCCCAAAATTGCATCATTGGTGTCGTAAATATTAAAATTTCGGGCGCATCAGATTGAATGCGTTGAAGTTTTTTTTTTTCTATAAATTAATTTAATTCACATCGTAATAAATCACTCGAAATTCACTTTACTCGATTCCTACTTTTGTACAGTGTTCGCTATTCTCGGGGCATATTCAATTTTAAAATGTATTTTGATTTGGATTGCTGTATTCGCAGTGCCAAGGGCCTGTGGTGAAAAACGGAATTTTAAAGAACACAAAAATCGAATAAAATAACTGAAGACAATGGAAATTGCAAGTATCGTTAATGTACAGAAGAAATGACATCGAATGCACCGAAATGAAACTATTTTTTGGAAAATAAATGTTATTAAATTCGCTCGCAGATCTGAAATCTATCGTTTCATTTAAATTATAAATGATAATAATAATGAGATTTGTTCGTATCTCGTTTACGCGCGGCGCTTATCGTTTACCAAAAAACTGTCGAGTTTTGTCTACTCGGAATGGTGTTGCTGTAAGTTTGTGTGGCGCCGCCGGTTCTATATGTCGAAAAAGGAGTGCCAAGTAATGCTGTCGTTTTACACATTTTGACATTAGCTGTGTCTGCGATACGGATCCAGGCTGTGAGCACGTCACTTTCCTTCAACAGCACTACCTCTTTCTTTCTTCTTTCGTGTGATTTTTTTTTTTTTTTGGATAAATGGGATAAATGTCCTCGTTTTTTTCTTCTCGATCATTTGTTGATTCTATACAATTGCAGCTCGTGAAATGCAATTTTCAGTTACGAATTCAGGCAAACCAATTATTTTCAAATAAATTGGAATTCACTAGTGAATTCAACTGGGGCTTATTGTGAACTGTGATTTGTAGCACGTTGTCAATGACAGTTCAGAGAGCAAGAGAGGAAAACAGAAAGAGAGGTAGCGAGATGGAGAGAGAGAGAGAGAGAGAGAGAGATGAGAGAGACAGAGAGATAGAGAAAGTGCGCACATTTTCAACGTTCTGCATTATTGCGAATTTAATAAACTCCATTTCGTTTTGCACTCGCTATTTTAACGTTCGCACGTACATCGGCGCTCATAAAGATTTCAGAAAATGTTAAGCGCAATCTTCTCCTTTTTAATTTGTTGGGGGTGGGGGAGGGTGATACGCCATTCACCTCCCCGCAACCTTCCCCCACACCTCCACAACACCCACACCAAAAGAGCTACAAAAAAGGCATTTCGAATATCTGATGATTTTCGAGATCGTCAAAGACTCGACAAAAATTTCAATTAGTCGTCACGCTAAAGGAACAACGACTGAAAATGATGCGCATCCAAAAAATGTTGTAGACAGGTTATTGCTATGGTTTTTGGGGTTGAGGTGGATTTTGGCACGGGTTGTTTCATCTATCAAAACCGCATCATAAAACTTAATCGAGTTTGAAGGAATGTAAAATTGGTTATCCGCTGAAATTCATTTGCCAAAACACGGTGCATTTAGCTATCGAGCTGGATAAAAATATCATGTGAAACTTTTGTGATGTGTTTCAGCTTACGAAAGATTTCAAAGAATGTAGTAAAGTGTTGGAGACGCTGGCGGATGTTGTTTTTGTTGTGATTAGTGATTTGTTGGGGGAAATTTTCCGTCGAGGGGGGGGTGAAGACGGTGAACGGCCCAAACAACGACGAAATCGGAGACGAAATAATCAAAGTAAAGATGTCAAGTGAAACGATATCAACAACGATGGCATCACTGTGATTCGAAATATATAAATGAAATACCGTTGATTTCATTCACTCGACTTTTATGCAGAGGACTGAAACGAAGGTGACATGTGTAAATAATTCGGATTGAGATCTTGCGGTGCGTATGACACACTTTGTTCACAGCCACCATCATCGCGCTACCGATCTTAGTCGCATTTGCTTTCGAATAAGATGCATTGGCAGCTAAAACAGGCAAAAAACCACGTAGATAATTCACAATATTCAGATACACTTTCGCTTCGCTGCTATCGAATGTGAATCAACAAAACACCTATTTCACTGTCGTGTACTACTCAACCGAAAGTGATCTACTCTACGGACTGTTTATTCATTCTATTTTTTTCCTCATAGCGCGTTAGAAAAAAAGTCCCCTCTGGTTTCAATCCCATCGACCGTCCATTCTTTTTTTGTAAGTGATTTCATGCGATTGTTTTTGCTTCCTGTTGTGAAGTGGGCACACTTGTATGTATTTGTATACACAAGTCTTTCTCTCTTTCTTCTCCCAGTATATTGCTCTAAATCGAATAAAATTTCCATCACAATTTGTAGTACACATGAGTTTTTGTATGAAAATGATCTATGTAATACGAGTTTCTATTCGTATCTGTGCTTTGTTCGTTGTGTAATATGGTCTGCGCGTTTATTCACGTTTCCACTTGTATAGGCATCTAACTACTACTTCCATCATTAAACCTTTGCATGACATGTCACACGAATGCGCTGCTGTAAAATGAAATATTCCGTGTACAACAACAAAAAAAGCACGTATACATTCCATAGATAGCACAGAGGCGTCGACGTCCTTATCACATGCCATAAGACTGTACGAATATGAAGAAGATGGCCATAGAAGTGACATTTTGTACACTTCAAATTTTCGCTATCAACTAATATAAATATCGCGATCCGATAAAAATGCGAGCAAACGCAACAATGAACAAGCAAACGCACGGTGGCACCGTTACCAAACCATTTCAGTAACTGCAGAATAACATCATTATTCTCATCTCCACCTCCATGGTACTGTCATATTTCTAAGCGCCTCTTGTTACGGTCGAGCTTATTCACTTCAACAATATAGCGATACAAAGAGCGAACGGATGGAAGAAAATTTCAAGCATTTTTCATTTATTCAAAGCGATCTTAAGCCGCACGCGAACGCGAGCACTTAAACAATGTGCATAAAATCTGAATTTATCGACAATGCATGCAAGGTATCCTGATGAAACGTACCACACTGTGCACCGAGTTTAGATTTCATTGTGCATTTGTGTTTGAGTGTAGGTGGGCGATTGGATGTGTTGATGCTCTGTACGAACCGAAGACAAACAAAAAGAATGATAGAAAAATCAAGCAAAAGATGATAGATAATAGCGAAAAAAAAAGCGTAATGATGGATAAGCAACGGCGGAAAGAACCAAACAAATGTAGAGCTTCGGTGAAAATTGAAATGTCTAAAAAATGAATAGAAAACCCACTCATCGCGCCATGAGACGCAGAGATATTTTTATCGACTGCATAGCTACGCAGTGTTTCGTTCTTTTTCTCATTGTATACGAAGATTTTTACATTTCTTTTTTTTTCAAATTTATTATCCTTTATACAAGGAAACATATGATTTTTTCTACTTTATTTGACAAGAAACAGAAAGAAAAAAAATGTGCCATCTTAATCGAAGTGTATGCCATGTGAAGACCAATACAATGGCGCTCTTTGTGTTGAGTGCACTTTCATTAAAGAAAATAAAGCATCGTAAATTGATATGAGGTTTTTGGAATTCGTTGATGAACAAACATGTACTGTAACAGTTTATAAGAATGTATCTGCTGCACATTTATGTAAGTTGACTGAATGAAACGAAATGAAATGTACTGGCCCCTGGGCTCCAAAGTTTACTTCAAACATTCAGATATTATCGGCTTTGAAAATTCTTCAATTGAAATAAATGCTAAATAATAAATTATTTACGATCCTTAACGACTGTTCATCAAAATCACATGTAAAGAATTCCATATTTATCTTTGTATTCAGGCCAAATGAAATACCAGAACATTACACAAACATTGAAATAATGAATTAGAAGCTCATTCAAATCAACTGATTATTTTCGATTGAACTTGATTTGTGTTTCTTCGAAGAAATGTCGATTGCGAGCACTTTGTGCTCTTCAGTTTCCCAAGAAATGACATAAATCGGACTAATTTAGTTCAATATTCAGCTAATCAAATCTAATGACAAATTTAAAATGATGTTGCTTGTTCAATTGAATGCGTAAAATGATAAAATAATAAGTGATAAATCTCTTTAAATTGGATCTACGGGATTTGATGTTTACTGTGTGTCGAACGAAAAGTGTGTGCTCAACATGCTCGTGATATAGTTTTCCGGGGTTTTGTATTTTTCGTCATTGCTGAGCGATTTTTGAGCGATTTTTAACGTAGTGGCTTCATGCTGTTTACCATTAAATTTTGCGTATCACACAATGCACTCAACATTCAACACAATGCCGTTGCATTTGCCTTTCGATGAAGTGAGGATTTTCAATGAATACATTTTCTTTTCTCACAAAACTTTTCCGAGTATTTTTTTCTTCGCGTGGCTTCTTTTTTATCGCTTTTCCAGTTTTTCTGTCATAATTCGTGCCAATATTCATTGCTGTGGTGCGTTTCACACACATCGATTTCCTCATATAGGTGGGATAAAACATTTATTCATATGAAAAACTACGCCAAAACTTGACGCTCACAAATTCGGTGGCAAAAGAAATTTCATGCCACAGTTTGATGTTATAAATGCTTTACCCAACGAAGTGATGCGGAACAACCAGAACGATGCATTGCAATGCAATGATGCAAACGATGTGAGGAGTAAAATAAAATAAAATGAAAAATCCAACGAACAACCGAATCAACGTGAAAATAATAAGAATAAAAAAAAACAGGTAAACGATTTTCGCATTTATGAATATTTCATACTCTTAATCGATTTATTCCTTGTAGAAACGATGAAAGCAAACAAACTGTGTGCTTCTACACAGCCGGAGCTGATTTCAATTTTACCCGATTTTTTTTTTGTTCATGAGTTTACTGCCTGCACATGGATTTGTCAAATAATTTTACGGCATTTGAAATCATATGCGAGATTCAGTGCATTTGAGTTTGCATTTCAACACTTTCGTTTTGGGATTTCTCACCACAAGCATCACAAACACCTTTACCGTTGACGGCGTGACGCTTTTTATGCATTCAACCATTGCCATTATTTGGAACACTTTGCGATCGCAATGCGCTGCGTGATACATTTGGGCATTTGAATAAATCAAACATTTTCAGATTCTCAACTAAATATCTAAATTTATTGATGCGATGCATTTTTGCTACACTAAATGTGTCGAACGCCTAAGTAATCCATTACAAAAGCGTTTTTGATTTTGTGAAATCGGAACATTTGTGTGTTTTTTTTCCGTCCATTCATCATATTTTAGTTAAATTAGTTCAAAATAGATCTTTTCAATAGCAGTAGACAGACACTTATTTGGAGTAGACAGTTTCTACTAGGAACTATGCGTTCTAAAAAATTTAGGTTAGGATAATAAAAAACTAAGAGTATAGGATATCAAAAGAATAATGAACACTTTGGAATCATTTTACAAATATATGAGAAATACATAAGTGTTGCCACTGTTTTTACATAGTGTTTATACATGAACTGTCAAATGGTTCCAATTTCGGATAAAAGTTGAACATTATTCTTTGCTCAATTAAAAAGAAAAATCCGACTTTTAAGCCTAAAATGATGTAAAAATCGAAAATTTAATGCTGACGTTATTCATTTTAATGTTCGACAAATACTTTCATAAAAATGCAAACTTTTTATATTCACGTATGCTCTCCAACTTATTTCACTTTCAAACATCTCATGTTGAACACCGCACTTGTGTCGGCAAATGTATTAAATAACGTACAAAGTTTTTAGTCTGTGAATCTCATGCAAACTATCGTTGTCGCCACTACGATGCGCGTTTCAATAGAATACGTCTTCCAAATATTTTAACGCATATCCATGCGGGAAAAAAACCTGGTCCTGTTTATAGATAAATTCTTATAAAGCAATGCATCAGATTTTTTAAACAGATGATTTTTTTTTTCTTAATATCTTATTCATATTTTTGTGGTAGAAGATTATAAATATTAAAATTTCAAGTGTTTTACTAATCGACGTAGCTTTGAGAGCGAAAGATTATTGCCAACTTATCCAAATCTATGAAAACAGAGATAATCCGTGCTGAGTACGAATTCTCAGTACGAATGTAATTGAGGAATTTCATTTTGACATTAATTGAATTCAAATGTTCACTTTTAAAATGTAGATTTGGACTTTTCTTTTTCCTATAACAAAGTTTGCAATAAAATGGGCCAAAAATAATTAGCTTTTGGTAAATTTAAAATGGAATGTGGATTCCCTAAGCTAATCTAGCTATAAAGTTAAGTAAGATTTTATGGTCATTGTGATGCACGTACCGTATTTGAAGAAGAAGAAGAAAAAAAACACGAACATCAATTACAAAGTGCCAAAGGTAGAAAAACCAAAACCGCAAATACTTTTGTGACATACAAGGGAAAATTCATTGCTAGCCATAACTATGCACAACTTAGATTGTGTGCAGCATGCATGTATGGTTTCAATGCGAATTAAGTTGAAATTGAAAAAGATAATCATCGATTGCTCAGTGGAATGGCTTCAGTCTTCTCATACATACATATTACACAATGTACAATATTCAAATCACCATCGTTTTGAATCACCATTTTTAAGTTGCATACACGCATTCCATTCATGCGATTGAATGTGTGTGTGTCCCGTCTTCGTCCTCGTCCCCGTCCCCATCGCGAAAATGAAAATATCATCACCAAACGTGGAAAAAGTTGATGCTGATGAACTGGTGCGATGCACTTTCGTTTCATTAGTTGTGCATATTGACCGTAAAATTTTTGCAGACTAGTAATAAGATTGTATTATAGGTGCATTAACATTTAAATGGAAGTGAAATAAAAAGCAGTTAGGGAATGTCAATTTTGCCACCACCATGGCAATCACATACAGCGGCTATATGAATGGGTAAATCTGTAACATTCATGGGATATTAAAATATCAGTGGACTATTTCTCTATTGATTCGACCAAAACAAACAATGAAACTATTTCCACAGTTCTACAATGGAACGGAATCGTTTTAACGGGCAGAAAAAAATACCGAACCAAAACGACAACAACAACATCGACAGCAACAAATACAGCACACAAACATCAAACACAAACAAAAAACTCACACACACACACACACACATTACATGAAAATGTAACCGTATTAAACCCCGAAATCGGAGACAAATTCGCATATATGGCATTCCATGCTCAGCGATTTTAGAGTGCGACCAAAAATCATATCAATGCGATTTCCAAACAATTTAATTTCAATGGCATGAAATGTGCTACATAATATAAATTGAAAATGATTATTCCGTATAGTGTTTAATGTGCGCTCTGTGTGTTGCCGGGCACACAGTTGCACACACTTTGCACTCCAAAATGGTAACTGGCAGCATCCAGATTCAATGGCGAGAGGAGAGAAAAAAAACACACACGAACACTTGCCAACTAATGATGCATGTAGGCAACAACACATGTAACAATGTGTGTATGCAGTTTGGCCACTTCTGTTTTGTGCATGCGATGGAATGGTGAAAAGTGCAACGATCATTAAACTGGAATGCACACATAGAACAAAAAAAAAAAACAAATAGAAGACGAAAGGAATAGAGTGGAAATCCAACACAATGAGCGCTCCGATGTGTGCCATAAGTAGAATCGTAATTTTTCACACACAGGCACATACATTTTACTCGATCTCTCTCTCCCCCTCGCTCCTACACACACGCAGTTAGAGATTTAAACGCAAAAAAACGCCGTCGTATCATCATTTGTTCGTGCAGTCAAGTTAATGTGAACCTTCAATTTCGGGGCAAAAGGATTTCGCTTTGCAAAACGAAATGTAAACCAGCTTTCAAACTAAAACTCTTTGACGTGGATGGACATTTAACAAATTGTGTGTCGTCAAATAACCATTTTAGCCCGAATGAGTTGAATTTGAGGAGACACATTGATTTACATCGGTGATTCACATAATTGAGCCGATTCAAACGTAAATCATGCTTCCATACATACATTTACCAAACTCGAGCTCTTCATTAAAGTCTCCGTTGTGGCATATTCACAGACGTCAACTCACCATCTTTATTTTTGCCTCGGTTCAAATCTCTTTCTCTCCGCACTCCACAGCCAAACCATTTTACTATGAAATTATCCGTATATATTTTCCGACGAACAACGAGATGGATATTAATATTACATTCAAAAACCCCGAAATGAAAATGATCAGATTGTTTTGCTCATAAATAATTCCGTTTTAGTTGCTCGACGTGTATCGTAAGGATTTGTAGTTTGTGTGTGTGTGTGTGTGTTTTTTTTTTGTTTGTTTATTTCATAAATAGGCAAAGCTGGGTTCTGGTTCAGTTTCTCCCGACGACTCTCATCCCCATCGCAAACGTGTATTCAAGCAATCAAATTAAGTTTTCTACACAAGAATGCTAATATGCGAATAATATAATTTTCTATAAATTTAAATTAATTGTAATCGTTCTTAAACATGGTATACAATTATTTTTTAAACGACGGATGTACATTGTACAGTACAGTACAGTACACTGTAGTGACTATAGTAGAATTAAATGTACTACTTCAACTGTGGTGAATATTGTTACACATGTATACAGTGAACGTCAGAAAAATAGGAACACCATGATTTTTTTTTTTTTCAAAAAAAGTGTCCACCTTTTGGAATTTATGTTATACGAACTGTATAAAATAGTATGGAAAATACACAAAACCAGCCTATATTTGACACGCAGGAAGCGACAACTTTTTCATGAAAACGTTTAAAAAAACAACTACGCGTTACATTTGTATGGGGCGAAACAAATATATATATAAAACCATAAAACCATTTCACACTCACTGTATAAAGATATATAATATATATTTCACATTCAACTCAATCGAAGTAGTAACATATTATATGTAATGCTGCACCTCTGTGCCCAAAAATTTAGCTGAAATGTTTCGGTGACTGCGACATAGAGAGGATAACTGGATAACCAATTTAAGTGTTGAATGCACGCAAAATGCTTCATTAATGAATGCTTGTAATTCGATACATCTATTTTAATTATAATATTCCGAAATAATAATAGAGTCAACGGTCTATGTTATTAGCCATGTGTACCAGGACACATATATTTCATGTGTTCATACGTAATACCCAAAACCTTGAAACATCCAAACACGCATGCATATATACAGAGACACACACACTATTAAATTAATAGTATAATGTAGAGAAATGATAGACATATGTATTGTATATTTGTATATATATCTATAATCTATCAGCACTATTGCGTTCTTACATTAATGCCAGCACTTCAATTAATAGGATCGATTTTCGGGTTACGATTACAAAATGGCTCATTCTGTTTACAAAGTCGCGTTTATCGATTGACTTTAAGAAGGAATTCTCTTGAATTTCCTGTTACCAACGATGCTACACTCCTCTCTGCTCGGCAGAAAGAAGCAACAACAACAACAACAAAAACACACACACACAGAATACTTAAAGCTGTGCGAAAATCAAGTTTATCATAACGAAATAATCAACCACTAAACCAAAAAACTCCATCGATTTTCAGCAATTTCCACCTTCAGCTCAATCAGCACTCAATAATTGCTTGAACATACCTAAACCATCGAATGAACATCAACAGCAAAATCATATTATTATTTCGAATTGCGTATGTGAATGACTGCAATGAAGGTAAATCGCATGAAAATGTTTAATGAAACGAAAACATCTGAAAGTCTTCTTCAGCAAGTCGTTATTACGTTACTTCATTGCCTTGGAAATGCGTGTATATGTGTGTACTTTGAAATGAGGCATACGAATCACAATGTGGTATGCATACACATGTGTATAAATTGTACGACCGTGTATTCCGCCATTATGCTATTACCGCGAAAATCATTGAAATGTTTTTAATTTTACGTTGAATAAACATTTTCAGTGGAAATGTACATTGTACCACACATGCAGCGCACACTTGCACACACACACACACACACACCCATCAAATGAACATTTTCGACGCTTCAATGCAAAACCATTTTTACCATTATCAAATAACGACCGTAAGCGATGTTCAATCAATGTTCAATAAGTACAATTTTAAACGTGGCGCGAACTTTATAACACGATATAATACACACCAACGAACATAGTATAGTTAATGATTTGAACTAGGTTAAAGAAATTTAATAAAAAAAAGAATTTATATTATATAGATTTTCTTTCGAAAAAGGGACTTTCCAAGTCGGTAATTTTCCCAGCGAACTTCTATGGCTTAAGTGACGCGTCTGATGGATTTGTAGAAAAGATAGCATGCACGATAATGACAAGCAAGCAGCAACAACAACACAACAACAGCAGCACCACCAGCACCAGCACCAGAAGTAGTAGAGCAACAGCGATAATAGTAGCACCCAATGGTACAAAACCAGTAGCATGAGTGCCAACAAATGCAATCACAGTAAACGGTGAAATCGTCATTCTCGCGATAAATGCGCCTGAAATGCTGAAGTGAACAATAACGTGGTGGCATAGAATAGACGTATAGAGTACGTATACATGCATATGAATAGATTTGAATTCGTTGAGATGTGCCGTTTGAATGAATATATGTATAGGTACAATCATTTGGCCTAGCTATTTGGCTATAGCGGTAGATGAAGTTATCGTAACGATGATACCAAATGAGCATTTTCTGGCTATGAAATTAAGTGCTTTTTCGGTTTGTCTTTATCACTTGTTCATTTTTGTTATTGTTGACATTCTTCACGCCTTCCCTTAAAAATGCATTTTCCGTTTCCGTTTGCAATTGAAAACAATTCATCATCTGCACCCAAACAACTTCAACAAAGCGCATGCAACAGCATCAATTTGACGATTTCAATCTGTGTTAACGATAGTTATGTTAATATAATTTGCGATGTAATGGCAAATAGTCGATTATTATAATGTGTGTACCATTACGGTATAGCTGAGGAAAAAGCCACACACACAAAAAGAATGACAGATTGAAAAGCGGCACGAAAAAATAGAGAATCAGAGCGAACAATATGATCCCGTTCGCATCCTTTGTTTTGTTTGTATAAATTTCCATTGTAATTTCCAATGCGTTCTTTCAATCAGCGCAATGATTGTTTTTAGCATTTGATTCACGTCTTTCAAGCGCGCACATTGATTTACACACTCACCCATCTACACACGTGTATACGTGAGAATGAAGGGGAGAGCACAAAACAAAATTCCAAATCGAATTAAGTGATAATTCGAAAAACAAATACGGCCGAATAAAAACCAACGGACCTGTCAAAGAAACACTGAACCGAATAATCTAAAACAATCAAAAGCAACATCATAAATTCATCTCACATGCAGCACACACAGCCACGGCCCATTCTTAGTGAACGGTTTTTTAATATCGAGATTTGTAGTCAGTTCCAGTGATGTTAAACATTCGGAGCAACAACAACAAAAAATCGAGTTATTCATCCCTCAGCTGCTGCATGTAATGAAGAACCAGTGAATAAAAACATTTGCACTGCGAATTTTTGATTGATTGATTTGATTTTCGACACAGTGTCAATTATGCACATTTTTATGCTCGAATGCTGAGATTTCCACTTGGTACACTCTTTGCTATCTCGTTTAAACCACTTCCCGAAAATTTCATTTTCACTCGGCCGATTTCTCATCTCATCTATCTCTCCCAGTCCCTCTCGCTCCATCTATCTCTCTTTTTCTTTTTCCCAGATGTGACTGCTATGGTGAAAGGCATTCGACTGGTGTATTTGTCTCTCGGTATATTCGTTTTTCTTTCGATGTTGACTTTTCAGCCAATGCAAATGAAAATCCAATTGAATCGCGTAATTTATCACCGATGTTTTTCATTATAAACACTCGCATACATGTGCAATGAGCGTCGTTTTTTTATCATTTCATTCGACAACCAGTTGACTCGCACACACACGCATACACACACAACAGCCAAAGGCATCAACATATACTTTTGTGACACGCATGAGATTGTTAATGAGAGCTTCATCACCAAGGTCTCTGTTACCTCGGCCGATAAATAGTATAAATCTGCTGCTGTTGTAAAAAAAAAAACAGATTCAAACCGTTGCGATTCGAACAGGATTCGGTGCACGAAAATGAAATATTTCATTTAGTGCCGCCCTTCCTCTTCGTTGTGCTCTTGGTTTGATGCAAAAACTCCGTATATATAATGACGAATTTCAAACGACCTAACGCGTGCATAAATATTCGTTCATAAAAACCTTTGCATTGATTATTATTTGCTGACTGAGAGTGTGATCGGTGGGGAATAGAGGGAGAATGAGTGGAATAGCCAAGAAAAAAGTCAAGTAAAAACAGAAAATCCTCATATTTATGGCAGTGCAACGTTAGGAGAGCGGAGAGAGATAGATAGATAAAGAAATCAAATCAATAGTTAAAAAACATCAAACACAAATCATAAAAAACTGAACGTTGACAGCGTTGCACGAACAAAATGATTTTTTTTTATATCTATTCAGTGTGCATATTCTTTGCATACTTATATGTTTCTAGATTATACCATTTTTATACGCAAGCATAAAGCCATTCTCAATGAAAAACCGATTCGCGTATAGCGGGTTCGTTTCGTTTCAGTTCAACTTAAGTGCAAGACACTCAGCCGCCAAACCGATGAAAATGACAAAGTCTCAAAAAACGACATTGATAAAATGATGCGTCGATAATTTCGCACGTAATTCCCAACGCATCATGAACGCGTTCATAAAAAAATCAAGTCAACGCCAAAATTAGTTAGAGCGAACATTTCACGAAATTGATTTGCCAATAAATTTAAAATGTGTGCCAACACCACACACACACACACACATACACAGACGCATTTACATATGGTGTTCATATGATTTCATGCGATTGATATTCGCGTATCATTTATTTAAGAGTGAAAATTATGGCAAGCCAAAACAATGGTGATGATTTTGTTGTTTGGATGTTGTTTTAACATTCATAACAAGACGATATTGCATGAAAAATAACTTGCACAGATTGTTGTGAATCTTGCATTTGAAAAGTGACAGTGACGGCGGTGACGATGGCGACGATGGCGGCAAGAAATCAATTGTAATTGTGGTATGGCGCAAAAGACAAGTGCACCGATCGCATGTTTACATTGACAAAAGAATACCGAGCATTTTAAGTGTGTGATTTGTGCTCGTGTTCGACATTTGGCTTATCTTTCTAGTGAAGCAATCAACTACACATTGTATTTGATTGTAGTCCAGTCAGCTATTTCAACCCAATATATACATCAAACAATTGAAGCAATCGGAATGAACGTCGAAAGAAGAAAAAAAATCCACTCGCTCTCTGATAAAGTCTTAAACGATTTCCTATTATTTCGGTGCTGTGTTTGCTTTTGCACATGACAGACGGTCGAAATAGTTGAGTGCTATAAGTTTCCGTGCAAAATTCATTTCTCTCTCATCAATTCGCCCGACAACTCCATTGGTATAAACTAAGCTCTATCCACATTGTGCAATTTCTGAATCGAATGTGGTATTAGTGAAACTGAACATACACAGAGAATGACAAGAGCACATTTATGTGAGTATTTGCACATTATTATTATTTTTTTCTTTTTTGTTCGCCCTTTTTTTCTCTTTCTCGCTCTCTCTTTCTCTCTCTTCCTCTCTTGTTTCTCTCTTCTTTTTATACTCAGCATTCTGCAATATTTTTTTTTTTGCTCACTGTCTTGAAGGAATTTTTGTAACATTACAGTGGAAATCGTTGGCACGGTGATAAATTGATAGCCGTAATGATTTATAAATGCCAAACACTATGGATAATATTCGATAAGCTATGGCTGAGTGTTGATGAGCAATGACTTTTGACTTTACTATGATTTTACTGATTCGAGTAACTACTGTGCGCTTTTTGATTACGCATTAAAACGAGGCAAAAAAAAGGAGTGAATTGTCATTGAATCTATGTCGTCGATATTGGTGTGAAATTCGCCTGTATTAATTTGCCACAAGTTTATGTACACCATTCAGCAATGACAGCATTTCATATTTGGATGTGTTTCAAGGGCCTTTGCGGTGAATGCGTGTGTATGTGTGTCTTTGTGTTTATGGGTGGGATTTTTTTCGTTGGTTTTGTGTTTGTTTTTCGCTTTTTGTCGATCAGATGATCCATTGTGCCAATATTGATTGAACTGAATTAGAAATTGAAATGAAATGAATCACTTTTTAACCATGTCACAATACAAACGTTCAAAAGCTCAATTCAATGAACATGCCATTTTTTCTGTTACTTTTTCTCTCGTTCTCTCTCTTTCTCTCCTTCTCTCTCTGTCCGATTTGGCATCAATATAAAACTTTAGCATTCATTAAACTGAACTGACTGTTGAACACGACAATGGTTATCAGTGAATATCGAGAAATCAATTTGACTTTTCTATAATTCTTATTATTATGAAATTGGTAAAAGTATTGTTATCGATAAACAAATATCCAACGACACACATTTTTCACGTGAATTACATTATACTTTTGCATGTTCAATTCTGTAATCTCGAGTTTACTATGACAAGACTACTGAAGGTGCAGTGTCCAATTACGACGGTTGATGTCTGTTCAAACGGAAAATGATTCATCCAGTGGTGCGCACCGCGTACGATACAAACAGTTCAAAAGAATACACAATCAACCCACTCAATTTAAATGTATATGCAAGTTTGAGATAAAATAAAAGAGCAGGTGTACGAATGTCTTATGAAAACTCTTATGATTTACCAATTTATCGGGTAATATGATGAGAATCTGTTGTTTGTGTTGACCCGCATGTTCAATCGAGGAAAAAAAACGATCACACACAAAAGACGCTGACTTAAAAAAAAACCAACTACATTAAAACAGCGAAGAAAACATGGAATTTGATTTCAATAGAAAAACTTCTAATTCAATTGAATTGCCTTGCAAATATCAGTTCATTCACAAAAGATAAGATAAATACATACATTTTCAATTTGAAAAAAAAAAAAAACAAAATCAAAATTTTGTTGAATTGGCTGATAAACAAAGCCAATTTACATCATCCAATTCGAAGGTCTGACACTTGCTTCACCAAACGATTTACACGTTGTTTGTTTCGTTTTCTCACTTTGTAAATCATTCAATGCGTGTGCTCAAGCACAAATGCATTAAATCCAATTTGTTTCATTCATAAAATTGTGCTCAGTGTAGTTATTTATTGTTTTCTTTTTTTTTTGTTCTGCAATAGAAACAGAACAGCAACACATCTCGATAGACTGATATAGCCGGCTAGACTTGTGTGAAAACTTAGAATGGATCTTGTTGTGCGTCGACAATCCGAACAGTTAAATAGAAGACATTTCTCGGAATCGATGGATGACGATGACGATAATGATAAACCGAATAGTAAGAAATTTCGAGAAATTTACGATTACCGACGATGGGAATGGGGCAATTTGCGGGTATATATCGATTATTGAAACATAATTTCACTCAGATTTAGCTTGTTTAGCTTTTTATTGAATGTTTTTTGTGATATTTTTTGTTAAAAAAAAAACAGACGGAATGTGAAAATTTGGGCCTTGAAACGTTCTATCGAACATACGTGCAGAGATTAAATCGCAGTTATTTGTCAATGTTTTTTGTGATGCATACCATTATCGCTATGGTGCATACGATTGTACTAGTTGCGACACAGGTAAAGACCATTCATTCTCTCTTTGTAGTGTGTGTGTGTGTGTGTTTTTCCCCATTCATTTCGTTATTAATCGTTTTTTTTTTCCTGTTATTTTCAATAGAAAACAGCACCAATAAGTCCGGAAGTTTACTGTAACTTAGCAAGCATTCTAGTTGTTTGGGTGTCATTGATATCGTCGTTTAATGAGCATTTAATAAAAAAACAAACATGGATACCGAATTTTGGATCAGTGATCACCATCATTGGGCTGGTCATGTTGGACATCATTGTACCATTATATCATTCAATTTGGACACATGTCAAACCACCACTTCGTCCCACCTACGATGCTTATATAATTTTTGCAATTTATATCTATTTACCGTTGCCCGAAAATTTGCACAGCTTTATTTTAGGATTATCGACATCATTTTGTTATTTACTGGTGACTAGTGTTATGACATATCGTCTAGATGACCACGCTTTTGTCAAAGTAATATTTGATGCACATTCCATTTGCTAAGACACTCCAAAATTGATAAATGTCCTCTCATCTTTTTGTTTTTGGCAGACCATCACCGATTTAGTGTATTTACTTGGTATCAATTTCTTTGGAGTGTATGTTCGATTATTGAGTGAAGTGGCGATTCGACGGGCATTTTTGGATCGCAGAGAATGTGTCGAAGGAAATTTATTGTTGCGGTATGCACGTGATCAAGAAGTGTGTGTGATTATTATTTGTGACAGTAGACTTTTGAATTGTTGAAAACATTGATCACACTCATTTTGGTTAATTTATTTTATTACTGGACATAGAAAAATCTACTGTTGAGCATTTTACCAGCACATACAGCATCTGTACTAGAGAATGCCATCCGTACGATGATTGAAACGATTCGACAGGAAAAAGAGGAATCAACGCAACAATTAAATGCCAAGAGGTAATTGATTTTTTTTAGAACAAAAAAAAACTACAATTGAATGACGGGTTTGGTGTAAGAAATGTAATTACGAGCACACTTGCAGCACAGCCTCGATATTCCGATACCGAGACGTCAATGGCGTGGACAACCAATCAAACTTTATATCGAGCATCATAAAAGCGTCAGCGTACTTTATGCCGATGTTGTTAACTACACTTACATAACGACACAGCTACCGGTTAAAACGTTGGTTGAAGTTTTACACGAACTATTCGTTAAATTCGATCAAGCGTCTGAGGTAATTGGTTTTTATTGTTGTTGGTGTTGGTGTTGGTGTTATTAATATTGTTTATGATTCCGACGATACATACACATTCGCACGGAATTTAATAGCAACGATTAATTGCATGACGGTGTGTTTGCAGGAGTACAATGTTTTGCGCATAAAATTCCTTGGTGATTGCTATTATTGTGTGTCTGGTGTTCCAGAGCCGAATCCACAGCACGCAAGGAGCTGTGTGGATCTGGGGCTACGAATGATTCGTGATATACGTGAAGTGCGAGCTCAGCGAAATAATCTGAATATTGATATGCGAATTGGTGTGCATTCTGGATCCATTATGAGTGGTGTAATCGGTGCTTGTAAATGGCAATATGACATTTGGTCAAAGGATGTTAGCATTGCCAATCGTTTGGAAACAACAGGGTTGCCCGGGTAAATTAGACATTGTCACCTGTTATTGTGTACCACCTACTCAATTCTATGTGTTCAGATCATTTAATGATACGCCACTTTCTCTCTCTCTCTCTCTCTCTCTCTCTCGCTCTCTTGTTTTTGTTTTCTTTACAGCAAGGTGCACATAACAAAACAAACACTTGAGCTATTGGAAGATCAATATTTTTTTGAACCGGGTACAGAAATGGCGAAAAAAGATCCAATTCTCATCAAGAATAATATTGAAACGTTTTTGATATCACCGCAGTATTACTATGGCGGTGATTCGCACGTAAGTTTCGATAAATTATCGCTTTTTTGTGTGTGTGTGTGCGTGTGAAAATTGCATCACTTGAACTCGAAACTGTTTGTCATTCAGTATTACAGTCCGGACGAGCTGAATCGGCGCTATGAAAAAACGTCGGGAGTGAAGCGTCTGCTGAGTCGGTCGGCACGCAACAATGTAATGTATTTACCGATGAAAATGCACTTTAGTGATTATTATCAAAATTAATGCAAATATACGACGAATCTCATGAATTTATAGAGAAAACTATTTGTGGATGTGAGTCTGAATCGGCAGTACATTGGCAAAAATTTTATGCAAAGCTCAATGGAACAGTATATGCAAATTATGAAACAGACCAACTCCGAAATGGCCATTGAGCTGGACCGAATGCCGATCGGAAAATTCCAGTAAGTTGTACACAATAATATACTTTGAAAAACTGGCCATTCACAAAACCAGTGCGGTAAATAATGTTCAATTCCTTGAAATGATGTGGTGATACTGATGGTTTTTTACCTCCCTGTTCTCCCTTTTAACACGCACACACACACAGTTTCAATCACTTGTTTTCAAGCCGTCGACGTGATAGTGGTGAAGAGGATGCTGAAGAGGATGCCGAATACGAACGTTCATCATTCAGTAGTAAAGTGTCGACAATTCTACTACGATTCCGTAATAAAAAGTGGGAGATGTCTTTTTTACACGAACAAGATTTAATGCTGAAATACAGCACATTCATGTGCTTCATCGTTTTCATTGGAGTCGTCGTTGCGCAGGCACTGAATAATCCGTGAGCAATTTCAAAATTCACACTATCATTGAACATCACTCACTTTTATAACAAACTTCTCGTTTTCTCTTTCTGTCTCTCTTTCCTCTTCTTTCGCACTTTGATTTTCATCGCTGCCGATGGTCCCGTTGCTCCTTTGCCATCTCACGAAAATTTTATTGTTGCTGCTGCTGTTGTCGTTGTTATTGTTGTTGTTGTTGTCGTTCGAAACACAGTGACGGTTGGAGCTATTGGATGCTGAATGCAATCGGTTTTTTAATCTTACTTTTCTTCTTATCGATAACTTGGTTTAAAAAAATCTGGATTTTGTTAAGGCCAATAAACGAAGACGATCCAAACTTGATTGAATTGCCAACCAATCCATTTTTGAGATACTTGTTTAATACATCGAAAAGTGTCACGAGCAATACGATGGCTAGAATGCTGATTTATTTTGTGTCAGTTTGTGTGCTTACATTGAGCGCTTTAATTCATTTAGTAAGGATGCAAGGAAAAGCCAACCGAAAGCTAGCTAAACACCATTTATTTATACATGTGCAACGTTTTTTTTTCTCTCTCAATGTTTTTCTTCTTCTATAAAATTCAGGTTGAATGTGATGTGACGGAGGACTATGTGGATGATGGTGAATTTGAGCATGCAACGTCAAAACCCAAATATTCACCGTGCTTACATCCATGGGTTCATAATTCTACTTTGTTTTCTGATACATTTTTTTTTGTTTTGTTATTTTTCCAATTTTTTGAACGCACATTTCTCTTTTTTTTGTTCTGTTTCAATTTTGTTGCAGGGCATCACGCAGAGTTTAATTTGTGCACTTTGTACGAATTTTTTATTTATTCGTATCCATTTTATTCTGAAATTAATTGTTGGTACTTTAATTGTTGGTTTTTATTCATGGATTATATTCGGATCGTATGATTTTTTGTTTGAGGTGAGTGGAGGATGTAAAGAGCTTACGCAAACAAATACATCCAAAAGCTAAGATTTCTATGAATGTTTATTTACCGCTAAAATATGATTTTGCATTTGAAATTTCTATTCTATTTGTAGAAAAGTCCATCAATAAGTGCCTCACTTGATGCCAAAGTTGGACACATACTGATTGTTATATTCATCACTGTGTCATTGCATTTGATTGACAGACAATCCGAATATATAACTAGGGTTGATTACACGTTAGAATTGCATGTTATTTATTGCACAAGCAAACACACTCACACAAACACACCCAAATGGATTGAAAATTAATGGAAAATTCTCCCATCAAAAACAGGTGGAAACAGCAACTTCAACAGCGGCAATCTGAATCGGAATGCACAAAAGATACCATCAAAATACTTGTGCAGAATATTTTGCCAGCGCACGTAGGTTCGTTCATTTATTAGAAATTAATGTTAAGGCTGACGAGCTTATTGAAATCGTTTATTTGATGCGCGTACATCGTACGATGTGCATGATTGACATTGACTTTTATTTCATAGCTGAAATTTACATGAACCGGCAATCATCGGATGAACTATACTACGAAGAGTATGACAATGTTGCAATTATGTTTGCAACAATTACGAATTATGACATTCAATCGGATGCTACGGTTGATATTGAACGAAATATTTTGAGCATATTGAATCGAATTATTTGTGATTTTGATGAAAAGATTCTATCAAAGACTGGCCCATTGAAATTAGAAAAGATTAAGGTGTCTGGATGGACGTATATGGTGGCCTGTGGCTTGGATCCCGGTCGCAGTGATTCATCAGCATCATTGAACAGTGGCTGCAGTTCTCCGAATCAACGGACGTCATTACTTTCAAATGGCCGACGGAGTTGGAATACATTTAATTTTAGTAAGCATTTATTTATTTCGAACTTCGACATTTTCTGAGAAGTGGATGTTTAGCGAGATAAAAAAAACTTAATTCGTGTGTATCGTATATAAATTTATTTTTTTGTCAATCTAGAAACAGTGCCAAAAAGCCCGAAGAAAAACCCCAAATACGATCCATCGAGACGAGAGCGGAAACAAAGCAGCCGACAATCGCAGAATGTGGTTTACGTGTTAACTGAATTTGCACTTGAGCTTATGCGAATACTAGAGACATTTAATACGGAAAATTTTCAAAGCGATGGAAAGCTTAGAATTGGTGCGACATTTTAGAATAAGATTTAAACCAAAAAGAATAATCTGTGATGAGAGAAAGAGAGAAAGAGAGAGAGAGAGAGAGATGAAATGTAAAAAATGATATCTCATTTACTCCGGATTAATTATCTATTGTGCATTTATTACAGGTATAGCTCACGGCAAAGTGATGGCTGGTGTAGTTGGCTCTAGCAAACCATTATATGATGTGTGGGGCAATTGTGTCAATATGGCTTCACGAATGGATAGCACCGGAGTTCCTGGCCAAATACAACTCACCAAAGAATCAGCTGAAGAGCTACAATCATTTGGAATTCGTTGCGATTATCGTGGTGAAACTTACATTAAGGGTCGCGGTAACATTCCAACCTATTTTGCTCGCATCAATGAACGGCTTGAATTTGTTCGAGAACCACATCCAGTCAATAATGTGCTGCATTGTATCGATACACATGTTTAGCATTTAAGGAAGTAGGCACATGTTCAATGGATTATCATTTGAACGGAAGAAAAGCGTTTAAAGATGTGCTGTACCTAGCTTGTTGGTGTGTGGATTGATCATTATACTGTGAATGCGATTGCACAAAACAAAAATGCATCTCTTCTGATTTAATTTAATATTTTATTTACACTTTAACGATATGTTTTAATGTTTTAATGTTTTAATGTTTCATTCATTGAATCATATACAAAAATGTGGATTTGTTCCGAACATTTTTTTTTTAAATTTTATTTGCAGATATTTGTTGTTTTTGTTTCAATGTACCACATAATTTGTCATGATTATTTCTTCGATGAAGATAATGTTAGATTTAATGTTTGCATATTTTTCGTTATTATAGCATTTTTAAAAACAATAACAACAAACGAATAAATATTTAGAACTAACTAGTGTCAGGTTGGTGATCAGGGTGAACACCAACCACCGATATATATAAATGTATTCAACATGTCAATTTGTTAATGAATTAAATGGAGTGCAGTTTGTGGCACGCATTCAATCACACTGAAATTAGATCGATCAAATTGTCTAACACTTCATACACATATGCAGTTGAACTGTTGGGTCATCTATGACTTTCGTATTAGTTTGTGAGTTAAGATCGGGGTGTCATAAAGTTTACCTTGGTACAACACAATATACTTGGCTTATTTATGATGTGCGCCTGTATTCGATCCATTTTGAATTTTCAGTAATCAAATTCCTTATCAAAACATACCATTTTCTGAGAGTGAAGATACAGTTCAAATATTTGGTTTTGTGTAATTTGTTGCATTTGGCCGACCACCTATAAGTTTCACCCATCCATTAAATATATTTTGGGCTATCAATTTATATTAGTATGGATACACTTGGAAAGCTGTTTAAGACATTTTTTGTTGTTGTTGATAACCTCAATCGAGGAATGAATTATTTTTTTTTCTTTTTCGTCTGTCGTAAAGTAATTGCGTCTGCTTATCAGTTAAATGACAAAATAAATGTTGTCATAAAAATATAAATCGAAACGTAAAAACAAAAACAACAAAATTCAAAGAAGAAAAACAAAACAATGGATTGCAATACCAGCTTTTGAATGATTTTGTTTACGTTTCGTAGATGATGTTGATGCATATTATATTCAAGAGCAATGCACCAAAATGCTCAACAGTTCTACGCGTAGTACGCACACACACCAAAAAAAGCGCCTGAAACACTGCAACATCGCATTTATAAATACGTTTATAAGCGCCAATGTTAGGTTAGAAATGTATTTCAATTGAAGTAAAGTGTTTTGTTTATGAGCCCCAACATTATCATTTATGTATATACAAAATATTCACAAGCAATTGTTGACAGACGATTATTAAAAATAATATAGTATAAATTGTGCAGCTATCTGATGTGTGTTCAGTTGAAATGTTACAATTCATAAATCAATTACTGAAAAGAATCGATGGTTTAAAATCATAAATATAATAAAGCGATCGGATTGTGAATCCATTTATATTCGGACAAGGCGAGTAGCGGG
This sequence comes from Aphidoletes aphidimyza, assembly GCA_030463065.1. NCBI lineage: Eukaryota > Metazoa > Arthropoda > Insecta > Diptera > Cecidomyiidae > Aphidoletes > Aphidoletes aphidimyza. The sequence continues at coordinate 22,602,695 of CM059998.1, read as the reverse complement.
GATTTGGTGATTGTGAACACAATCAGTAAACAAAGCAATCCATTTTATTTAATATATTTTCGTGAAATGCCATTGCATTATATCACCCTGTATTTGTGTTCTTGTTGTTGTTGTTGTTGTTGATGATTTCAATCTCTGATTAGATTTGAAGTTTGGCCACAATTTCACATTATTTTTTTCTTTTCGGACAAACAACTCAAATTGCTATAAAACTTTGCACAACACGCACTATTCACATTTCAGTTAGCGAGTGACAAATGCAGATAAATTAATTTCATGTTTAAAAATATGATTGTTACAAAACAGTGGCTTGTAATTGCTGTCGTTCAATGTGTTATTGTTTGTATTCAATGTGAAAAATATCCAGTGATAACGGCAGAAGAACCGGCATATGAACCGACTTGGGCGAGTTTAGATTCAAGGCCATTACCAAAATGGTTTGATGAGGCAAAAGTTGGAATATTTGTGCATTGGGGCGTTTATTCAGTGCCAACATTTGGTTCGGAATGGTTTTGGAAATATTGGCGTCAAGATCAAAATCCACGTTACGTTGAATATATGACACAGAATTTTAAACCCCGTTTTACTTATCAAGAATTTGCGCCTCAATTCACCGCCGAACACTTTGATGCCAATGAATGGGCGAAACTATTTGAACAAAGCGGTGCCAAGTAATCATTTCTTTACAGTCTTTCATTCTTTCTCTACGTAAACAAAATTAAATGAAACGCACATTTTATTTTTTTATTTTTGTCAATGTAGATATGTAGTTCTAACAAGCAAACATCATGACGGATATGCCCTGTGGCCGTCAAAGTATTCATATGGATGGAATTCGATGGATGTTGGACCACATCGAGATTTAGTTGGTGAATTCGCTGCTGGCATTCGCAATAGCACAAAATTGCGTTTTGGACTGTATCATTCGCTGTTCGAATGGTTCAATCCGATGTGTTTGAGCGATCAAAAAAGTATTTTCAAAGAGAAAACATTTGTTCATAACAAAGTGAGTATCAAAACCATACGGTTTTTTCTTTCAATTCACATTAAATATCACAGATGGCAGCATATGTTTCACATTCATGTTCACGAATCAGATCCAAATTTCCGTCTCTGTTGACTTTTTGACAACGATAACGACACCTACATGTTCAATGGATAACTTGAGAATAGTGAAATTGAATGTTAAACAATCGAATGGATAAATAAATGTTTAAATCTGTTACAAAATTTGTTTTTAGGTGATGCCAGAAATGATGGAATTGATTAACACCTACAGACCTGATATTCTTTGGTCAGACGGTGATGGAATAGCAAATAGTGATTATTGGGAATCCACTAAGTTTCTTGCTTGGTAACTATTAGCTCAAATACCATCACAAAGACCGTTTAAATTTCAAGAACACTTTCAGGTTGTATAATGAGAGTCCGGTGCGACAAACCGTTGTGACAAACGACAGATGGGGATTAGATGCAGAGTGTAAACATGGCGGTTTTTTAAATTGTGCAGATCGATATAACCCGGGTAAATGTGTTGTTCAAATGAAATGTTTCAGTTCAGTTACAATAAAATTAGAGGTTTGGTAACAATTTTAGGTGTGTTACAAAAACGAAAATGGGAAAATGCAATGACAATTGACAAACAAAGTTGGGGCTATCGAGCTGATGCTCGTGTTGACGATTTTCTTACGGTGAATGAACTGATAAAAGGTACTTCTATCCTTCGAACGGATTGGCTTTTGTTTATGCTTGAAATAAAAATAAATGTTTTTTCTTTCATTTCATTCTTTGTTGATACACTGAATTCTCTTCTACAGAAATGGTGATCACGGTCAGTACTGGTGGAAATATTTTAATAAATGTTGGACCAACCCAGAATGGGCTAATTCAACCGATATTTGTTGAACGTTTACGTGAAATGGGCAAATGGCTCAAGATAAATGGTGAAGCAATTTATAAAAGTGAACCGTGGATTTACCAGAGCGATACAAAAGCAAAAGACATTTGGTATACCAGCAAACGAAAAAATGGTAAAACTATTGTGTATGCAATGGTATTGAATTATCCTTATAATTCGGCTGGCGTAAATCTCTATCGTCTTGGTGGCCGATTTGATAATAAAACTAAAGCAAAAATGCTAGGTTATCCAGATGAACTAAAAGTATGCAATATGATTGCCATCGTAAATGTTTATCAAATGAATTTAATTTAAATGCGTATTTTTTTTTTAGTGGTATGGATCTAATGAATCGTTTTACGTTGAATTTCCGGATAAAGCAAAAATTGACAAACTTGGTCTTCATTCAGCATGGACGATTGCTATAAATATCCCCAAAAAATACTCAATTTAAAGAAAATCCACAATTCTCACATCAAATTAATGGTTGATGATTAAAAAGAGTGGTATCAATCGAATAAAATGACCAACAATTAATTAATGAATACAAACATATACACACACGCAGTCGTGTTTTTGTGATCTAAATAAAGTGTTTCACAAATGCACATATAAAAAGAAAAAGCATTGAATTATTTTTGGCAATTTGAACTTAAGTTACCTTAGATCGAGCATCGCAAACAAAGGTCAATCAAATTTTAAATTAGCTAATGTTGTTGCCATTTTGAATTTCTATATACATGTGGCGAGATATCTAGACAATTTATTGAATGAAATGGTTTGTTTACTAATATCATGGTCTACGATTTTTTCTAAGGTGTTTCCGATTTTATGACATATTTTCTCAATTTCCAATTTCATTGCGATCAAGTGAATATGCTGAGTTTTTTTTCTGTTTTCAAAAAATTTTACGTTAACTTTTGAATGACATCCATTCAATCATAAAGGGCTTGTTCAATTTGAAGTATTCAATGCTTTTAACGGATTATTTCAAACATATTTTTTCCGATTTTTTCAAACATTGTACAAATTCGGCTTAACACGTTGTGAACGTGTGGAGAATATTTTAGTTGCTCTTTTTGTTTTCAGCTCAAACGTTACAGGGTATAGCATGACTAGAATAGTTTGATAAGTAACGTTTTTTTTATGCCAAAGAACATAATGTCACTGTGATTAAAGCTCAGCCGGTCTGAGTCATCATCAACCATCAGAAAATCAAACGCAATATAAACCAAATTGAAAGTCCACAAAACTTACAATCGAATGTGTATTTTTAAAAATTGAAAACACTTGACCGATATCAGTCCGACTATAAGACGGCGTATGTAATCTATGGCACACCCTGTTGCAGCTGACAATTTAATATTTATTGTCCCGGTTGTGACTGATTAGATTATTAACGTTTTGTGTACAAACGATTTTGTGTGTTCAGTTGATAGTGTTTTTTCAGTCGGTATTAAATTTGTTTGGCAGCAATAAATGCATTTGAAATAGTAGACTCAATTGATTTGTTTGAAATAGTATAAACATTCAGTGTAAAAAAAAAATCGGAAAAAAGTGTTACAAAAACAGTTAAATGGCAAACAGTCTCATGTTGTGGTTGTATTTATTACCCGTGCTGTCTGTTTACTGTGAAAATAATGTTGTGGTAACAGCTGAGCGTTCACGTTACCAGCCGTCATGGGATAGCTTGGATTCAAGACCATTGCCAAAGTGGTATGATGAGGCAAAAGTAGGCATATTCATTCATTGGGGTGTGTATTCAGTGCCAACATTCGGCACCGAATGGTTTTGGACAAATTGGCGAAACGAACATGTTCCATCATACGTTGAATATATGAATAAAAATTTCAAACCGGGATTCACTTATCAAGAATTTGCATCACAATTTACGGCCGAACATTTTGATGCCAACGAATGGGCCAAACTGTTTGAACAGAGTGGAGCTAGGTAATTATTAGGCATTCGAGATATTCAATTGCATTTGATAAACAATGAGCGTTGAGAGTTTATCTTTTCTATGTGGCTTAGATATGTGGTTTTGACAAGTAAACATCATGATGGATATTGTTTGTGGCCATCAAAATATTCGTACAGTTGGAATTCGGTGGATGTGGGACCTCATCGTAATATTATAGCTGAACTGTCTCATGCGATACGCACAAATACTTCACTTAAATTTGGCCTTTATCACTCACTATTCGAATGGTTCAATCCAATGTATTTGAGCGATAAACAAAAGTCATTCAGCGATAATGTGTTTGTAGTGAATAAAGTGAGCATTTCATTTTTATTGTCCAGTTATCCTATAGATGGCGCAAGTGGAGCACAAATTTGAATGTTAAACTTCACTCGAATTATTTCAATGTATTTTTATTGAAAATATATATGTCCGTTAAAATTTCGAATACAATTGAAATGTGAAATAAGTTAGTTTAGAATCCGGTTTTCAATTTTTTTTTTTTAAAGGTATGGCCGGAAATGATGGAACTTATAAATACATTTAAACCAGAAGTACTTTGGTCGGATGGCGACTGGGAAACATCATATGAATATTGGAATTCAACGAGCTTTATTGCATGGTAATATTTTGAATTTCCTCATTAAATAAACAACAGTCGTTAAATTATTGTTTGAATGAATGTGTAGGCTTTACAACGAAAGCCCAGTTCGAGAGACAATTGTAACAAACGACAGATGGGGCAGAGGTACACTTTGTCAACACGGTGATTTTTTCACATGCTCAGATCGCTATAATCCAGGTACTTGTTTTCATTTTTGTTTTCATGGGCTCCATTTTTTCCCATTTATGAAGGAATAAATACACAAACCAGCACAACCATAGTAAAAAAAATCTATGGCTCAAAATTGGATTTATGCCAAGATTTATACACGTCACATTATTTTTTTTTTCAGGTGTTCTGCAAAAGCGTAAATGGGAAAATGCTATGACAATTGATAAAAAAAGTTGGGGTTATCGTGCAAATGCTCGACTCGATGATTTTTTGACAGAGGAAGATTTGATCAAGGGTAATTTCATCTATCGTCTATCAGCGATTAGAATAAATATTTTCATTTTTATTTCGAAATCATTTCTATTTGAATTGTAATTTGTAATTGTACAGAGATTGTGATAACGATAAGCACCGGTGGAAATATTTTGGTTAATGTTGGGCCAACACAAAATGGTTTTATTCAACCAATATTTGTGGAACGGTTGAGAGCGATGGGCAATTGGTTAAAAATAAATGGCGATGCAATTTATGAAAGTCGACCATGGATTTTTCAAAATGATACAAAAACACCAGACGTTTGGTACACCAGTAAAATTCAATCAGACGACCGCGTTTGTGTATATGCAATGGTTTTGCAATATCCATACGATTCAAATAATGTAATTCTCTACTCACTTGGAGGTAGAACAGACAATCAAACCAAAGTTAAAATGCTTGGTTATCCGGACAACTTAAAGGTAATTACCTACCTTCTTAAGAATTGTACACACGTGTGTAGAAAATGGATTTGATTTTCAGGATTTTGTTTTGTATTTTCAGTGGAGTGCTTCAGATGAATCAATGTATATTCAATTCCCAGACAAAAAGCAGACAGACAAATTGGGTCTACATTTGGCATGGACCATTGCAATTTATCTACCCATAGCTATTGGGAAGGTCACAGAAATCACAGATTACCCCATCCTCGAGCCGTAATTGAGCAATTACTCCCCAAATGTTCGAAATGAGGCCACAGGAATTTTCAAATTACCCCTCACAATTTTCGATGTATGTAAAAGTTAAATCGTCGATGCCAACAGCTATGAATATACCAAAAACCATTTGAAGAGCTAATTGAACAATTTTATATTAAATTCGAGTAAACCCACTCTTCAGTCTCCATGTTTGTTTCAACGAAAATAACATTTTATTATTACATTTCATTTTTCTCTGAATTTTATTCTCGCAAAGCGCCTGCATTCAGTGGCAGGTTTTTTAAATTTAAGGTTGAATGAAAATATAGATAAAAACACTCGATCAATAAAAAGCAATCAATCGGCAAAGTGAATTTTATATAGATTTTCCTCTCATATTACAGAAAAAATTGGCCGTCACACTAATTATTGACAATAAAGTAGGTATTTATTATTAAAAAAAAAAAAAAACAAATCGGCTGAAGCGAAGCGTTTGCAACTGTTGATAGTTTTATTGTTTTAGAACATGAAACCATCGAAAATCGAAGGTGCATTTATTGATAAGAACACCAGCACAATCTTAAGTTTGATGAGGCGCTTTTGGTCAAGGTCGTGCAATGGAGTGGTGGAAAACATGCTTTTCAGATTTTTAATTTTATCATTCATTAGAAAATTCCATAGAAACGGTTTTTACTCTCCAATCTAAAATGGATTTGCTCCATTAGTTCGTGTAATAGCCGAATCGTTGAAGATTTTCTGTGTCATTGTTCTTTAGTCTAACGACTTAATCATTCATTATTTTTAACTGGGTGTTCCAGTCTGAGTGATACGAAAACAAATTTCGTGTGTGCACACTGTACAAGTGTACATGAGGATTCAACACTCGAAAACTCATGCTAATCGCATTGATATTGATGAAAACTCAAGTGTTCATGCTGAAACTCACGTGAATTCACATAAACTCACAAAAACTCACGATAATTCATAAATTTGAATCGAATATTGTAGAGTTTCATATGTCATGCCGTTGTCGCATTACGCTCACTTCGTTCGGCTTTCGATACCTGAACTCAATTCATTTAGCTTGCGGCGCATACTTCATCGACGAACTCACCGAAATAACTGCTTACTCATTCATTTCATGTCAAATTCACCGAAATTCACATAAACCACGGAAAAGCATTGAAATCAATTGAACTCACTGCTTGACATTTTTGCGTGAAGCCTCGTTTTATTAGGAAGATGTAGACCTCTTAGTAGACACCCGATAGTAAGTAAGATTGAAATGTTATGAAATTCCAAGAAAAACCGAAGAAAAATATTCGAATTGATTCAACTTTCGATAACAACAAGTCAAAGTCTAGAAAGTCTATCACAAGTCATATTATTTTTGTTTTCTTTAGTTTTGTTGAGAATTTGATTTATGAAGAAAATATTCCATTAAGAATTTAAAAGGAATCCTTGTAAAAGCATTAACACTTTTACAGACGCTTTCTTTTGTTACATCATATTTCTATACCATCAACTTTATATTGGATTTTGAAAATATCCTTCATATTTTATTAGAATGTCAAGCATTCTTGTTTAAGCTCTACATGCTTATTAATTGACCCATAGAAAATGCTACGCTTTGTTTCCGTTTATATACTTTGGAGGGTCCGTTCCAAACAAAATGATATTTTGACCGAAATCGATAAATATTTTGAATATGGTAGTTTAAATAAGAAAAATAGACGTTTTATGGAGTGCTAGAAAGATTTGTCACATTTATCATACAAAATGAATTGTCTAAATGTTACAATCGGTGATGCTAGTCGTTCTTAAGAAAAGTATTTTAAATGAAGACAAGTGTCGCCCTTTGGAATGCATTATGCCAATGTATTTTACATGAGGCAATTTTTATATTTGTGTCTAGATATTTTATTACAATGTATATCTTACAGACCATTGCGAAAATGTAATTTTTACGATTCTCTGCAGATATTTGGAATATTTTGGATGATTTATTCCCCCCTTGAATTTCCGGTACTTTAATGTGATAAAATATATCTTCACTGGCAGACAATGCATCCGGAATCCGAATTTTAATTTCAAAATGTTATTCAACTTTTATGACCATTTTGTGGAAAATGGAAGCAATCAATTGCAATACCTCGTGACTTTCTTGAATACATTCGATTCAATGCACAATTTTGAGTAACCACAAAGTGCTTAAACCAGACAACATCAAAGATATCTATCGATAAGTTCGTACGTTCGAAAATTTTTCGAGACTGGGACAAAATTTTTTGGAGGCTGGGACTTTGTCGAATTGGAATTCCACCCTCTCATAAAAGATAAAAGAAAGAGTTGTGTCTATCATTAATTTGATCTTGCGTCTGAAGATTTTGGTGTTCATCTTGAGCTTTTGACATATGAATTTCAAATGTTATCGATCCAATCAATATTTAACCCTCAAGCATCCAAAATCACTTCCATGACATTATCACCCCCAGAGATAGAGTGTTTCAAAAAATCCAAGAAAATGTTCCATTACCCCGTTCAACCCCATGTGCGCATAGAGCTTGTTCATCTACATCGATGATGAGGATGCCATTGTTAAAGTGTTTCGTTTTGATATTCCACTTGCACGTTTCAGAGTTATGGTATCATCTGATGATGTGTCAATTATAGTATGCCAAATGAAATCGGAGTAAATCGGTGTGCACGTCGAGCATGTTGTTCGCTGTTATGACAACATGAACATGACGTTCTCACCGTAAATTTAATGATCGAAATTCAATTGTAAATTGAACCAAAATGCAATGCAAGTGTTGAGCATGTTTATGTCTCCATTTCAACATCATATCATCTATGAAACCGTGTATATAATTGTTTCAATTCCATTTCAAAGAGCAACTGTGAACACATATTAAAAGTGAACGGGTGAGTTCGTGTTTGGCTTGGTGGGTGTTTTGTATTATTTATTTGGTGATATGAATTCGATTGATTGCCAAAAACACAATAATAAAATCGAGCACATATTCCATTCATTTATTCTCTATGACTTAGCACTTACGACTTAGATATACATATATAATTTAGCATTACAAATTACTTTATCGATAAAATTTTGTTTTATGTTTGATTTGTTAACATTTGATGGAAAGCCTATTATCATACAAACTCTCCTCGTTTGGTTTCTTCCGTAATTTTTTTACTCGTATTTGAGTCTGGCTGAGATGAACGTCGTCGATCGAGCAACGGAATTGGACACGTTTGATGTGTTGTTGGAATGGAATAATTCATTTTATATTGTTGTGCTGTTTTTTGGAATAAACCATACCTGAAAAAAAAACACACACAGAGAGAAATTCGAAACATCCGTATTTCGGACAATTCAATCAATTTTAACACACAATATTATTTATAAGCAAACACATAAATTGTAGTAAAATGGAATTTACTTGGACAGCAGCACAAATAAATCGCGTCGATATTGTGATGTGAGTATCGCATACAAATATGGATCGGCGCATGAATTTAGTGGATAAAAGAAAACAAGCAAAATTTTCGATTTGGCTACATCGATTAGTGGAAGACCAGCCAATGCTGTTAAACCGAAGAATGCGATTGGTGCCCAACATGCAAAATTTGTAAACACCAACAGCGCCATTTTTTTCGCCACTGTCATTTCACCTCTTGACGCCTGCGAGACCGCATGCCGTGTTTCTTTGTCTAATGAAAAATACATGCGAGCATAACAAATGGCAATTATACAAAATGCCAATCCGTTTATAGCCATGATCGCAACCAAATAAGCGATGTCCAGAGAATCTCGAGCCTCCATCGGCAAACAAATGCTATGAACATCAAAACATAAACAAAAGAAAACAAAACAAATCAAAAATGAGAAAAAATGAAAAGAAAAGAAATTTCACCCTTGTGAAAAAAAAGACTGCCAGCCAGTCGGCTGTTAGACGACTATAGTCGTTTGATTTGGGACAATAGATGTCTGAGAACGATTTTCATTATGTTTAGACGGTTTCAGTCAATTTCCAGATGTTTTTCAACGGAATTTTAGTCGTTTTTTTGAACTGTCTGTTCAGTCATTTTATCCACACAAGGGAATAGAGAAAAACGTTTTAGTAATTATAATTAGAGTATTCAAAGTACAATTCAGTGGTTTTTCCAGTTGGAACATTTTTCAGAGCATAAATATTTCAAAATATCCAATTAGTTGTTTGTATTTTTGCTCTAGACACCACTTGAGTACTTGAATTTCCAATTACTTGACTAAGAAAGCGTTTTCTCAGAAAACTTCAACAATTCCAATTGATAATTTTATTATTTTGAATCCATATTTGTGAACATAGGTTCTTACGAGGGGTGTGAACGGTCCGATTACCAGCCCCCCTTCCCCTAAGGGATCGTTAACCCCACGAAGATTTTTCTCAGATAGTAAAGAATGTTTTTTTTAGATCTTCAACTTTTTCGGTTTACACTAGATAGAATTGACTTTTTTCGTTACCCCACCAAGAAAGAATCTCTTCAGTTAAGGAACAAACATTCGTATCATTTGACAGATGTACTTGACGTGTGACAAATGCACTTAATATGTAGCAAAGTACAATATCGCCAACACCAACCAATAGATGGTCATTTAAGTATCGCTGTAGATATATAAAAAATAATTTGGCACGACTTTTTTCAAATGATGCATTTGAGATTAAAAAATGAAACATTTGAAAAAAGCCGTGCCAGAATTGTTTTCTAAACATCTAGGGCGATACTTACATTGGTTTGTGATGGCGATAAAATACTTTACTACATATTTAGTGCATTTGTCACATGTCAAGTAAATCTGTCAACTCATACAAAAATCAAAGAGACTCTTTGTTCGCTTAACCATCCCCTGAATACCACCTACTCGAGAACCTATGTTCGTCAATTACATATTAATTTAAATGTTTTTTCCTCCAATGAAAATGATTCAAATTCGAGAACAACACTTTATGGATGGTAACAGTTCTCATTGTAAACAATAAAATGTTGTGGAAAATGTGATTGTGTTTCGAAAATTGAATTCATACCTGGTCGATGAGTAATTACTGAAGCCAAACAATGGCAGTGATGACATTACAATTGAATACACCCAACCGCCAATCATGATGCATGAGGCAGCCTTTATTTTAATTCGTTTATTTAGATGAATTGCGTGCGTAATTGCATACCAGCGTTCTATTGTTATTAGGGTCAATGTGAAAACAGATAAATGTGTTGCGAACACTGTGAGAAAGCCAGCCACTTTGCATCCAATACCTACAAATAAAACAGCATGACAGAATTTGTTGTTTCGATTGCACTTGAAATTACTTTGAGGCCACACCAAAATGAATCACAACAGCCCAATGATATTCCAATGCAATTTATCTTTGAATTGATCTAATTAAGTTGACAAAAGCTTAACGAAATAAAATTTCGGAACACCCTCAGAGTATGGCTGTGCGGTGCGCTAATGCAAAGAATTATTATCCAAATTAACACCGACATGCTATACCGTTTCGTTGTAACACATGACTACGGTTTTGGGGGGAGAGCAGCCCAGATTCTTAGCAACGGAAGTGATTTATTATTCAAATGATTGATTGATTGACTGACTGACTGACATATTGATTCCAACAGGTTTTTGTTGTTGTTTTCGTTGTTCTCGTTAATTTGGCCTTGCGCTCAACATTCTTTTTTTGTGAACAGTATGAATAAACTACGTAGTTTTCAACCCAAATAGTTTCTTAAATAATGAACGAACCTTTCATTCATGTAAGGCTTCGTTTACACTACGCTCCCCGAAGGCTCGCAACGCCGATTACAGCGCTGTAGTTTCAGCTGGCAACCGCTGGTTTTGTGCCACTTGTGGCAAAACAATGTGCCATTTCTGGCACATTATGAGAATGGTCACGTTACTTGCATTGCCCAGCTGTCACTACTTCGGGGCGGATGGTTTACACTTCTCCGGAAAAAAAACAAATTTCCGTACAATGTACTTGTAGAATAAACAATGTGTTCGTAATTGGAATTTCGACGAACAATCTATGAATATATTAGTATAACTCAACAAGAATGTTGTAAAATGTTCGAATTGTTTTTTTTTTGGTGTGGAAACTCTTCAAATGTTATACAATGACAAATACCAATGTTAATATTTGGTGTGTGAAAGACTTAGAAAAGAGTTAACAAGAATCTGAATGGAATTCATATTGATCACGTAAAATGTTTTTTTTTCATGTTTTGGAATCGCCATCGATATCTCAAATTGAATCTGAAAATCTGGTAGCTTCACCACTAACTCGCGCCAATTCGAAGCGTATTCTATCACTGTGATTATGCTTATCACGTAAACGGCAAACATTTTTCACACTGATCCAATCCAGTTAGCGCTGTCTAGCTCAGAGGCCCATGTCCATGCATGTTCATTATTGGAATTGAATAATTCCCAAATCAAATAACAATGGCCACTGCGCGGATAGAATATTATGTTTGAAAATGTTACGAGAGAAATGTTGTTACATGTGAAAGAGACCACTGGTCGAACGATATAACTCAATTAAATGTTCGGAAAATGTGGGCTTATGGACAGTTTGATAATATCAAATGGATACAAAGAGAATAGTGTTGGCATAAAGCCTTCATAGGGTAATCTCTTTAGACGTAAATCGGTCTTAATTTCCGTGCGACGCATAAACATGGATTTGCGCTCATTTATTTATAAAACAATGTGACAGAAAAATCCCGCGCGGCAATGTCACTCTGAAAAAACGTTTGTAGAAATTTTATGTGCGATTTGACAACTGTGTTTTCACATTTGACACATTTCACGTTTCACATATTTGTGCACTTAGAAAAATGCAAAAGAATGTTGTGTACAAATTTAAAATATAAACCCACAGCTTTATTGAGCAAAAACTATTCTGTTAATTAAAGTCTGTACTTCATGCTCACCATCTCTGAAATTCAAAGAATATGAAACTGCGTAGCTGTCATGCAATTAATTTGTCCTGCAAATATTTTTTCAGAGTAACCTTCTAACATGCAAGCAAAAACACCACCAGCAAATGTAAAATCAACAAAATGAACGACAATAAGAAAATAAGAAACGATTAAACCAGCTTAAAATACCGTATTGCCAGTCAAAAGCGAAATTAAAGTATTCCCCCATCGAATGAATGTCAATTGATGCAATAAGCAATAGATAAAGACCCAGACACAAATCAGCAAAAGCCAAATGACTTATTAGAAATTTGGGCACCGTCACTTCATTCCTGTGAACAGATTAAAAAAAAAAACAACAAAATTTCATTAAAGATGTGATTTAATTAATCCATCAAGTGAACGATTTAATTAGTGGAAAAATGACATCCAATGGCAATTATCTGACGGAAAATGATACAAATTGTATATGTTTTCTAGCAATATGTTTCATGGATGAAATTACCAGTTTGAAAATAGAACCAAAAGTACGGCAACATTTCCAAATACAGCCAATAGCACAACGATCCACACTGAAGTCCGTAACCATTGTGAACCCATGACATCTTCACATGGATTTAGTGCATCAGGTGATGGAAAACACTTGACATCAATTTTCCTATTGAATCAAAATTCAATTATAAATTCAATTGAATTACGTTACAAATTTAATCGAAATGTTGAAAATGGGCTCAATTATATGTGCGATTAGAACCAACTTAATCGTAAGCTTTCCGCATACAGCAAGTTGATTTGGATAAATGTCAGCCGTTGAATCGTGAAACTCGCCAAAATCAATACTATTGGGCAAGAAATGTGCTGAGGCGTCAGTATTATCTTGATAGTTAATCGGTGCTCCAGTTATTGGGATGCTATCCGATGATGATGGCACTCTATATTCCATGGATGAGTTATCAGCAAATGATCCGATAATGTCGTTTTCAAAATGACTATCAATTAACAAATTTAATTCTTTCAATTTAATCAAAATGTAAACATTTTCAGACAATTACAAATAAAAAGACGTTCCATTACATACTTATAGAAGCTATCGGTTGGATCATTTGCGGCTCTTTTGAATAATAATTTTGTATGGTTAGATGCATCAAGCACATCGGATGATTCGTTGTGTTGACGAAAACTTTCACTTGGCTCAATATTTTCCTGTAACCAAGAAAAAAAAACGTTTTTGTAATTTTCAGTCTCATTCCAGAATTTTTTTTCGCAGAAATGGAATGGTCTTGGTTTTACTCTGCTTATGACCAGAACAAAACAGACTACAACTGAATCAGTTCGAAGAGAGATAAAGCGAGATAGATAGAAAAAGCGAGAGAGAGGAGGATAGAGACGGAGAGAGAGAGAGAGAGAGGGAGAGAGAGCATCTGTGCAAACTAGAACAGTCTATTGTACACATTGTCTCTGGTGTAGCCATGAAAGATCAACAAAAGTGTAAGCGTACGCTTAAGCGTTATGGTGTTACACACACACATGCACAGCTCAGGGATAAATGCAGCTCATTTTTTTCGACAGATTGACATTGAACACACTGAACAATCACATAATTATGAGCTATCACGTTTGACACCAAAGCTTTTACATGGATCGGCTGATTTCTACACAACAACTGAAATGAATGCATGACTTCGATTGAGTGCAAATATGATGGGTGTTGTGCTGTGTGTGTGTATGTGTGTCGTTTCTGTTTCATGGTGAATTGATGAACTTACAAAGTTTCCATCGATGTGGTCGTCGTGCTTTTTATTTGTATCCGTCATCAGTTCGTTGTTCATGCATTTTTTATGCAATTCAGCCAAATATTTAACTCGCTGAGCATGCCGGTATGGATCATGTCTCTGGGGAAATTTGAACGCACAACAGTGGAACGGATGTGTAAGCCACGCATAACGAAGATTCTGGATAAAATAGAAAAATAAATAAAAACGAAAATCAAACACAAATTTTCCACATAAAATTACAGTACAATGAAACGTATGACTTTTGCTCAAAATAATAATTCGGTTGAACATCGAATGCGTTAGAAAAACAAGTGAAATGAAATCTATTTTGGGGCCACAAACCAGCATCCATGACCATACTTACTTGAAACGCATATACCGATGGTATGGTTTTCAACGTATGCGTATTTTGTATGCGTAAAATTTCGAGCTTCTCCAAACCATTATGTGGCATCGATTCGATTGATGTGTTTGATAGATCTCTACGAAAATGTGTGATGAAATCTCAATGTTTAATTTAGTCTCAAATACTTAAACTATTAATATTGATTTATGCGCAAAACCAAAAAAAAAATCACATACAATTCCATCACATTAAGTATGCCAGCAAAACCATTTGGGTGGATTTTCCTTAACTTCTTATTGGCCTTAAATGATCTGGAAACGAAAATTCACAGAATTTGTTTTGTTCTTCTTTTTGTTAAAGGTCATGCCACCGATACAATCAACAGTTATGGTTCGATGTGGTTTTTGGGGGGTTGGTAAATATCACCGCCCAATCGTTTATTTGGCGTATAGCATACATACTTACAATTTGGCAATTTCCGATCCGTAAAATGCCGAATCATGAATGTAAGTGAGATCATTGTTGTCGAGAATGCTAAAAAAAAAGTCGAGACTATTCAATGTCTATTCACGTTTTTTTTTCTCGCAAGTATTTCGATATTAACATCACTTACAATTGTTCTGTCCGAATGTTTACAGATTTTGGATAAATCTCCTCAATTTGATTTCCCTCAAAGTCTCTACAAAGTAATAGCATAGTAAGAAAAAACGAAATAAATCGAAAATAACAAGAAAACGACGAAAAAAATATTCAATTTGAAGGTGCAGCGCCATTACTACATTACACTACTAAAAATGAAACAGTCTGGTGTCATTTACTGTATGAGAATGCAACGTTTTGTTTTGGATGCAACGCAAGATGAATGAGCTGTGTGCTTGTGCGTATTGCATACACGATGATGATCTGATGTGTAACTATAGAAACATTGAACAAAAACAAATAAACTCCTTACGTAAACTCACACCATATTTAATATAGTCCCCGTTGATAGATAGCTCATGTCAGGAATCCGCTTAAGTGCACAATTGATAATCCTCCTAAGCAAATGCAAATCGATGTTTTAATTGATCATAAAAAATACGGTGAAAAGTGCCATTTGAACGTGAATTACTTGAGAGTGAACGCATAATAAAGCTTCTTTGACCGTTTGCGTTAGTTTGCAGTTTCAATCGAGAGAAGAAAAAAAACTTGAAAAAGCGAGTGATTCATTGCATCACAAATTTAAAATTTTCGATTGTTGATATCAGAAAACAAAACATCAACAAAAAAACAAACAATATCCTTGGGGTATTGTAATGACAGGCACACACTCAGATATGCAGCACAAGAATACGTTTTTCAAAACTTCAAACTGAAGTCATACATGTGCAACGAAGGACTTGGCATTTTATCCCCCCTGACACTTCAAAATAGGTCATCAAAAAATGAGTTATTGAATAGGTTTTAATCAAATTTCAAATTAACATTAGATATAATGGGGTCAGGATGACGAGTCATCCATCCAGCCATCGAAAGAGGTGATTTCCCACAAAAGAGGGTCAATTTTGAAATTTAAAGAGTTATTTAACTAATTTTTAATAGCTATTCATCATTGGACTCCCCTGGAATGTTTAACATCGTCATGAGCATACATCATGACGCATCTTTTCAAATTGTTCGCATTGCTGTATGTCTTCTTGAACGAATTCTGTTTTCTTGGATATATTTTTCAGTTACTGATTTAGTTGATTTGTGAGAATTTATTTCTTGATTTTCAAATTTTACACGATTTTACGAAGTTTTTTGCTTCAAAAGAAGCACGTTTCTCTGTTTTTTCACTCCGAAAAAAAAGTTTTCTCATGCTTCAACTCTCTTGCAGGCGTTCAAAATGCTTTTGAGCGTTCAATCGTTGTCAACTCACAGAGACTTAAATGTCGACGTGATGCCCTCGAACACATTTGCTGACAAATACATCAGTTTTGGTGCATTAGAAATGTAGCTAGATAACGTAAAAAATAAATAATATTTTGGAAACAAAAATCAGTAATGGAAAAAAAAGAGCAGAACACATGGAAAGTTTGAATTGTTTTTTTTTTTTTTTTAATTTTCTAATGAAAATGTATCTTTATGAAAAACAAAATGGGGATTTTGGACAAATGACATTGTACTTGAGAATGAAAACACGTGTACGCGCGAGTTCAATGGTAATGGAACAGCAAAAAAATCGAGTTAAAATTACTGTATAATACATACAACAAGAGATACATACATTGTTCTTAAACATGCCAATTTCGAAAAAGCACCCGGTTGAATGGATTCAAACCCCATCAGATCCGTGAACATTCTGCAACAAAAATCAAAAAAATGTCATGTTT
This sequence comes from Aphidoletes aphidimyza, assembly GCA_030463065.1. Classification (NCBI taxonomy): domain Eukaryota; kingdom Metazoa; phylum Arthropoda; class Insecta; order Diptera; family Cecidomyiidae; genus Aphidoletes; species Aphidoletes aphidimyza. The sequence continues at coordinate 22,585,669 of CM059998.1, read as the reverse complement.
TTGTGTGGATTTCCGTTTGATTTACATTTGTAATAACTGTTTACTTTTTTTTATCTCACTCCAATTTTTAGATTACATTACATGTCAAGCACTGTGTAAACACACGTAATTTGAGTATGTTCACCTGTGTACACATTGTTTTGGCTGAGGATCAAAGGAACCAAACATTCTTTTGATCAGCGGAAAATTCGATTTAAACTTACATGTCCTGTAAAGATGATCCGTACATTTTCAGTCCAGTGTACCGCAACATTGGTATACCAGCCGTTGAAATGGATAAACGTTGCATATTAACCGGTAGACGTTGTGGCACACGAACCAAAGCTAATCCTTTGCAACGGCATTCTAATTCACCCTGCACGGATAATGATTGATATGTTTGAATTCGTCATCCAAAAAATAACACCAACATTAAAAAGAAAGCTTTTTTCAAAATGAAAAATATGTGAAGAAACCGAGTCAATCCATTCAATTATCGCCTTGTATCGGTTTTGCCACTGAACCAATATTTATTTTCGAATAATCAGAATGTGAGTGCAATTTTGATGAGAATTGTTTTCGATTGTTTTTTAGCAAAAAAAAAAAACAAAAAACATCGAATATTTTGTAATATATTAATGATTAACGTGTTGGTCACGTAGATTCGTTTGTTTTATCAAAATTGTTGATTATTCGGTCGATGACGAAGACGTGTGGAATAGTTTTGAAGGGAAATTTTAATTATGCTGAACATTTCTGTCACTGTCAAGGAGTCTCATGATCAACAATGCGCTTAATTAATCGAAGGTTGACATTTCTATAAGATTATTATTAAAAACAAAAAGGTTTTCGGAATGCACCGAAACATGCTCAAAGGAAACATCAAATTGAATTAATTTTATATTGTTTTCAATAAATTTGGATACATCATAAATGAACCATTTTATAGACAGTGAATGAATATGCTCTTAAAACATGATACAAAACAGATGAAGAGCAGCTGGGAACACGGTTCAGCCATAACAATGAAATATTCTATTTATCTAATTTAATTGTATTTTCTGGGCAGTTTTAATTGAAATTGTTACCTCGTAGCCCGTTGTTGAATTCCAACAGAAGCATTCCCATCCTTGAATTGGTGAATTATCAACAGCATTTGATGTAACAACGTCCGATTCCATTGAACGTTTCAATGTTGGTAGTGCAACACTTGACATATTCTCCTGTTGATTTCCAACCGATTTCATTGGAACCACTTCAGTGGCCGTTGTCAATTCGGCATTTTCACTCAAAAACTCCATTGACATTACACCAAGCAAACTAATGCAATTAAATCCATGCCATCCAATAATTAAAGCTGTGTAACACATGTAAGTGATAATTCGTTTGTTGCTTATGTGTGAATAATGATTTGTATTGGATTTTCCCATTTTGAATTGTACATTCAAATCCAATGAACGCGGCGTTGTATCACGTCGTGCGAATGAATTTCAATGAATAATTAACGGGTTTAAATTCTCACTGTTTCACTTGGTTTGGCTTCAATCCACGGTTGTAAATGCTTACAATTTTGTGTCCTGGGTTCAATTGAAATTGAGTTTACTTCTTTTATTCTTTTGGAATACGGTATTATTGTACGGATTTCAAAGTATTTGGTGCATGGCTACCAAAATATTTGGCAACTTCTTCGCGAGCATTGTCCCGTTGTTTTGTACATTATTCAACAACAAAAAAAAAAAACAGTTGAACTGCGATCCCGTTCGGGTTCATTTATTAAAAATCATTCACTCAATGTCACATCATTTTATAGCACTAATGCACTTCATAATTATCTGCCGTACATGGTTCTCTTTTCACAAATTCTATAAATTCGCAAAAATATGTTCTTGAAAAATATTGACAAGGTGCAGTTACACCTAGACTACCTAGACTTACTACCAACATAAAATTGACTTGTGAATCGTGAGCTATTACTTTAGTGTAGAATGGCGTTTATGTAAAACGCTACTTATTATTGTTGCTTTGCGTACATTGAAATTAAATCATTGTTGACAGTTCAATAAACACTTTTTTCGAGCATACAAATGAGAGAAAGAGAAGAGAAAAAAACGAAGAAAAAAAATAGAAGAGTGAGAGAAATACAGGGAAGTAAGTGGCAACTTGAAATGTATTCAAACGGTACGATTTACTGATTACAACATGGCTTAGAGACGATTTGGCGCAATTTCAAAACGTCTTATCTGCGCCCGTTGATTTGATACCAAACGCTAAGGCGGTGATATCAGTACACGAATTCTGTTTAGCATTTTGATGAATTGAAAATCTGACATGCAAGCAACACGAAGCAACATTTAGAAAATTGGAAATCGATTTCAAGGAGTTCTTTTTTCCAAATCTAAAATAGGCGTTAACAGCTGCCCACCTCTCACTTCTATGCGTCTTATAATTTTTTTTTTCATTGATCTAAGCACCAGAAATACCATATTGATACTCATATCGATATAATTCCTTTTCGATATAATCGGATCGATTTACACTTCCTTGATTGAATTTTATATAAATCTCGACTTGTATCAATTCGAAATACCATAATTGTGTTGTTGTTGTATTGGTACATTGCCAACACCAATCACACCACGCCATCGAATTGTTAAGAACTCCACGCACCGTTTCAATATGGTAAACAATCATTTGTTGTGATGCGGTGTATTTATTCTAGTAAATATTTACGTCAAGAATCCAACCGATTTTGTCAGAAAGTGTTGTGCTAAAACAGACCCTAGTCACATCGTAAATGAATCGCAAATGTACCAACAATTTCAATTAACACATTATGAAATGATCGCTCGCATGTCTGGTTCAGTTCGTCACTGTGACTCCATTAATTTACGAAATGATTACCCAAACAAAACAAAACAAAAATGGACAACCGGCCGTCGCACGGTATGAACGAATAAACAAAAAGATCAAGAAGCCATAGCTTATTAATTATGAAGAGTATCGGATTCTTATTTGATACAATTCATTTGAATTCACCATTTGAACGGCGCTAAAAACTACATTTAACGCGCAAGCGTGTAAATTAATTCAGTATTGAGAAATATTCACCAGGAAACCAGTTTGATGTATCAGTTTTTGCCGTTTGTTTCTTGCTCTTACTGTCTCGTTCAAAATTTGATGTGACGTTATCATTTATTTTGAATAACGATATATTGTTTGGTTGGACTGTCAATACTATCTATTGTTCTGCACTCATCTGCAATTTTAATTTCATTTTTTTTCTCTCGCTCTTTCTCTTGACACGAATCGATGGTATGTAAATGGTAATGTTATTTGTCAACGCAATTTTCTTCGCACACTTTAACTTTTATTGTTGACTTGGAACTTTTTTTTTTGTTCGGTTCTTGTAAAATTTGCAAATTAAAATGAGCTGTCGAAATCTGACGGAAGAGGGTAGCTGATGTGGGCTGATGCGATGTCATCCGTTCATTGCCTGTAACATTTTATGCGGTTTCACACCAATTCGTTCCAGTTCGTTCAACTGTCATACAATGAAAGCTTTTTATTCTGGTAGTGAAGATAACTCTTATAAATTTTACGATATATTTATTTTTTTAAAGTATTATTTCATGAAACCGTTGAATGTGATTTGATTGACAGTATAAAATTTAAATAAATTGTTTTTTAAGTATTGTTACGTCGTTTATCGTCAATTTAAGAAAAACGTTTGGTAATTAAACTGGGTGGTTTGATTGAGAAAAAAAAGCCATCAACAATTTACTCTCCCCCTAATAAACGAAATTGTTGTCTATAGACTTGTGGTAAAATTTTTGAGACGGTTTGTCTGCAATCGTTTTTTTTATCTTCAATTTTTAAATTTTTATGCTTTATTTTATAAGACACTTCACCAACAGATTTTACCATCAATTTGATTTTCTTAAATGAAACTGTGTAACAATGTTCTAACCGAAATGCTAACTGATTTCTTAAAACACACGTTTATGTTGGTTATGAACGGAACGATGTAATCGATGACACGATCTCATCGGCGAACAAATCAAAACTAAAAGAAAGCACAAAAGCATCCATGCTGACAACCACGGAGCGAAGAACAGAAGTGTCGTTTAGCTGGAGTGCGCTGTGAATGTGCTTTTGGCAATATAGAAACAAAATAAGTGCTTGTTGTCTACTTAATAAACGCGATTGGATGGGCTGTTGGTTGCTCTTCTCATTGGTCTGTGTCGGCATATGGGCTTTGGGAAACGGCGTATACGATGGATGATGCTGAGCCACAGTGACAACGCCACCAATAAAAATAATCCGTCCGATGAAAATACCTGACAACACAAATGGTTAGATTTCATTTGAATTTTTGCATAACATTTATTACGCCAATAAATAACAATAAATGCTGATTCGTCGAAACATCGAAGTTAATGTTTGAATCTAGGCATTTTCATTTTTGACCAGAATTAATAAAAATGATTTGAATTAAATAATCATTATTGAGTCGAAATAAAATTTCAATTTTCAATGATTCAAGATTTGAAATAAGGCCCTAGCACCAACAACCAAAAGAAAATTCTTGAAGCAGAGTCAGACGAAAAAAAACGGTTGCACGGAAAATAAACGAGTGGGCAGCAAAAGATAAGGATTTCACTACTGTTCTTCGTTTAATTGAATTAAATATCATACTGCACTGCACACAATCAACTCAAGTGTATGTACAAAATAAATAACAAAGTAGTTCGGTACACAATTGCGGCTGGTAAGTTAATATAATTTTGCGTGTGCGATGATAGTGGTGATGTTTTAACCTTTATTGCAGAGATAATACAGATTTATTTATTAATAAATGTATCTGCTTGATACGATTGAATTTGGATATCGCATTACATTGATTTTAATTGCTTCTATCGCGACGTAAAAATTTTCCGCCAAGTTCAAGAATCTTTCGAATTTGCACGCATATTAAATCTCATTGTAGCTGGTATTTTGCTTGATTCGTTCGCTTGACGTTAATTAACAGTTGCTAAGATGACCTGAAATCGATGAACATTGAGAACAAAAAGGAAACGTGCACGTTTATGGAGAGAACAAATACGCACACACACACACACACGCACCGAGTAAATAAAAATCGAACTAGTCCAAATAATAATTAAGTTATCGTAATTAATACAAAGGATGAATACGTAACATAGCTCATAGACATGTATAAAAATAAATTTCTCTTGTACTGTACTGACAGACGCAACGGAAGAATCAGTTGAATTCGTAATGGTTCGTTTTTTTTGGTGTTGTTTTCTTTTCGATTCGCTTATTATCATCTTGAGATAGTGGTTCGGAAAATGAAGGATTTGTTGATGTTTTTAACACCACTCAATCGTTCAGAGCCATCGGATTTCGTTAAAATGTTGTGAATGTGTTCCATTTCCATGGCTATTTTCACATTGCCCTACCATGTCGCTTACCATGATCATAACATTTATTGATTTGGCTATATTCACCGTTCTTCAATTGTTTGAGCTTTATATATACAATTGGCGAAAATTATACAATGGCAATATTGATTTGGTGGTGCTGTGGAAAAAAACACAATAATAATGAGCGGGTATTTTTTTATTTCTTTTTTTTTTGTTCTTTCAAACAATTCTATCCATTTTGAAGCCAAGTCTTTCCAAGTCTTTCCAATACCACTTGAAATTGGCGTTTTTTTTCATCTTTATTTTTGAAAATGTACAATTTTCGGACTTATTGGAGAATTAAACAGAAAAATATAAAACACTTCAAGAATACTCGATGATCTGTATTGAGTAGATTGCCTTCAACCTGTCACAAAGCATTTTTGGTTTCGATTTATTTGCATACGTTCAATGCATGGACACATCAAATATTATACATTGAATTGTACTGTGCACCGCGCTTTTTTACGTTTGTTTGATTTTCAATCGCACTAATTGATAAAGCCACAAACATGTCGCTAGCCAATTCATCTATGGTGTGTGTGTGTGTGAGTGTGTGGCTATTCTAGTGTTGGCTCGTGTACGAAGTTGACGAATGAAAGTGTTAAATGGAACGGCACGATGTCAACTGTGCCGATCGTAATATTCCATTGTTTTCGCATCTTTTCTCAAATGACTCAACAAATGTGATGATTATTATATGCGATTTACGAAGTGAGTCTTTGATGTTTTTATTTATATTACAGCTCATTTGCTCATTTTCATTCAAAATATGTTTTTTTTAGTGAATTGTACTCAAGTGCGACCGAATTAAATCATGGACAAGAAACGAAATCAATGAGACTTTAATATGTCGTGAATTGACTGGATTTTGATTGAAAAGTAATACGACCACATGCAACACCGTCTCATACATCTCTAAGTACATGTGAATGACCCCTTTGGTACAAAAAAATATGTACATTTGAGACGAAATCCCATCATTTTACAATTTCATATTGGTCACGATGAACATCGTAATGTTAACAGCCAAACCGTCTGCGAACTGTGAACTGTCATCAATATGGTCGGTTCTATTTAAATATTTTCTTATGCATTTCATCCAAAGGGCAACATTATGATCATCCGAGATGATGATTCATCTACACGTGTTGATATTGATGCGATTCTGTCAAGATGAATGCAAAAAAAGAATATAAGGTGCCGCGGGTGTGACATGTATTTGGCGCACCGATTATGCGTAACTCAAGTGAAGTAAATTGGATTTTTTAGGTGAATGCACAGAAGAACCTTTATTGTTTCGATCGAAATAAAATATGTTTTAGAATATTAAAATTGTCGCACATCAGTCAATGTTGTTGGGGTCGCTCTAATAAATGAATCAATTCATTTTCCCACACTTTTTTATTTAAAGAAAAACTGAACCAGCTTTCGACTTTGGTAGCCTAGTTTTGAGGCTCTCTATTCTATAATGTTGTCTCGCATCCTTGTAATTCCACAGTACATTATACAGCTATGTTACCAATGGCAACAATCGAATCGTTGAGATCAAAATTGGGCTTCCTTTTCCGGGATAAGTAAATGGATTTCGTTCAACTAGATTACAAATGTTGATATAAACTACATTTTCTATTGAACGTGATATAACTGAAAACGTTATGTCATGTAATCTGGTATAGTATTTTCACAGAAAATCCATTTTATCTTAACATTTTTGAATGTTTTGTTTGACTATTGTTCACTTATCCGTGTGCACATTTTTATCTTCAACAATCCAATTTTTTTGTTCAGCATCAATGACAAATTGAGAACCAGAACGACAAATAAATGTATCTGTTCAACGAAATTGAAATATGATATAAAAGATGGAATCAAATTGAGACCAATGTTTTGTGCTTGTGATTTCATTTGTCTTTTGTTTGCATTGAACAAAACCAACATTACGTGAAGTTGCCTTCATCGAATGAAAAATGCAACACGATTCAACGAAAATATTTAAAAAAAAAAAACTGAAACAAAAACATTTTCACCTAGATTTTCACAATGAACTGTGTTTTTTTGAATAGACAGTCTCTTTTTCCGATAATGAGGATAATTGTGATTGATGATGCGGTAATCTTTGATCTTTTCTAATGTCTCCTCTGTTTGACATTCCCAAGTGATTCGTTTACCCGATTTAATTCGTGTACACATGATTTCCACACGATTTTTTTCAAATAAAATATTTCGTATTCTTTTTTGCCAATCGTGTGGAAATCATGTCTACACGAATTAAATCGTGCACATGGATCACTTGGGTTGAACACAAAAAAATCATTTATTTTTAACCAAAATTTGTGTCATTTGCACACAGAGAAATTACCGGACTTACGAACGTAAGTCGAACTTTTCCACACTGTTTACAATGAAAGTTTTTGACCATGAGACTTACACACTTACACAAACATGCCTCAAAAGGTGTTTTTTGTTTGTGGCCATATGGGGCCAAATTTGACATGATTTGGTTTTTTGCAACGATTACAATACTTTTTCTACAATATGTGTGGCGGAAAAGTAAAAAACTGTGTTCATAACATCAAGTTGATGTATAATTGATGTCATGGATTTTGTATTGATCGGATTTATATTGGATTAAAACGAATGGCGAGATGCCAAAATGCCAGAATATTTTCTTCAAGTTATCTAACCCACGCATCCAACGAACATGTTATTATGGATTATGATACTTTAGGTAATCAAAGATATCAAACTCAAAAAGAGATTACCCGGGGTCATCGAAAAAGCATACAGTATTCTCCAGTTTTCGTCAACTAATATGTCCAGGGCATGGGGGTGCAGAATAGGTCATTTTAAAAAAAAATAAGATTCCTCTACGATTCAAATGGGAATCCTTAGGTTCAAATGTTTAGATGTAACGTATTATTTAGTCACAAAAGTAACTATGTTGTGCTATCTGGTTACAGAAGTTACCAAATAACTTTGAATTCATAGACGGCGCTCATTTCGAAATATTTCTCCATATCAAAATCAGGTGTAAAACTTGATCTGAATTCTGGCCGATATTGGGATCTGAAATCTGAACGAGGCCACAAGGGAGTGCCAATGCATTTTGTCATCTCTTGAAAATATCTATTGGCCATTCAAGAGAAGCACCAAAAGAGTGACAAGTCAAAAACACCGAAGAAAGCCATACAGGAAGATAAGCACACCGAAAACACCCACAGCAAAGAAATGAAATCGACGCAAAAAATCACCATCTACTGCTTCTAAGGATGACGACATCTGCATTACTTGCCAAAAAAAAAATGCCATGCAAATCGATTGCCCTCAATTCCATCCCATGTAAGACGTGCAAGAAACCAGTTCATTTGAAGTGTGCTGACATGAAGGTCAGCTTTTTCACTTTACATTCCATTTTGAAATAATTTATTCTTATCTTTTGGTGGCAAATACAGCATTTGCGTATGTCATTTGGGAGTTCAAAACAACTGCATAGATATTGGACAAATAATTGTATGAAGGCAATCTTCCCACAAATTGTGTAATAAAATAAGAATTGGGGAGAAATGAATAAAGTATGATTTGGAACATGGCAGTAAAGTCTTTTAGACTGTAATGATGCAAAAAATATGTGTGTCAACATGAAATATCCAAATGTCTGGAATTCTCATAAAAATGTTTGAAGAATAAAAAAATAAAAACGAGCAACGAAAATGTTATCACGTACATTGTGGAAATGAAGCAAATTTTCCATAAGTACAAGTTGTTTTGATCTTGAAAAGGGAAAAATAATTGTTGTTTTCAAATAAATACCATCGCTATACACCGTCGACACCGTCAAACTTGTGCACGAATCTCTTGAAGTGCGTACACCCCATTTCTTGAATATGTTGACTTAGCATATGTCCGAATCAAAACACAATTATTCTTTATACAAAAGATTTCTCAAGGCAACGACATTGTCGACATGTTGAATTAACTTCAAGTTAAGAAATTCAAAACCATTTAAGGAGTGAATTCTGGTGAAAAATTTATTTCATAAACTCTGATAATTATATAATCGCTCATTATGTATTGCTATTAATTTTGTTCTAACCACATCAATTTTAACGAATAAAATGCTTTAATATAACTTTTCTCTCTTTTTGTGTTAATATGTTGCATACAAATAAAATCGATGCCTATTTTAAAAAACGAAGGGAAAAAGTTGATTATCAACCAAAACAACCTTAAACGACATTTGAACCGATTTAACCGGAGTGTTATTCATAGACTTGTTTTGAAGATTTCAATCTTTTTACATGGTTATTTTGGAATGAATTTAGCGTCGTGAATCGGATCAATGGAACAAAAAAAATGCCATTCACATGCAAATCTCTCCTACGTTATGCTTACGACATTAAATGGATTTTACTCGGCACTTTTTTCACAGCTTTCACCCAGAGGAAGCGTTACGTTCACTGAAACCGTATACAATTCGCAAAAAGACGCATCAAATAAAAATGGATACTCTGGAAAACACACAATTCCTTATAATTTGATAATACCTGAGTGAAAATAAAACAATGGCGAAAACCTGTATTTCTTTTTATTTCGTGTAAATCGCATGTATTTTACATGGCATCCCGTTGAGATGTCTTAACACTGTAAATTTGTGTTATGTTTTTTTCTTAACATTCGAACGCTTTATGTTCTTTGTAGGAAATAAATTACAATCATGCATAAGAGGGAATGGATTTATGAAAATTCACATCCTTTCAACGCAAAAACCAAAAAAAGGAAATTCCAGCCTCAAAATAATACAAGTAAATATGATAAGAATAGACACATCTTAAACATGTAAATATTGCATTTCTGTGTATACGACATTCGTATAAATGACACTCAAAAGAGTTGTTATATTTTCCAAGGAAGGAAATTGACAGCTGGTAGCGAACCACAATGAGCCAGACCATTTCTAAATGAAAAAAAGAAAAAAAAACAGAATGATTAATTGCGAATACAGTTTAAGAAAACATGGACTAATCAAATGTCTTACCCAGAAATTTCTGGCCGAACTAATGCTTTCGGTGATTGAGCTTGAAGTGTATCTGAGTTGTCGCAAATTAAACGAGCCAATGACGCTTTCTTGATTTCTTTTAGCTGCTCAACGGTAAACGCACCCGGATTTATATCGGGTGAATGTTCATAGAAATAGCGATCGCCTTGACGGAATTTGGAAAATTGATCGGCAATAATATCACCAAATGTTGGACCAACTAAGGCATCAGGACGAGCCGTTTCGATCAAACCACCGATCCATAAATCAATATCATCTGGATGAGCATAAACGGACGCAAGTTTTTCGCTCAACTGCTATCCAAATGACATAATAAATGGTTTTTAGTTGGTTAAATTCCAGTGGAAGAGAACAAAACAATGTATTAAAGTTAAAATGAACTTACCCCTGGGCCAAATTCATCAAAGCTCATGATTTTGCGATGGCCAGTCACTTCAAGGTAGTCGTTATATGGACGAACACCATGATCTCGACCACGTTGGATATTAATTGCAGCCAAATCCAATCCAAATGGATTTGATCCACGGAACAAGAATCGGCTCAACTGAAACACAATATTGTTTTATTGACAGTTACTGTATGTTTTTTTTTATTGAATTGTGAATACTTACGCCTTGTGAAATAGCGGCATCTACTTTTTGTAACGGTTGGTGTGTTAGCGTCACCAAAATGTCATCATAAAAGCTACGTTGACGCAAACGTCCCGTATTAAACATGACATCTGGAATTTCAATTGCTTCATTGGTACCGTCACTACGTTGAACGCTATGTACATTCATCATATGGAAAAAGGGGAAGAACATTTTGAATTATATCATGCAACATCAAATCATGCTGCTGAAAAATGTACGATATTTATTTCGTTGTTGATACTTACAAAAATTTCCCATCAACAGTTGAATGACCGAAACGTTGTGCGGCCGAAGAAAATTCACTTGTAATGCATGCATTCACATCCGGATTGTAATCATCCGAATAACCATCTTCACGAACATTCAAACCGAATCGTTGCATTGTTTCTGTGCCAATGACTTGTGGTAACCATTCTTTGTAAGCAATGTGCTGAACTTCAGCCTGAACAACACGTTGAGCTTCAAGGAATATAACTTCATCGGACCAGCGCGGATTCAAAGCACTCAACGTATCAGCAATTCGATTATGTTCACGTGCCAATAAAATATGTAGTGCCGTTAGCGAAATAATTTGGTCAGAACGGCCGTCACCTATTCAATAATTCAAATACGACAGAGATAAAAAACCACAAAAAATTATGTATAGAGGAAATCGAATCGCATGTTATTATAGCAACCGAAGCATGTAATTTGAAACATGATTATTATGTATTGTATTCATTTACCGGTAAAGAAGCATGGTCCTTTATCCAAACTGACACAGGTTTTCTTATCAACGGTGAGTGGTAAAAGCTGTCGCCCAAAATCATCCAACATTCGAAGTCGACCACCTTGAAAACTACGTACATCTGACAATGTTCTTTCATCCGAACCATAGATTGGTGAAGCATCAACGAAGTGGGTCACTTTGCTAATCTAACAAAAAAAAATGCCATCATGGAAAAAATGTAAATAATTTTGTTTGTTATTTTTTTCTTCTGCCAACTAAATTTATACCTGTTTTCCGTAACTAAGCTGACATTGTCCATCTGGCGCAAGGGCGGATCGCACAAAATTAATGCATCCTTGTTCAAATTGACTGTAGAATTCATCATCGGGTTCGATTAAAATGGGTAAACAGGCAAAATGTAATGTTTCACGTGGTAACGCACTTCTACCGTCTTTAGAACAGCATCGTACGGACGAACCTTCACCTGAAAATTCACCGAATAGATAGATGATTGGTAAAATGTATAAAAAAAACCACACGAAAACATATCAAAAAAGGCATACGGGTGGTAATTGAAGCTGATTGAGTGACGTCGTGTGTTAGAAATTGGCCAAATTGCATAAGCAATAAGTTGAGTGTTGGATGTGGTCGATCAGCATCTTGAAGTAGTACTCGTGATATGGTTCGTGGACTAGTTAGTAGAGCACCAGTGACTGAAGTAAATCTGAAATAGAATTTTTACAACTTTTTTGAGTGTGTGTGTGCTATCGTCGAAATGATGACGACATTTGCTTACCTTGGCCGCCATATTCCATCTTCGTAGCTCGGTGGCAATAATCGTTCCCTGTGGATTTTTAGTCGTTTTTATCAGAGATACAAATTGAAACGGAACGATGAAATGGTTTTGACTTATGGCAGAACCGGAGCAATTTGAACGCTCCGGAACGTTCCACATCTATGTATGCGTAAGTGTGTATGTGCCAATGAAACCGCATCACTAACACGCTTACATATTGCACAGTTGTGTGAGAGTGTGAGCTCATTGCATTGAACATTTTGGAACGTTCCACTTACTCCAGTTCGTTCGATACACTACTGGAGTGAAATAGTGGAACCGTTCAAAAATTGGTTTGTATGAGAAATGTCAAACCGGTTTGTATCCCTGGTTTTTATACCAAGAAACTATGCTATTTCGTTATCGATTTACACACTGAACTACTCACATTGGTGATCCAGCTGCACCCCAAGCACCCTTTTTTGGATCTGGATTGTTGCATTTACCATCAATATTTCGGTAGCGTGATGCTTCTGGTGGACAAAATGGAAATTGATCGCATGCATGTTCCAATGGTGTACCCGCTACAGTTGCTTCAACTTCACCTAATTGAAAATCTTCGGGTGCCAGATTTTCTCTACAAAAATGCATTACAACATTATTTCCCATTCAACGTAAATGGAAATTGTTTGAAAAATTCATGGAAAATATTACCGTTCTTTGAAAATTCGACTGGCAAACACCTGGTGTATTGCTCTCTGATTAGCATTTTTTGTTTTCAATTCGGATTCAGGCGATGATCTGGATTAAACAAAATAAATCAAAAATAGCAAATGATTAATTCAGACGATTGAGTAAAATTGTACAATGTACAACGTTCAAGAAAATGCTGAAATGCAGCTTATATAAACTAAGATAAATGTGAACAGATTATATGTTGACTCAAATTTCAATGTAAATTGGATAAAAATATTCAATTGTTCGGATGAAACCGTCTCGAACATCGGATATAATATTATAAAATATGCAAAAATTTATTGTTTATTCGATCAGAGGGGTAGATATCATTGATTAAATCGTCACATACTATGTGTGCCCTGTGGAAAAAAACCGGCCAAAACAACATTTCTGAATAATTTACTGACGCTTGAATAATATGTTTGCGCATCAGTCTTGGAATTTTATGCAATGTTTTTTTTTTTCGTTTGTTAGCTCCACTTCAGTTGTTTATTCAATGTTTGCGACCTATTGACTACACAAAATGCAAACATTTGTGCTCTTCGATTACAATGTTGAAATTTCTCATGAAATTTGTGTGCCATAAAATGGCGAATTAATAAAGTAAAGCGAAAGAGCATTTACACCTCCATGAGTATAACAAATGGTGCAATCAACATCATTTATGAGCATCAAATGCATGAAAGTGGTTGCTGTTAGTGTTGTTGTTGCACATCATTTATGCATGCATAAGTTGATGAAATAAGCATTGGATGACAAAATTGTGGTGGAAAAATGCATAAATTTTCATATTGAAATTGGATTTTTTTTTCTTCGAGAGTGAAAGAGAGGGAGGGGGAGAGGGTGAGAGAAGACACGAAAAATCCAATGTCAAACAATATATTAAAAACCAGCGCAACCAAATAACGTTCAATGTAATCAAGCAATTTCATGAACATGTTTATTCATTTCATTTATTTTAGATATTGACAAAATGGCGATGCAATGTCTCAATGTCTGCAACACGTCATCTTCACAAATTATATGACACTGCAATTTGCGAGAGCAAAAGCAACAAATAATGCGTAATAACGGCAGACCGAAGAGACAATTTATACACGCTATATCTTTGTTCTATACATTGCACACTTTAGATTGACATCAATTTGTCCGAATATTGTGACTGTAGCTGTGGCCTCAACTTCTTAACAGACATGAGAAATTGGCAAATTCGTATTTTTTTATCGTTGACCATGCAATTTGAGCATGATTTACATTTTTATTGACATCTCAATACAAACTTGAAAATCATTTTAAACACATACCGAAACATAAGATTGTGCATAAAACCCGGTTGATCTTGTGGATTAACCACGGCAACTTCTGGTTCATGCGCATCCAAATCAGCAAGATGATTACTAGCTTCATTAATTACATCACTCACGACCCTGAAAATATTTGTTGCAGCATCGGATGCGGCACTTCTTTCGCCTGAATCACTTTTACGATGCTTATCAACTTTAAAACGAATCAAATTGAGTTAAATCATTTTTGATGGATCAAAAATTGGTGAGAAAAACAAAAACGGTGTAAAAATTCACTCACGATTATTGGTGAAATTTCTGCCAGTTGTACAGCAAAAGCCATGGCCTCCATGTGGTAAATCGCAAATCTGTGGTTTTTCGGCGCTTCTCATGCGAACATGTGCTGGACATTGAATGCTTGGCACACATTGAATGCCCGCTTTACAGGGATCACATTTTTTAAAGAAATTTTGATTCACTAAACGAAAAGAAATTGGACAGAAATTTTTGATTCAATCGGAAAAATGTCAATGAATTGAAAACATCGGAAGCGGCAAATCAATCAAAATTTACCTAAATTTGGTGTTGGCTGAAATTTATTTGACTTCTCATTGGCAATAGCATTTTCTTTGCTGTTGAGTGAAAAACCATGTGCTTTTTGTAATGTAAAAATTAAAATTGAAAGTGCTAACCATCGAAATGGTATAAGACGCAACATTTTAACAAACAAAAATACACACACACAATTTACTTTAAAATGATTTGTTGTTTGCTTTTTTGTTGCACTATTGATTTTAAAAATTCAAATATATGAAATGAAAAAAAATATTCCAGAACAATATGAAATGGTTGTAAATGTTTGAAAATGTAATTTTTAGACGCGATGCCAACTTCACCGATTCAACGGTTTAGAATAAAGTGATTTTCATTGCATCGATTAAATGGTTAATGGCCACATTTTCAGTGCTAGCCGCACATTTTGTGCACGGTTTTTATCATCATTGGGCTTGTGCACCATGCACCGTTAGTTACTTTATTTCTATATGGAACAACAGCATTTTCGAAATAATCGAAAAGTTCGAACATACAGTGAAACAGTTCCATTTAACTGATGGAGTGCCGTGCACAATTTTTTTTTAACCATAAATGGAGTGGTTGAATGAAGCATCAGTCCATAAGACTTAGACCGTCTCCATCAACATTCGTTTCATGGTTTGTGCAATTGTTTGAAGAAAGTTGACGAAATATACTTCAAGTGAAAAACATTTTCGGGATTAGTATTTGTTTTAATTTGTGAATTAGTATTCACTTAACATTGTTGATGACAAAAAAAAAACATGGTAAGAAAATTTTAAAGTTTCGTTAAATTGACGCTATAAATTGAATTTGCATGTATAAATTCACCTCACACCAGTCAAATTGGATAGTTGCTCAAGTTGTCGGTTGAAGTGGTTTGACATTTCCAGCATCGCAACAAGTAATTCCATGATAAAAGTGAGAAAGAGAGAGGGATGGATCACGCGTTCGAAAGGGCACTGGGCGGTGTGCGACAAAGACAAAGAGAGATGATTGTCGAAATTGTGTATAAATTCCATTAGATACAGGCATTTATTAACCGATGTCAGCGCCGCACACGTTAAGCATTTAAAATAAAATTGTTTAGTTCGATGCGCTAACGTTACCACCACTTCATCGTAACATACTCACGCTTGCGCATCGACACCGAAATCGAATTCAGTTGCTTGATGAAATTCAAAGCGTACGTAACGAATTTCTGAATGTCGCTCTGCAGCACATTCGACATTTGTTTGCAATACAAGAAACTCAAACAAACGCATCAACAACAACAACAACAACAACAACAACAACAATCAATCTACTAAAGTGTTTGGTACGGTTTTATAGTTTATTAATTAAGTACAGCCAATATCGGTGTAAAACAAAGTGCGAAACGAATGATTTTTTTTTGTTATGAACTTTTGTTACGTTAGTTTCAATTGAACCGTTTTGCGTGAGTATATATATTTTGGCAAAACGAACGAAAAATTTATCTCGGAACGGTGAAGAAACAACATCAACAACAACAAAATTAAGAAGAAGTGTTTGAGTGGATAAATTGCAGAAGCAAGAAATATATAGTTCCAAAATCACATTGAAAATTCCATGTAACAATACACTGACATATACAAAACACAAAACACAAAACACAAAAAAAAAAATATTTACATACCAAACCAAGTTACATACATACACACATACACACACTTGAAACGAAAAAGATCAGTGAGCGAGAGAACGGCACAACCGAAAGCCAGTCAGACAGAACGCATCGACGGTTGTACGGACATCGACAAACAACGCGAGACCGACCGACCGATCGAACAACATCAACAGCACAATACTGTATGTATGTGAACAACACGGCGCGGTTCTATTCGATATTGTGTATGACACCCAAAACGGTGCTTGTGTTTGTGCTTCGTTCAATTAAAATGGAAGTTATTTAAACATAGTCAGCAATTGTAAACCGAAGACAACGACGACGGCAACGGCGACAACGACTACAACGACAAACTAACAGCAACGACGGTAATGAAGAAGAAGAAATAAAGAAAGAAGAAGAAGAAAAAGAAGAAGAAGAAAAAAAACACACACAAAATCTAGAAGAATGGTCTAAGCACAGAAGTGAAAACAAAGAGAATAAGACAAGAATTAAAATTGAAACGAGTATGAGTGTGCGGTGTCCGTGTACGTTCGGTGCGATCGCAAACAAGCATCTAGAGATTTAGAGTGAGAGGAACAAACCAAAGAAGGCAATAAATACACACAACAAGAAAGAAATAAAGAGAAACACAACACACGAACCGAACAGTGCTCTTGTATTTTATGCTATTGAGTTTGAGTTTTGAGGTTTTTTTTCTTCTGAATTTGTATGCATGTGTGAAGCTGGATACAGACAAATCTACCGTGTTTTGAGCCGTAGTTTTTTTTGTGTATCGTGTGTAGACATTTTTTTCTGTTTCTGTGTTTCACTCCTCGCCGAATGAAAAAAAAATGAACAAAATATGTCTGCAATATGCGCACGTATTATTATTACGACTTAACTGGATTTTATTAATTCGTTCTTTGGGGGTTTCTTTTAGAGAAAAAAAAACTAATATAATAAAACATCCATATAAATTTTTTTGTTCTGTGGAACGCCGTTGTTTATTCGGTTGAACAACTAAAACGACACTTACAACTCTCGAAATAGCACAACCACAACCATCATCATCAACAACATCATTACCAATATACCACTAAACCATCATCCCGTGTGTTTGTGTATGTGTGTGCATGTATCACTATCACGGATTCTTTATCTTTGACAACAACAAAAAAAAAACAACAACAAAATACCACTAAAGCGATTTCGCTTGAGTAAATCGTGAAACAATCAAAATATTGTAGGTGAATTAAGGTACATATTATTTGTTGCTAGCACCTTTTTTGTTGTTTCTTTTTGATTTCGTTGGGTTTTCTACTGGTTATATTCCAGATTGATTTTCGAATGGCCGTACGATTTACGTTGAGCACCCATTTCATGCCACCACACATATCTCATAGTTTGCTTCTATTTGTGCGCCACAAAACCATACATGAAATCAGTGGATACGACTCTCTCTTTCTCTCTCTATCACGTTCTATTGATTTGCATGAAATCTTTATTGCGTGCGATTGCCTCAGCGTTCAAATGCTGATCCGCTTAGAGGTGTGTATTTGCTAAATTGCAAAAGCATACCAATGAACCAGTCAACATTAACAGCAACACAAGCACCAGCAAAGAGTGGAGTTTTTTTTTCTAATGTCCATTCGATTTATTTGTTTCCTTTTCATGCAAAGAGAGAGAGAGAGAGAGAGAGAGAGAGAGAGAGGGAGAGAGCAGCCGCAAAAAAAACATTGAACGATCTGTACCATAATTTACGATTGAATTACTCATGGTATGGCATTAGTGTTGAGACAAGATAGGTAAAACATTCTTGAGTACGTTATTTGTGTCAGAATGTTGAAGACCTCGCTGTAGAGAGTAATTGTGATTGGCATCTATTAGGGATAACCGGTGCCTTAATTTGTTCATTTGCAACGTCATTTTGCTCTCTGCATCGCAATCTCATTCTCTTTCTGCTTGATTTTGCCTGAACTTCTTCCATCTCTGATTTCTCTCTAATTTCAATTAAAAATGGTATATTACTATGGATAAATGATGTATTTCACTTGTGAATCGGCGGCCATATTCACTTGGTACACTTTCAATAAAAATGCGTTCGCACACGTAGCAAACGAGTATGCGATAATAATCATTTCTGATAATATCGCAATGTGTAAGCAACAGTTAGTCGTTCACTTCCACCTTGTTTATGGCTGTTGACAAGTGCAGCACGAAAGCAAAGCATAACTCAACACAACACAACACACACTCACACACACACACAAAAACAAACAGATAAAAATCATTACAAAATACTTGCGAAAGCATTGACTTGCTTTTAATGCAAATTAAACATGATGAATCATTGGCATAGTCAAAATAATTGGGCAAAAAGAGAGAACGAAATACGACACATACACACAACAAATGAACGCTAAAATCCGTGTGTAAACGTAAACGGTGAATCACGGAAACAGCGGGAATTTGGTGCGCGTAGCGTGACAAAATATTCCATCTTTAGCGCCAAGTGTCTTAGCAAAATCTTTCATCGTATGTTCTGACTTCCGTGCATCAAATTGGTTTGATTTTATTCGTCTAGCACTGAAATTGGCAGATACAAAATGGAAATGAATGTTAATCATTTTTTTTTCTTCAAAGTGAAATTTATATTCGATAGAATAATTTTTTGTGTGCGAATAAAAAGAAACGAACAATGTGAGATTGAAATATGAAAATGAAGTGATAATTTCCATAAATCCTTCTTATTAATGTGTGGTTGCTGGCTGTTTTTTCATCTAAAGCAAAACAAAAATGTTGGGGCGCGAAAAATGAAATCTGTTCTTTTTCAACATTGAAAACTCAAAGAATCGCCTCATAACATAGACTTTGTACCAATCTAACGTGAACAAACACCCAGCCAACGAACATTGGAATCGCCGTGCCGCGAGTTGTAATGTACACGTTTTTTTTTGTTTCTTACTTCACTGGAAGTTTTTTCTTTTCTTTTAAATAATGCATTTTATTTGTTCGTTCATTTCGTTGTTTGTTTTTTATTTATTTATTTGTTACACAATGAACATACAAACACAAAAGTCAAAACGAGCGCGCTCGGTAACAAAGCGATTATGTGCATGTTAGCACAATTTATTCTGCAGCAAGCGTTTTTCGAACAATTTCTATGTGGAGACATAACTGAAATAAAAATACAAAAACATGCAAAAAAAATGTGAAGATGCATTTACTTGAATGAATAATACATTTTGTAGACGCGATAACACAACAAAAAAAGGTGGCAGCACACAGAACAGAAGAAACGAATGTGCATGAAGGCGCAACGTATAACCAAATATCAACAGAAGAAACGAGCGCAACAAAAGCAAAAACAACAATAAAAATAATAACAACAACAACAACAACAAACGGGGCGCGAGCGTTAATACAATTGTGTATAGACTCACGTTTAGTTTATTTTAATCAAGGCACTATCTCATTCAGATGGAATGTTCGCGTAATGCACCCAATCATACACACATATTCATTTTGGTCATTCGTATCGTTCACCTCAGCCGCATGGGATCCCTCTCATCAACGGTGTATATCATCGTAAAAATTATAATGTTACAGTCATTGTGATTTTCAGCTGAAACCGAAACGTTTGTTCTTGTTCGCGTTGCTCTGTGTGCGTTTGTTCATCCAGTTGTAGTTGTGCGTTTCTTTGTCCCATTCTCTCGCTGTTGCTTTCTGTCTCCTCTATCTTCATCTCCATTTCCATACGTTTCCATACGTGTACAGTACACAGATATTATTTGCATAGCAGTTTTTGTGTAGCGATTATTTTAGACTTCGTTTTGGTTGTCATTCGGTTGACAACATATTTGAAAGCCGACAGCTAACAGCGGAACATACAACGGCGTCAAAAAGAGACGTAACAACAATAACAACAACAAAACAAAATACGCATAGAATCAGCACACAAAAAAAACGCCAATAAAACGTCAAAGAAATATTATTGATGTAGCCGTGGTCGTAGTTCCACTGAAAATCCGAGTGGTGTTTGCCGATTATTGAAATTTTTTCTTGGATGTAAAACAAATTTTTATTGCTCACTCAAAAGACTATGTTTCGAATGCGAAATGGTCGCAAGCGCACTATGCTTATTTTTGGTTTGATCGAGGCCAAAAAATAAAACGAGAGAAAAACATACAGAGAAGAACAACATAAAAAAAACACACACATCAGAAATATGCAAGCCAGTTTTGTTTAATTTTGCGGTTAAGAATTTACAGTGTGAATTGTGACCATCTCCATTGCTATGATCAATGAACATGCACGAACTCGTTGACACGATTTTCAAATTCCAGTGTGTACTTGCTACGGCACAGAATATATTCAACGCGCGCGGCTAAATCTATACATGACTCACATTGCGCTGAGCCAACCAAGCTAAACCATACGAAGGCTAGCTCTGGCTACATATCAAAAAACCACACTAAACAGCAGTGGCATTCAAGATTAGAAAGCCGTTCTGTGGTGATTTGATACGAGTACTGCACCTGTAATCACCAATTCAAAGCCATAGCACAAACAATTTACACGGCTGATGTGCTGCAGCAGACAAAGGAATTTGTCAAACAAAGTGCATGCTTTATCGGCTTGCGATGAACAACGATTGAAAAAAAGCACACACACACACACGCACACAACGAATAAAAAGAATTAAAATTCCATTGATTGATACGTGCATGTTCGGCTCATTAAATGGAATCATCTAATCTGGTTATGAGTCACAAATCAGTCAATATGCGATTAAAAGGGAAAAAAAATATTCCAATAAAAGATTCTTTGCGGGAAAAGTTTTAATGTGTCGATTTTCTTCGATTGAAAAGAAAAACAAAACAAAACATAAAAATGATATGAGAATGAAATGTTTGTGCGCACTTTTAAAGAGATAACAACTCCTATACGGCTTGTCACACATTTTTATGGTTTATTGTGAATTTTGAACCGGAAATTGACAACAAAGCAAAAGGGCTCATCCATTGAAATTTTAAGCGACCGTCGGCCGAAAGTGATTTGACTGCTCCTTTACTCAGCATGCTATTTTTATAACGTAACTGAATTTCGTGTATGTTGTACACTGTACCCGGTACCCGGCACACACACACACACACACACAAACAGATACACTAACTCAAAATCACATGGATCCACATTGTTGGATAAAATGGTCAAACATCAAAGCACGACAAACATCAGAGCCGGAAATATCAACAGCAAATGCAAAGATTTCATATATTAAGTACTTTTATGCGCGACCGTTCTTTCAAATTCTCACATTTATATAAATCGGCTTAAATCTAATGAATTATAAGCATGTCTTTTTTTCCATGTTTCCGTGCATCCGGGCGCTACAAACAACAAATTGCTAATCAAACAGAACAACAACAAAAATGCATACAGACATGTTCAATCAGAAGAAAAAGAAAAAAAAAATCTCGAGAAAAACTGACTGTTCCCGCTCCAATTTTTGAATTAAATATTTTGTTTTTATTAATGCATGATGCCGAGCATATAATCAAATATATGGCCCATTGATGGTGTACACTCGTGTTCGTTGTTCGATTGTGATTTTTTGTTTTTGCATTTCCAATGAAGCAAAGAATGAATGTTTATTGAATTCAATTTGTTTGTGTGCGTGCGTGTGTAAACAGACGTTATATTTTCGGATAACATGACCGGGCAATGAACGTCGTTGGTTGCCGTTGCAAAGAAATATTGTACAAACAATGCAGTAACGATACATACGGCATATTTCATTCTATGAAAGTGATAAGAAAATTGACTCAACAGGTTTATGAATTGAATAAATAAACGGTGATTACCTTATTTAGCGTGTGAGCCAACACTGCTCATATCGTTATTTGTTTGAAGAAATTACATTTTGCTTGGCTTAAGCGATTGGTGGTCGATAACGCATGAAAATGGATTTCACCATGTGTGATAAGATAAAATTCACAGGCCGAAAATGTTTCGGTCTCATTGAATTTTGGTTTCCGCTTGTCCATAAATTGACATTATGAGTCACACGGATTTCAACGATTGTCAATCTTTCAAACCGGACGATTTGTTTGCAAACGGAACCAACAATTTTACGCTCAAAAATGAGCAACGTTCACTTGACATGGTTCACAAAAATATATTTATCAAAAGCAGGCACCAAAACAGCAATAATTCCAATGTAAAACATGAATTTCAAATGGGGTTCACGTTTTCAATGTTTGACGGCTAGGCCGCAAACTGTGTGTGTGTGTGTGTTTTTTGTGTGTGCGAAAATACTTGAACACCCTGTCACCAGAACCAATGAGTGACATATATCAAGCGAAAATTCCCATTCGGTTGTTACATTTCCTTCTTATATTTTTGTTATATTTATTAGCTGATTGTTACATATGCAATTGGTGTAACTTTTAGTTGCTAGGGAAAAGAAAACAAAGCCAATTGTAGAAGTGGTAAAGATAGATGGAGAGAGAGAGAGAAACACATAGAGAGAGAAGTTAAAAACCAAACTAGCACAATTTCACCTTGTTCCCACATCGACAATCAACAAACGCTCTATATTCACTGGACTGTTGCATTTTCTAGAGGCACACAATCGCATTTACCCGACTACATACAGTCAAACCATGAAAGGGATAAAAGGCAAAAGCAAAAGCATAACGAAGAAGCAATTAGATATGTCGCGTTTGTGTGAATACGATTGTTGCATGCATCGTCGTCGTCGTCGTCGTCGTCGTCATCATCAACGTTGACGCTGTAGTAGTCACAGGCATCGCTGTGAACAGAGAAACAGAGACACACATAGAGAGGCATAGAGAGATAGAGAGATGGAGAGCTAACGTCTCGGTTCATCGAAATGAAAGAAAGAAAGAAAGAAAGAAAGAAAGAAAGAAAGAAAGAAAAAAACGGCAACGGCCGTGTCTCAGTCCATATATACAGCACTGTTGAAAAATAGGGTTGCGTTCATGTGAACACACACACACACACACACATCATTCAAATTTTTATATTCGTTAATTTCATTTTTATTATTCCCTATTTCTCCCTTTCCGTGCACTGATCGAAACCGTGCGCGGCTCGTTAGACCCGAAACAATGTTTCCCATTCCAACATTTTTCACTTCGTGCCTTCTGACTTTGATCATTTTTATATGAATTTATTTCTGGGCTTGCTCGTTTAAACAATGTTTTAAATGGTGTGTGCATGACTTTTTTTCTACTCAAGTTGAGAGTGTTCAGTTCATCGAGAGCAGTTGCTTTTGAACAAGCCACTTGAATGATCTATATTTAAGATTTGAATTTCATGATTTTACACACACACACACACAGCCATGTTGTTTGCCACAAACCAAACGATACAATTTCAAAAGGGGAACAGTTTTCAAAATAAAAACCAAATACAAACACACACACGGCTTTAATTGTTGATTGATCAATTGATTCGATCCGATTTTTCTATGTTTTGAATTAAGCATCTTGATACAAGTGTTTACAATTCCAGTGAGATTGAATTCGATCTCTCTTTAGAGAGCGCTATGATTAGCTGCTCAGTGTAATTTTTTCGAAGTAGTTTTTCTCTTGCTATGGTTAGAAGCCAACAGATCTAGTCGAATGGAAGTCAACATAGAAAAATCTATCATTTAATTTGATACACTTTCTTTGGACTATGTTCGAAATGTCACTTACAAGCTGAAATCTTAATTTTTGGGTGAACATTTGGCGTTTATTGTATTACAAGAATGGCTACAAAAACCCGATGTTCTATTCATTGAAACAATTTGATTTTTTGTTATTATGTCAATTTTGAAAAATGTCTGTTGCTGTTGTTGAAATGCAATGAGCGCATCAAAATGATGATTGGTTACCTGCATTGCAGCCACTTCTAAGTGAACACACACACACACACACTCACAAATCGTCTACACATAATAGTTGGATATGATGCACGAATTCTAAACGATAGCACACACAACACACATGTTATAAATGAAGTAACTTTTACCTGAGCCTCTCTGTTCACACAAAAATGCTTCGAAAAGATCAGAAAAGAATAACACACAAATACATTGAACGAATGGAAAAAATAAAAGAAAATTAGACGTTTCACTGCGTTACTGCAGTCATTAAATTTATGTCATTCGAAGTGATTTTGTTGTTGTTGTTTGAAAATAGATGTGGTCCATCGGAATGCATCTTGTCTGTGGCCATTGTCACTGGCACTCCATTCCAATAGGCATTAACAAGCGTTAACATTTCACGAGTGAAAAAAAAAATGCACAACAATCGAAATACAGAGGGATATAAAATTACCCATGAAATCATCGAAGAAATTGATTTGAGAGAAAAAAAAAATTATGATTTTCATGTTTTTCTTCTCTTCTTTGGTTCTTATGTAATAAAAAAAACAAATGATAATAATAGAAAGCCGTTTGAAAACGGTATGAGAAATTATTTTTAAATAAAAATCCTTGGAATGTGCAATCGCTAAAGATGAAACTGTCTGAAATGGCATCACCGTTCGAATTGCGATCAACCATTATCCTCAGCATACAGAAAAAAATCCATTTGAAAATATCGCATATTTGATGAGATTGCACGAACGGAAAATTCGACACCATTCAATGGAAACGCCTCACACATCGAAGAATATGAGAAAACAAAGCACACGTTTTTTTTGTTGCTGTCGTATTTTGATACCCGATATAATCGTATTTAGAGCGCTACATGAACAATTCAATCTCGAGTATTATTTTTCGTATTTTGTTTTTTTTTTTTTTTTTGCTATGTGATTCGTTGAAATTCGGATTGCGTCTCCGTTCACCTCGGTATGATGATGGTGGCAATTTTTCTCTTTTCTACAATGATAAAATATGAAATATGAAATATTTGTCGCTTCACCTTATGTGAGCATTGATTTAGTCTCTGCAAGCTACGGTACTTGGGGCGGTTAAATAAAAAAAAAAGAATATGACCCAAATTACAGTGATTAAATTGTTTTCACGATGTGGACATCTTTTTTGTCATCTTATTTTCTGTTTTAATTTGGTTTGGTCAGAGGTGAGAACAATACATCAGCTGCAGATCCTCGGTGATGATATCTGCGAATGTGACGACTACCAGGCCAATTATTTCACATCGTTTTCTATCTCCAAGCGCATAAAAACAGTTGACATTTTTTGTTGTTGCTGTTGTTGTAATAATGCGTTCGCTACACCCAAGAATCGTGGAATTTGTTACACCAACATTTTTCATCACAAATCATACAAATTATTTCCATGGTGTGTTTTTGCAATACCGTAATATCCTCATTGTTTCCGTAATGAGCGCATCAACTGAACAGAGAGAGAAAGAGCGGTTAAAAAAAGCATGCACAGCAAATACGATGGCCACTTTAAATACAATGTTGCTATAACTTTTATCGTTGACATTGTCCATCGCATGAAGAAAAAGTGCCTCCTAAATTTACAATTTCTTGCCACGCCAATCCAAAGAAGAAACAAAACCAAAAAAAAAATACACACACAGAAAACAATTGAACGATTACATTGAGCACGCTGAACAGACACATAGATCGTCATATAGGCTATGGGCGAAAAATGTTGTACACTGGCAATCGCATCACATCAGTTCTCATACTCATGTATATTGTTTGGTGTTTTTTTCCTTCTTTTTTCTTCGCGTGTCTACAATTTCACCACGAATTGAAATATTTGCGCAAAAAAAGGGCGAGAGAGAGAGAGAGAGACATAGACAGAAATTGCTATGAATAAAATGCTATTTTTTCGGGTCATTTTCTTAGCCAGTTCACTGATTCGACCGTCCAACATAAAATGTATACACAATTCCATGCCGAGCACAGAGGGCACAATTCGCCTAGCCACTATTTGCAATGAATAGAATTTATTGTGTGTAGAGCGCGTATCGCGACCAAAAAACCGTGTGCACATTCGACAGAAATGCGAGCGAGTATGTGTGTGTGTTGTGTGAGTTGTTGGTATGCTATGCTGTGTTTGAGAGGAAACAATTTAAATTGACCTATAAGAGGTTAGTTAAATTTCTTTCGCGTCTTGTATGCTTTGGGATCTCTGTTAGCGAACCCGTTGTTATGTTGTCGTGTGTTTTTTTTTTGCACAATGTGCCTTTTTTCTACTCTTCATCGTGTTTTTTTTCTCGCTCGATTCTCTCTTTTGCACCGCGCCATCCAACACTTTCTTTCGTCTCCTTTCACATTTTCTTCAAAATGCGAAAAAATACACACACTCACACACACACACACATGCACATATACACAATAAAAACAGCGACAACGACGGAAGAAATAATATTATTAGTAATTTAGATTGAAACAGATAAATGTTTCCATATAAAATAGCACATGTGTGTTGCCCACATTGATTGTAATTGTGTTGGTGTCGGTACTGGTTGCCGTCAAAGTTGTTCGCTCTTCTTCAGAGGCAAAAAACAAAAAAACAAAACACACAACAAACTATATCTTTCCAAGTGCTTTGCAGAGCAAAACATACCAACCGGACATCGTATAATATTTCATTTTGTTTCATTTTTTCATCTGTTTTTTGTTGTTGTTGTTTTGTTTTCTTCTTCATCTTCTCTTTAACGAGAAAATCGTGTTACAATTGCGCATCAAATGCTGCATTTTCAATTCCAAAAAGAAACGGGATATAATTACTTTCGCTCCCAAACCACTCAATTCACCGATACCACTCAAACAGAAATAATAACGACAACGACCCAGCCACACAATGATTTTTATCTATAGTTATCTTATTCAAACTAAATGAATTATGTATTCATGGTGTCACATTTTATTAATTCAGAAAATTAAATGCACGCGTCTAAAAATCGCCATATCGTTCAAATGTTCGCGCTCTTGTTCGTCCATGCTGTTGTTTTGTTTGGTTTTGTTGTGTTTTTTTTGTTGTTTGTATTGCGTGTGTATATTTTTCTATGCTCGACTCTGTACTCTACTCGACACTACACTTCACAATGCGTGCACATCAGCACTTTGTTACAATTTAGACAATAAAACCGTTTAAAACTGAATTCGGGGCAGTTAGTATAATAATTAATCGAGTTATTCATATCAAATGTCATGAAATGGAGAGAGAGAGAGAGAGAGAGAGAGAGAGAGAGAAAACAAAAACACAACAAGCAAACAAAAACTAGCGGCACGAAAAACCTTTTCCATTTTCGTTTTATTTATTCGTTGTCTTTCTCTTTTCGATATCGCATCTCTGATTGTATTTCTTACTCATTTATCTAAATCTATCTCTTCAGCCATGCATAACGCCGAGACGCATATGGATCTGGGGCCGCCAACATTCGGTTTTGGTTAGATTCAATGTCGTCTTGATATCAAGTCAGCCACCGACTACTTGTTGCAATCAAATGTTTTGTTGCACATTTATCGTGCGTCGGTGATTTAGCTAACATGTCAATTATCTATGTCAATGCCCTGTGTACGCATTTCTTTGTCGCTGAATTGTATGTTTTTTTCTTCTTCTTCTTTCATTCCTTTGATGTGTGTACAGTCAGACTGCAAATGTGTTTTGGTGTGGCGGGCGACAGTGGGAAAAAGAGAAAATTACCCAAAAAAAAAAACAAACCAAAAACAGAAAAACAAAACCATTCATAAAGTCGGAATAAGAAACAAAACACATACGAAATGTAGAAAATAATACTGATGACTATTGAAATTAAATGCCACAAATAACGCAAGATAACATTTAGAAAACGGGCCGAAAAATAAAGAAAAAAAACGTATGAAAACTGTTTTCAAGTAAATCTTCCGAAACAACAACAAAAAAAAACAGCAACAACTTAAAGAAAAAGATGGAAAAAAGAAAAATTGACTCGATTTTTGTCGTTGATTTAAGCCATATTTCCTGTATGTGAATCACCATTATACGAACACGAACACACACAACACAGTGAAAACAAAGTGAACGGTCTGAATTTCACGTACAGCTAATATACCAGCCAATTTCAATAACTGTACATTTGCTGTTGTTATTTTTGTTGTGTATTTATTTGTAACTACAGTCATAAAAGAAATGTATTTTTATTCTAATTTGTGATACAAATTCGCATTTTAATATCAACGAGCGTATGAAGTAAATGGAGTTAAAATCGATTATTATGTCGATAAAGTATATACGCAAAAACTCGTGTTGAGCTGAACGCATTCGGCGGTTTTGCATGGTTCTAATATGTTTTATCGTTAAAGATAGTTTACGCATTGCTGAACGAACACACAAACTTTGTAATCATATTCTGCTGTTCAGTGCGTAAACATGAATATATCACGAATCTCTTTTTCTAACCAAAATAAAAATTAAAAAAAAAGAATCAACAATCCCAATGCATTGTACCGCGAAAATAGAAAGAAATAAAAAAAAAACCGAAAAAATAAAATCAAACGATAAACGTGAATTTTTTTGTTTGGCCCATAAATACGCCTCATTTCGTTGAATTGTTTACAAAACTGAAATCAATGATTTGACTACATATTTCACAATATTGATCTATTTTTACGCAATTTTAGTTCGATTCCAAAATAGTTCTTTGTATCCACATTCAATCAGATTGTGAAACTCGAGTAGAATGTGGTTTTTTTTCTCTCTTCTCATTTTGAATCGGGGAATAAAAAAGACCAAAAAGAATAATGTGAATAACCATTGCGATCCTATTTCAGTAGTAATCTGATGATATTGCCGCTTCATGGAAACGCAAATGCTTATGGAAACGACACAAAATGATTTTGAATCAATTTTTTTTTAAATTTCATTCAAATGAATAATAATGCTGAATAATCGAGAGAACGCAATGGGTGTGGACCGAAGATATTTCCGTTTTAAGGTAGCAATAAGCAATTAGAGATTGCTATTGTCATTTAAAACTTCGATACTTTGGATATTGTTCCGTGCGACAATAACAACAACAACAACAATAACAGTGCCATCGATCATATGAAAAAAAACGAGCTCAAAATCAATCAAGGCCAAAAGCGAATTGAATCATTCGCATGACAAGAGCTATTTAACGTTCTTTTCATCTAATTGAGATTTTGTTGCTCTTTTGCTTTTCGTTGATGTGTGTGTCTGTGGTAATGTGCGTGTACATTTTTCAGAGCATTTACCATTCAAACAACAATAACAACGGCGATTTCATTCATTCGCAAAATCACTACAGATTTTAGCTACCCAAAATTAACAGAATTTCAGACACAAAAGTTCAATGAATTCGTAATAAATTTTCACATGTGGCGAACATAATCAAAGTACCGAAAATTCATTCGATCGCCGTGGATGTGATTGTGAGTGTGAGTGTATGTGTATCTGTGCATGTCAAGCGCGCACGTTTTGTTCCGTGTCTGCCATTTTTCAGTCTCTCACAGTAAATCTCCGAAAGGCCAACGTGCCCGCTTACCCACGATAATGCACATGCTTGAATTTTCAGTGCAAACACAATGCAAACATATATTACAATCAAGACCAACCAAAAACAAAAACAACACAGAATTTTCAAAGAGGTAGCTGAATAGGAAACACACCAAAATGAATGAAAAAAAAAAACAAAAAATAAAACAGAGCAACAACAAAACCAAGCAACTAACAAAAACAACAACAGCCACAAATTACAGCCTAAAAGCAACACACACACAAAAAAAATTCGGTGCACTTGTTAGTTACTGAGTCGGCTGTTTTAAACGGCATCGATCAAACAAGTCAGAAATAAAATTGGGCGCGCATTTGGCCTTTTTTGTTTGCACTCTAACTGTTTGCGATTCAGTCACTTGCGATTTTTCAATCGATTGTCGACAATTTCGTTCTCGTTCTTGTCTGCATCGAATTGTATTCGAAATAACATTTTTTTCAATTTCAATTTCAATTTCAGTGTGAAATCAGTTTTTCTTGTTTGAACTTTTGTGGTGCGCTTGAAAATTTATCAACATTAAAAACCATTTGTTTTTCCACTGGAAACAGTTGAAAAACCTGTATTCATCGGATCAGAAGAAGAAAAAAAAATGTGGATAACCATATTGTGATCGTGACGCGATATCAATTAGAACAACGTTCATCTAAATAACATTCTTCAAATCATTATGTGTTCGATTTGTTCGGGTGTTCATCGTGCGAGTACACCAACCAGCAAAATGAGAATCCGAAACCTTTTAAGGTGTGGTCTGGTGGATTCAAAAACCGCCAATTCCAAACATTTCATCCGAAAATATTTCACATTCATTTAATACGGCAACGAAAAAACACGCATCACCCATATAATAAACAGTTACGAATTGGCACGACATACAAAATAAATGTCCTTTTTCATGGAATCTTCAAGCCAGACACATTTAAAATCTTGAAATATCTCATGCATTGTGTGGCCGTGCGCTTGTGTTTGTCTGTTTGATTGTGGTTTAGGAAATTTTTGTGGGTTCTTTGGTTGAAGCGAATGGATTTTGTCGGGGGAAAATCGATGTCGACACGTGTTTTAAAGTGTATGAGAACAAGGAGAAAATACAAAAAAAAAAAAAAAATAAAACATCAATCAAGTCTACCACCCAAAATGATAGATGTTCCACACCATAAACCAAAATATTACCGTTGTCTTCGTCTCCAGTGTCTCAGTAATCCTTTAATTGAATTGTTTTCCGTTGCCAAAAATCATCATATGCGTTCAGGTAGTCTGTGTCATATGCATACGAATTAAATTCGAAAATGTGAACATGTGAACATTCGAGGGGCGTATTTGGTACAGAATCAACAGAAATAAAAACTTATCATTCAATTTGTGCGTGTGTGTGTGTGCTGTGCGCGCATTTGGAAGCGTTGAAAACCGAATAATAAATATAATTTCATTTGAATAAAATGCAGATGAATCAATCATAACACATAATTGAAAATGACTAAATATATATGAATTCGTTCACGTTCCGAAATTATAATGATAATCACACATTTCGTAAACATTTATTTCTCGAGTGATGAGAACGATACAGATTATATACAAATCAGGCTCGTACAGAATATCGGGGCAAATGAGCAAGCGACCAAACGGTTGAGAATGTGGATTTACGGAATTTTTTAGCGTTTCAAACTAGCCCCGGTCATTTGCACAGTTAACTGATTGTTTCTTCTTTTCTTTTTTTTTGGTTTGAGTGTGAGGCGTGTTTTGAATTTAGTCGGCATGAAAATGTCTAAACATAACAATTTGTACATTTTTGATCGACCGACGTTGTCAGCTCTGAATTTCAATGCACACCGTACACTTGAACAACAAAATATGTTATGACTGTTTATGTGTAGAGAATTCGTGTATTTAAGACGATAGTTTGGTTTTGTATTTTTTTTTCGTCTTTTTTCTTGTTTCTGTAAAACGACAGCGAGCATATTGGAATCGTATAAACACGGGCATTTTTGTTGTTGTTATTTTCATCGGTAGTTTTTCCCCGTTTATTTTCGAATATGCCTGTTTTGCTGTCAACTAGACTTTCTTTCATAGCGCGGCTTGTGTTATTCATATGTGTGGCAGCAAGCATGAAATTGGCTTTTGTATGGCTTTATCAGCGTTCTCATAAACAAAATGCCGAATGCAGGGAAATATAAAATAGCGCGCTGAAATGAAAGAGAGCCAACAAAGCAAATATGACTAACACAGGGCAAAAACAAAAACAACAAATCACACAATCTAGTAATGGTTGCCTACAAAATTGTAAAATTGAATAGGTACACGTGCATAGACGACGCCATTTTTGTGTATACAATTATACATATCAGTTGTTGTGTATTTGTTTCGATTTTATTTTGTATTTTTGTTGTTGTTGTTTTTGCTGTTGTTCATTCTTTCTGGTTCTTCATTTATTTTCAGGTCGATAAAAATGCACAATGTGAAAATAGAATCGAATATAGTTTCAAAGTGCTGCTCAAAGCATCACATTCAATTCAAATTCTCTGGCAATTGTTTACACTTGTTTTGTAATTAACAATATGCATTATTTTAATTGAGTGGCCCAAATTAAATTGCCATATCCACTGCTGATGGATAAAAATCTTTTTTTTTTTTATTTTGATACGTTGTTGACAAACTTTGGCTCCAAATTGAAAGTGGCACAGGTTCCACGGTGCTTAGTTTTTTTGTTGTTGTTGCTGCAAGTGTTATCAGTATTATTTTATCAGGCTTGTGTGTGTGTGTGTTTGTTGATCAGCATACCAACTATTGTGCTCTTGAAAATCAAATTTATTCACAAGATATTTAAAGCTCTCGATCTGATTTGAAGCGGGCATTTTTCTGATAAGATTATTTAGATGATGGAATTTAAAAGGTTTGAATGAGCATGAGAAATGCTTTTGCTGTATTTCAACATATCATTCAGTAAACAAACAAAACCATTCAATGATAAAAAAAAACCAAACAAACTCATAGCCACTTAATTCACCAAACCTTTCATTTAAAATATTTGATGTTTTAAATTCAATTGATTTCATCAAAAATAGTTTTGTTGATTTTTTTTTCAATTTCTTTTGCATAATTATCGATAAACTGAATTTTGGATTCATCTTTTATCTTCCAGAGATTGGCGACTTCGCACAATGACATCAAACGAGAAACGTGTTGCTGAGCGTGAGGCTCTACGTTCGGTCATTCAACAGTGGAATGCAAATCGATTGGATTTATTTGAATTATCAGAGCCAGATGAGGCAAGTATTTGTTTTTCTGCAGTTGTCTTATAAATTAACGAAGCCAAAATTGTGATTTTTCATTTTGTATGTTTTTTTTTCAATCTCTTTATTATAGAATTTACAATTTCATGGTGTGATGCGATTTTATTTCCAAGATCGTGGCCAAAAAGTGGCAACAAAATGCATACGAGTCGCATCTGATGCAACTGTCACCGATGTCATCGGTATGTGGTTTAACAACAACCATTTCTCACATGTGGTCATCAAATTAATTTATCGTTTTATTTATTTATTTATTTATTTGTTTAATTTTTGTAGAAACGCTTATCGAAAAGTTTCGACCGGACATGCGAATGCTGTCGGTGCCATCGTATGCACTGTACGAGGTGCATTCGAATGGTGAAGAACGAAAATTGAATGCCGATGAAAAACCGTTATTAGTTCAATTGAATTGGCATATTGATGACCGTGAAGGTCGTTTTTTGTTACGAAATACCGATCAAAAGGGAGCCTCAATTGTGGAAAATACTGATATTAATTTCAAACGAAAATTATCGAAGCGAGAGAAAAAGGAACAAAAGAAAAAAGAGAAATTAGCAAAAATGCATTCAAATCCAGCCGGCAACACCGAAAATAATCATGTGGCGGAAAAATTGTATACGGAATTGCCAGAAACCTCATTCACCAGATCCATATCGAATCCTGAGGCAGTGATGCGACGACGACGCCAACAAATTCTCGAAAAGAAACTACAACAGTTCCGTTCGAAAGACGGTGGACCCGATACAGGTTGGCTATTTTTAACTTTCATTGCTTGATCAAAATCACAGGCGAATTAACGAAAAAAAAAACAACAACAAATCGAAATGGAAATCGTACGTTACAATTTTAAACAAAAAACAAATTATTGGTATTATTTGATTAGGCGGAACGTTAAAGATTTATGGAGAGAGCTTGTGCCGTGATGTGCCTTATAAAACCCTATTGCTGTCAATACGCGACTGTGCTCAGGCCGTTGTCCGTGAAATGCTTTCGAAATATGGTTTGGATAAAGCCGATCCGCTGCACTATTGTTTGGTACAAGTCAACAGCGATGGAACGGAATACATTTTAGATGATGATGAGTGTCCACTGTCCATTTTAATGAATCACCCAACATCGAGAGGTAAGCAATTTAAATCGTTTCATGTTCATTAATCCCTTTAATATAGTTGTTTATGTCCATTCCCAAAAGCTTCAATCGCAATCAGTTGAAATTGACCCGAAGCTTTTTGCTGTTAGCCAGTCTGGTCGCAGACTGCATTTTCACACTTTTCAATCATTCATCCGAACTGTCAGTGTGCTGTTTTGTGCTGTGGAGCATAAAGCTGAAAAGCGGAGAAATGACATGAACCTATGACAATATCGCTTATGCGCATATTCACATCGAGTGCACACTTACACAGCCAACGGCAAATGTTTATTGTGTAACTGTACGAAATCGAATGGTATTTGTTCT
The DNA here is from genome assembly GCA_030463065.1 of Aphidoletes aphidimyza. Classification (NCBI taxonomy): domain Eukaryota; kingdom Metazoa; phylum Arthropoda; class Insecta; order Diptera; family Cecidomyiidae; genus Aphidoletes; species Aphidoletes aphidimyza. Next base: position 22,550,587 of record CM059998.1, on the reverse strand, counting down.
CTGTACCAACTCGATCAAGTGAATGAATGAGTGAGTGAGTGAGTGAGTGAGTGAGTGAGTGAGTGAGTGAGTGAGTGAGTGAGTGAGTGAGTGAATGAGTGAGTGAGTGAGTGAGTGAGTGAGTGAGTGAGTGAGTGAGTGAGTGAGTGAATGAGTGAGTGAGTGAGTTAGTGAGTGAGTGAGTATATGTGAAGGATTCTGTCACAAAAAGATCCATTGATTTGATTACACGGGCTGTTAATGTTATGGTGCCATCTCTTGGAGAAACACCACTCGTACGGTGTTCACGAACACAGTACGAACCGTTGTAAGTCGATGGCATATTCGATTTTGGTGTGTTCGAATGAGTCTGATAAGATAGAATTCACTCCAAACTGAGTGTGACTCTGGGGGTTTCATGCCAATGTCTGTTGCGACCACGTTTACTGTACTCGGCTGTGTGTTAACGTGCATTTTGCATGTGTGTGTGTGTGTGTGTTTGTGTGTGTGGAGCATTTGACAGAGCCGAAGGAGAATGGTAGTGATATTATCGTCTGCACTGTCTTGCCATGTAGCCCATTGTGCCTAGGGAATATTTGGGGCTATTTATTGTTACCAATCGAACATTTCTCTGCGTTTGTGTTATGTGCACGTACACTATCAAATTGAGAATGCCACACGAGACAACGAATGAAATTTTCCTCGATCCCATTTTCCATGGCGCTTTGCCAGTGTCTTTGTGTACATGAGTGTACATAATATTTCGATACAGTGAAAACCATGCGATTCGGTTACCAAATGCAATACAAATTAAAAGCACATGAGTATGCGTGAATATCTCATGCTGAACCGACACAGTCAACTTGGTTGCTGCTTATCGTCTATTTCGTTCAGTTTCCATTTCACTTTAATAAAATTTGTTGGAGTCATTTTCTTTTTCTTTCGTTTGTCTGTTCGTTCGTGTTGTGTATGTGTGTTTTGTTTCTTTTTGTTACTTTGGCTTATGCTTTCGGTTTCCTGTGATAAAACACACCAAAAATTCGCTGTGTGACGTGAACGAATAGAATTTTGTGTGTGCTATGTGCTTTCCATGTCCCCATGTTCAATACGTACAAGGACGCTGTGCCGAATATCTATTCGACATTTTCCTGATGGGAATTCAGTTGATAGTCTGAGATGATTGAAATAAGTTTGAAACTATGTTAGAGATATTCGAACGGAGCCAATCATAGAATATCAAAAGTACACAGTGTGATAGTTCGGATAGTGTTGTTGGGATGTTTGTTTGCCATCCATCGCATCCAACATCATCGATAGTTTTCATTCGGTTGTCGTTTGCTGTCGATTTCATTCAGTGTGGTTCGTTCCATGTGAAAAGTCACCATTTTAATGAATAAGCTGTTTTGTTTACAAATTGCGCCACTTTGCGTTTGAAATATATTTTATATATATATTCGTGTATATTTCATACATACATTCAGTGCTGTGCTTGCTGCCATATATTACGTTGATTTTCTTTGCATCGACATTTATCGTCATCGTTGCTTCATCTGCAATGTGTTTTTTTGTTCTTGTATCAATTGAGAATTACAAAAACGAACAAAATTCAAGATAAACTTCGAGATTCATCGGAACAACAGAAGCGAACCAAGAGGAAACAAAGACCGTGTACACTTTGTGATACAAGTTGAATCGTTGCGCGAATGTGTGACAAAGTTATAGCACAACAATACAAAGTTGAAGGCAGTGAATTGTAAATACAACAGCTACAACAACGGCAACGACGACGACGACGACGACCACGACAACGGCAACAGAACCGAAAAACAACAGAAGAAAACAATGTGTGAACTTTTAGATGTGTCATAAAGTCGAAACCCAAAAGCATTTATCGATTGATGTTTTTACAAGTTAATACACGCTCTTTCCATCTCTCCGAAAATGTGTTTCCCATATTAATGGGAGAAATGGCCACAAAAATGGACGTTGCTCAAATATTATACACAACAATAACAAACAGTTTAACTTAATTGCAATCGAAATAATATATACGAAAAGCGTGCAGTCCGGTTGAATGATAGAGGCGCGCGCGATGAACTTCCACCAATTAGAGTGTGCATAGTTTTGCTCTCGCTCTTTCTCTCTGTGTGTGGCTCTATCTTTGTTTCAGCTAAATTTCAGCTGACTCAGTGCTGCGTTCGTGTGTGTGTGTGTGTGTGTGTGTGCGAGTGTGTGTTTGTGGCTGTACATGTGTTTTTCATTTTGTTTAACAGTGCAAACCAACCAGTCGTTTTTTGTTCGTTTCGATTCCCACAACGTATTTTTGCGTTGTGCCGCGCATTTTCAAACATCTACACGGCAAAATTAGTTTTGCCGTGTTTCGACCATTGTTTTGTGAATGAAAACCGTAAAATAGAATAAATTTGCTATCATGATGGACTGGGGTATTCGTCGTAAGTAATTTAATTCTAGCCCATTTTTTACCCAATTTTATTGTGCTTTGGCGATTTTTTGTTGTTGATTTTTTTTCTTTTGGTTTGTGTTGATTATTTGTTGTTTTTTTTTTGGGTTGGCTGTTTTCTTCATCACTCCCTATCATTTATTATGTGATAAGTATGAGTGGTTGTTCGTTATTCGGTTCGACACAACCGAAAATGCTGTAGTTCATTTATGAACGTTTGTGTGCGGCAAAATAGTAATCTGTCGTTTTTATTCTAAACAAACATGATTAATAGAAAATTCCAATAATTTGATTTCAGTGGCATATCATGGTATGATAGGGGCTAGTTTTGTGATATTTACAGTAACACATATTGGGTATTTATATTCATTTCATACAATTCAAACTTCCAATCGAATGAAGAAACCAAAACGTTGTAACGTTTTTAGTTCACGTTCAATGTTGACTTTCTTTTTTTTTTTTAAATGACTTTGTGCCAAACTAAGCGAAAACATTCAACACTACAAATCACTTTGTGTTGGTGATATGACTGGTTTTTTTTCCACATTTGATGGTTACCGTTGAATAATAGATTTTCATGAGTCAAATCGTTGGGCGCTACATTGTCATTAATCGAAAACACAAAACATTAGTCGAACATGAGAGTAACTTACATTCATCAGAGCACTTCAACCACGTCTGAGACTTATCTAAGTCGGTTGATTCTTTTTTTTTCATTTTCTACTTCGTTTTTGTATGCTCGTATTCCATTTTGTACATATAAAAAAGAGCAATAATTGATAAATATGTCAAAAGAAAAAAGAAGTGACACATAGGAATAGCCCGCCGAAGCGACACAACATGTTTGATGGCATAGAATTTTATCGCATGCGTTTTTTTGTGTGTGGTTCAACCTTAACTTAGCCCTCCATGCCACACAATAACATTCTCTTAATCACTCATCAAATTATGTATTGTGTTTTTTGTTGTTGTTGTTGTTGTTGTTGTTGTTGTCCCATTCCAATGGAATAATACTCAAAGGATATGCTAGAGCAAACAGCAGTTGAACAGACAGTGTTGCGTTGAACGCGAACCAAGGTGATAGTATATTGTGAGCACACACAACCATCCATTGTATCGAGCTTTATAGTAATATTTGCCATAAAAAGTGATACATTACCACATAAAACAATTAAACGTGGACTGTGTACTTGTTTATTGGTTTTCATATTGTCATTTGAGGGAAAAAAAAGAAAACTTGATAACAATTAATTTGAACACATTTACCATTTCATTGGATTCAGTTCATCCATTCTTAGATGCCTACGTCATCAGCAATAAGCTTAATGCAAGAACTTTCCGTATTTGGAGTATGAATAACGAAATTGTGCAACATTTTATTTGCGTACAGAATGCGGATTTACTTGCTAAAATATTGTTACCTTAAAATAGTCACGGTGTGCCGAACAAAACACTTCACAAGTGCATTGTTGATTTGGGTAAATTGCCGAGAGTTGGATTTTCTCAGCATTTGACTCAAAACACAAACTACACAGACACACATTTTAATATTGCTGGGTTCTTATCACGAAACGATCTTGTGATTGTTAAAACGTTAGCTGCTCGTGGGAGGCGTAATAAACCTAAATTCCGAAATAAATTAATTCCAACCAGTGTTGAATTTCCCCATTGCATAATGTTGAAATTCAATTAAGTTGAAAAACTGAACGATTATTGCTGCCCAGATTGCTACATTACAGTGTGACTTTTGACTTTGCTGGAAATTCAATTTGTAAACAAATGAAATCAAGTTATCGATTGAAAATAAATGTCCAAATTTGATGGAGATTCCAAAAACTATGGATATAAGTGTGTCTCTCTCTTTCTCTATCTCGTTCAATATCTGTGTCGTTCTATGCCTTTACGTGTGTAATCACTGGGGGCTGTTTTCTGTCTCTGTCGTTTTCAAAACGAAATATGTCTCTTCGAATATTCATTGATTTCTGAATAAATTATTTACACAAGAGTATCTGTCTGTCACGCATTATGCCGTGATTAATATTGTTTGGTATTCGTGTCGTCACATTACAACGGGGAACATTGTATTTTAATTTTTGTTTTATTTCTATAGCCGAAGTAAGCAAATTGAAAATTGAAAATTGAAAATCTAAACATTGTTTTTGTCAATTGTCAGGGTCCATCATGTTTCATGTGCGACGCCGGCCAGCTGATTCACAGCCACGAAGACGGAAGAAAAAACCGCTCGGTGTATCAAACGGTGGCAACAATGTATCGACCGATCGTGAGGGACCGGTTTTAGTGGAAATCACACACACCGGTGAAGGTGCACGTCATGTAAAACTTACGTCCGAACCGATTGAGGTAAGTGTACGAAATAGTCAAGTTGCTGTCAATTGCTTGTCACCCGCATCAACTGTGGAATGAGACAAATTGGACACTTCTAGTTATCCTTATTCTTAACACATGGTTTCTTGTCTATGTGAAACAGGTTGGTTCAGCAAATACAAATCAGCTTCAATTATTTGGACCATCCATTCAGGCAAGACATTGCTTGATTTCGTTGCTGGAAGGCGTTTGCACAGTAACACCACTTCATGCTGACGCACTCACATTTGTCAACGGACATCACATCACACAGCCAACAATTTTACACGTAAGTTATACTGAAACATTTACATGACAAACTCAGCCCAGACAATTCCTCACTCTACCAACGTACACGGGGTATCCGATATCACCTATATATCGCACGCTATCACCGAAATTACAAATGTAAAAGCTCAACACCTGTATCACAATGAACAATTGTTGATAGCTCAATGAAACATTGAGGCTACATCCACCTTGGAGGCTACGTCAGCGACTTCAAGCTTTATTCAAAAATGTTTATTCAAATCGTGTCTATTAATTGGCATGCTTGCAGGTGTAATTTGTTTGGGCGGTGAACAAAAAAAAAAGTTTCAAACACTTTGCAAGCTCATTATTACATTCATAGCAGCTTGATTACCATACACCGGAAGCTTGACTGAAATTAATACATTTAAACAATAATAGAAATGAAAACCGGCAATTTTCGTTGAAAATGGTTGACATTCTTTCAGTTTTGTCACGAAATTCCAAAATGGATGGAAAATTTAACATGTGCTTCCATTTACAAACATTCGAAATCCAAATCGAAATGAAGGAAAATAAGTGTCGCATTAAATCAATCAAAATGACATTTCCTATACATGAAAAAGAAAACTACGAAGTCCGTTTAAGTCATAAGTAATGTATCTATCTACTTGATTACTGTTTCTATCGTCATGTTGTTTTTTTTTGGAGGTCGGGAGGGGTGGGTGGTCTTAAACCATTGACGTCATCTGTATAAGCGCACAGTCTCAATTTGTTTTGTTTTTATAATTCATATTAAGTTTATTTCGGCACATTTCAAGATAAAAAAGAAAGCTCGATTTTTCGGTAATCTTGTTCACATTCATGGTGAAGTGTTTACGAAATCGCGGGTGTCAACAAGAAATGTTTTACTGAAAAAAAGAAGTTGTCTCTCGTTCCCTTTGAGGGGGTGGGGGAGGTGTATGGAGAAATCTCCAAAGAAATGATCGAACTTGACATTTAAAAAAGTATATCGACATTCGAAATTCAATTGAATTAGAAGGCTTCAACACATAAACGTCAAACTGTATCATTTCAATTCACCATTCGTCTGTAAAACAAAATTATTCCAAATGCGATAGATGTAAATGCGTATTTTGCAGTCGATTTCATTTGTATCGTTGAAATCAGCACCCATTTATTATATCACTGGATTTTACTTTTACTTTTCTTTTTCTTCTATTCTTTTAAATGACGCACCACTTTTCCGAGCACAATAAACAAAAGCAGCTCCCTACAACAACAACAAAAAACCAAGTAAAATGCATCGTAAAGATGCCATATCATTGAATATTCTGTGGAAAAAAAGATATGCAAAGCTGCAGAGATCTATCCTCTACACGGTTTTTTTTTATTCAATCAACGCTGTATCCAGTCTTTTCATTGTAAATTCACTTTGGTGAACAGTGGGTTGCTTTGATAGCATACTACTTTAGATTATCCTGGCTGCGATTTGCCGCTGCTACAGTGTCAATCATCCATTGTCACGGTTACTACATTCAAAGTGGTACTTTGCTGAATCAGGTCACATTATCTAGATTATTGTTAGAGCCGACATTTATACTATCATTGGTAATATAATCAATGATGCCTTCAATGCCACTTCTTTTCAGACTGTGTGTGTGTGTGTTTGTGCTGTACAACACAAACGTTGTTGTTGGTGGTGGTTGTTTTCGTTCATTTTGCCACGATCACATTTCTATTTTAATTATACTCTGGCAAATATGTTTCTGCTCGAACGCTAAGCTAAACCTTAAAATTAAACGTTTGATATGTGTCATCATATTTAATTGCTCAATTTAACCAACAATCACTGTGCAGCATCTCACCCAATACACAATTTGATTGATGGAACGCCTTGACATTCAAAATGGTTGGACATCAACATTTGCTTAGCAGTGATATCAGCAGTGATAGCATCCAATTCGCATGCTATTGGTTTGTTGTTTCGTTATTTTATTTCTGCCAATTCAAGCAAAAACAAACTTCACCAAAACCAATGAATATTCTGTTTTGCATCATAAACATGGAACGTCTCGATATGCGGCTAATGTTTTGAACCGAACCATTGGTAACCGAATCCGTTGGTCGTACTCAAGTGTCTATCATTCTATTCGACCGGCTATTGATTTGACACTTAAAGCATTCATCTCTTCATCTCGTATTCTCATCTTCGTCACAAACCAATATTTTCACACTCGATTTGATCAATGAACAGAGCTCACGATGTTCATCCATACCCGTCCATAAATGTTGAGTGGGCATTTTCATTAAATTTGAAACACATTTGCATGTGCAAAATTACTCGAGATAAGAAAAGTACAGTTAGACCAAAAGTCAAAACTTTCACTTCAGCATCGTTGAGAATGAATTGATTAAAATTTCAAGTAGTAACATTTTCTTATGCATCATTTATATCGTTTGATAAAGGATGCATTCAGAGCACACATACAAACACACATACGAACACACACACACGTACAACTGTGACGAAAACAGACAACGATAAATATGGTTTGAAAGTTATTGAAAATGATTCATCATCTAGTTATTCGATTCATCAAACATTCACACGGAAACTAATTGACCATTGAAAAGTTCCATTGTCGTAGTTTGTGGCATTGTGCCATCCGTGTTAAAGTATCGTCAATGTCATTTCGATCTAATACTGTGTTGAACTCTAAAGCACTTATAGTTGAATACGCTCCAGTGATTTTCTCCCGTCCTAAACACTGCTCCTGGGAAATGATTGTTGTGTAGTGAATTAATCCTGTACTTTCAGTATAATTTTCCGTTTCCGTTGAAAATCGGTTTCAAAGGAAATTCAAGCAATGAGCAAAATGTTTGGAAAATAGACACATAACATCAAAGCTTCCGAGCGCTTTTGTTAAATAGTCACTGAATTTCCTAATCCTCGATAACAGAGATATACGTACTTCGTGAAAATGAATAACATATAAATTAAGTTCATTTCACTGTTTCCCTGGCGGTTTCCGAAATTGGATGCTTCAGTGCATCGTGAGGACACAAGTGTACCCTATACTGCTTCTTCTTTTTCGAAACTGCTCCATACATTTTGTACCGCATGCCGGCGCCATATTGAAAAATGTCAATAAGAAACTATAGTGAAAATTTAGTTCATTAGCTGTGGCGCTGTCTGTCATTGACTATCCATCATCACTGTATATTTGTATGGGAATGTCCTAACGATGCTTCAGTGAGAGAGAGAGAGAGAGAGAGGGGGAGGGAGAGAGAGAAAACTCTTGCACATCGTTCAATCACTTCACATAAATGTCTACACAACCATTGCATATCACATCATACGCAATATTTTAAAATCTATCATCGAATAGAAATATCGTCTAGTGTATACATGCGATAAATGTGACATGATGTATATGGCCATGTATCTTGTAGGCAGCAAGCAGTGTTCATGCAAAATTAGTTCATGCACTTGTTCAACTTTCGAATGCACTTTGAAATTGCAATTAATTGAACGTGCCTTAGTGCCATTTGGCAAAAAGTGATGTTGCATAATTTAATTATTGCATCTGTGAGCCTGAGAAAAGCTCATTGCAATTTTGAACCGCAAATTTTTGCTAGCATCGTTGCCTCTCTGTGACATTTCCATGCATTTTAAATGGTTTAATAAAACCCAATCACAATAGAAGTCGATTTGATAAATTGAGCAATTAAACAATATCATTATAATATTTTAATACGTTTCATTTGTTCTCGCTAACAAAACACTAGCTTCTGTTATAATATTCGGTTGAGCCACTTCGTTTTGGGCTGATGAGAATTCGACAGGCAAAAGCGAAAAAAAATAACGAGTGAAATGTGAATGCCAAACTTAAGCTAATGGCAAAAAGGACCAAGTACAAAGTCTTGATTATATCATTTCGTGAAAAATTAATGAATTTTCAATAGAAAGAGAGAGTAGTATATAAAGACGTGCCCATTCAAGTTTGCCATCTATGTTTCATAACGTTCGACGTTTCTTATGTGATTGCAATGCCCGCATGAGCTCATGTCATATGTATTCACAGGATTGAATTTATGTTTAATATGCGAATCGTTGTGCTGGGCGTTATTTCACATTGTGCTTGTATTTACTTTTTCTTCCATTTTTATTGTAATATATTTCACTTTCTTTGTTTTCAACCAAAAAATAACCGTATATGCTCATTGCTCATACATTTGTGTTTTTTTTTCTTTTGCATTTGCAATGTTATTATTATGCAGAATGGGTCGGTTGTGATGTTTGGTCGAGTGGCTTCCTTCAAATTTGTCGATTCACCATCGGATGGGCGGTATAATTTGGTGTTATCACAATCTCAATTGGATTCGGCATGCTTGTACGAAAGGTAAGGCGCTTTAACGTTAATTTATTCTATCTTCATAGAAATGTTTATGCAAAATCAACGCACACGTACACATCGTACACACACACTTTCACTTGGTCTCACTGTCTCGATGTGAGTGTTGTTGATATAAATGCGCTCAATATAAGTGCAAGCGCGCATGTGCATTTTGAAATAATCAAAAGCCAATGGATAAAGGTAAAGAGAGTAGTTATAATGCAAATAGGTAGTTCCGAAAGTTTTTCCACATTTCTGTTGTTGAAATGTAGCTGAAAAAAAATTGACTTTAGCTTGCTGCAATTGAATTACTTGAATTACTTGAAATTTCAATTGTGCGCTGTTTGATCAGAATCCAATTTTTTTCAGTAACAGTTATATGGAATCTCTGACGAAATAGTTCAACATTTGCGATGCAATATGGAAAAAGTTTTTTTTTGTAAATTTTAAAACAAAGAATTGAATGCTTCAACTAGTCAGAATTTTAAGTTATTTTTGAATTGACTGAACTGAACTGAAACAAGAAAATTCTTTGTATTTAATTTCTATGACGCATTTCTCTTTCTCGATATTAAAAAAAAGGCAGCTAACCCAAAATTACATTGAATTGTGAACGCAAATTATATTTAGCTAGCGGGTTATTGTCGTTTTTTTTACTTCGTTTTTTTTTTTTTATTTCGTAACGCAATTGTAGTATATGTGATTTGAGCATAGGCATAATATGAAAGTAAGTAATGATGGTCGAACTGATGGAAAAAGAGAAAATACCGAATCGATCGTCACACATAAATGACATTCGTCCAATCAAATAAAAAAAAATGTGCTTCACGCAATACGTACATCAATAATATATATATATGGCCAAATGTGGAATGTTTTAGGTCATAATCCATATATGCACAATATATTTCACGATAAATATACTAGCGTATGCTCGTCAACGTCGAGCACTACCAATGATACCGATATATGCATTATGAATTTGAGCTTAGGTTAGAGTAGAGATAAAAAAAAACAACAAATTGTAAAAGTAAAAAAGCAAGAAAAAAATACATATGTGCGTACGTTAGCTATGGCTACCTCCATCTCACAGCGAAATTGAGTGAACACCCATTTAATCCTCGATATACACTTTGGCTCTTGCTGTATTCGTTGTATCATTCTACACCATGTTATTTTTTTATTATATATTTTTTTACTATTTTGTTTTTTGTCTACTTCATTTTTTTTTATTTCATCATTTTATTTGTTATTTTATTTGTTCTTTTATTTTCATGTTATATCACGCTTGCTATGTTCAATGTTTGTTGCGTTTTTGTGTGAATGTTTTTTTTAATCAACATAAAAACAAACCAAAAAAAAAACAAATAAAAAAAACCAATTGTAACAACCAAAACGCTTCATCGACCACAACCACCACAACAATAATGTCATCCGCACTGGACGCCCTTTGCCATTTTCACTAATCAAATAAATTTAAATTTATAAACACACAAAAAAAAGTCGTTCACCAACATCCCCATCGTGGCATGACGATGAACCATCATCAACAATTGGAAAAGGTAACAAAACAACAACAACAAAACAAACCCCCCCAATATAAAACAAGTAAACATCATAAAAGGATTCCACAAAAAGTTGAAGTAACTGCATCACAAATGATTTGCAATGCAACCAAAATGACCCTGTCAATGTTCGATTCAAAATGATTACCAAAACAGCAACCGTTTTTTTTGTGCGTTGTTGTTGTATGCTTTGCACTGTAACGATTAATGTCCGCATTGAAAGTGACATTTTGATGCAAAATAGCACACTGAATACGGTCTGTTTTGAACAGAATACAATTGGGAATGTGGTTTGAGTGTTGGCACTCGCCCGCATAACCTTTAGTGACAGTTATAATCATTGTCTTGTTAATTGACTGACGCACGAACATTATGAATGCAAAAAAAACATTAAAAAAATAAATGCAAATTTTTGATTATAAATCAATTTATTGAATCGACCATTGATATTCCGTATCATGATAACGAATAGAATCATCCGACGATCCAAATAAATCCGCTTCAACGGCACGAGCGCTGGCAGCAATGGCTACAGATGATTTACAAAAATCACAAGAACTTGGCAAGGAACAATTACAGCAACCGATCAACGATTATGATCCCGATAATAAATCGGAAACTGAAACAAAATCACTATCAAGCGTTAAATCGAACGGATCGAATCCAGATTTAAGGTACACACACATACACACTCACACTCACACTCACATACACAACACTCTCACACTTATTTTAGTTTAAGTTGTCATTTTTGTTTTATTTTTTTTTCGCACGATTGTATTATCATTTGAGTTATTCGTTGAAATTACCTTTTTTTTTATTGCTCTTTACATTTCGTTTTTGTCGTAACATTCATTCCTCCCACCCCGTCCCACTCTCACATCGTTTGAAAGAAAAATGCGCATTTTGCACCGCATCGAGTGCGACAAATTGCAAACCATTTTGAGTGTAATCGCTCTCCGTTTATATGTTGTGCCGCTTTTACTATATTAATCCATACAATTAGCTTCAAATTACAAGAAATGCATGTATTTAGTTGGAATGCACCATGTTTCGATGGCACATGATTTACAATTTTCATGTATACCCGTCTCAATCATTCACTCACTCACTCGCTCACTCTCCCTCTCTCTCTAACTCTCGTCGATTTTGCAATTACAATATTAATGAGCTGTGTCACATAAATTGCAAATGTTTCACTGAAATGTACTCCGTTCATGTTCATGTTCGAAAAACTCGTTACACGGTATGTATTGGCTATTGTATAATTAGATGACGAACAACGGTTAGACATGAGGTCTGGCCAATTTTTTCGAACTGCCAAAAATGATAATGCAAGTGTTTAACAATGTATAAATTAAATATTAATCGTTTTTGCAGTAAATCAATCGAATCCATTGGAATCGAACGTGTAGCTTAACACACAGCGTACAAATCATTGAGACATTTTTTTTGTTGTTTTGGTTTTGGTTTTTTTTTTCATAGATCAAAGAAACAGGCAGCAATGGATATGAGTGGTCCTGGTCAGGAGCCCATTTTACCGGCTGTACTGGAATTCCCTGAAACACACCAGGAATCATTTTTGCATCAAGTTATCGTCGATCTGGATGTGAATATGCCCAATTTTAAACTGGCACCGGTTTATTCATTGTACTTATGCGCAAGGTAAAAATTGATCAATGTTCCAACACACAGCAAAAAAACTCAATTAAAACTCGAATATTTAATAAATTTTAAAAATTTTGAAAAATGATTGGACAATTTAGATATCGAGCGTCAACACATTACCGACCTGACTTACAACCAACGGAACGAGCACACAAACTGACCTTATTTCTACATCATGTGGCCAATTTAATTTTGGGTGTGGTACAAGAACGTTCACAAGATCCACGTGTTTTATCATTTTGGATGGCCAACAGTTCGGAATTTTATCATTTTCTAAAATCCGATCGACACATATCGGCATTCAGTGTACAAGCTCAAGAAGTGTTAACCGATAGTGTGAAAATTGCTTTTAACCATTTGGTAAATTGCTTTCGAATCGAGCTATCACAAACATTAAATCAATTCTTATCGGAAAACATCGATCATGAATCGGCGGCTGGCCTTGTATTAACGGTTTTGAGCTCAGCTATGGCATTGTTACGTCGCAGTCGTGTCAATGCCGCTTTAACTATTCAACTATTTTCACAATTATTCCATTACATCAATGCAATTTGCTTTAATACGGTAAATTTTTGGGTTTCACTTAATTACCAATGATGAAAAGAAAAAACCCCAAAACACTAGCACAATTTAATCAATTAATCAATTTTATGGACACATGATTTTCAGGTCGTGACAAATCCACATATGTGTGTTGAGTCATGGGGAAAAGTGATCAGAGAACGTCTTGATATACTCGAATCGTGGGCTCACAAACAAGGACTGGAATTAGCAGCCGAGTGCCATTTAGCCAAGATTAATCAATGTGCCGATTTCTTACAGGTAATGCACTAAAACTACAGCACATGGTGATGTCATAATATTAAAAACGATATCAATTTATGGCTATAAATTCCAGGCCGCTAAGACCAGTGAAGAGGATGTTCAAAAGTTAGCATGTTCATGTTTCCGATTAAATTCATTACAAATGGCTGCACTGCTATCACAAGAAAAGATACCGAGAAATTTAATCGATACAGCTATCCGTATGGCCGAATCTGTTGCCGATGAACTCACTCGAGGCGATGATAGAGAGGTATTTATATGCGTGTCAATTTGTCATTGACAATCATTTTCTCGAACAAATTCAAAGTGTCAATTATCCTCTGAATTAACTGAAGATTTTACCTGATTTGGTTTTTATTTCAATTAAAATCCATTAAATATAATTGACTCATTGATTTTATGATATTGTTAGGTTTGCCTTGAAGAATCATTAGAGTTGCCACTAGCACTTCTGATACCGGAAGATGGATTTAGTTCAGATGTAGTTCGTGGTATTCCAGCTGGTTTGGTTGATTTTTTGAGCCCATTACAAGGGGCAGGAATGTGTCGACTCGCTGCACAACCAACAAGCATAGGTCTCTGGACAGTGTATATGCATCAATACAACGTATGTATTTAAATTCATTAAATTCGTTAAATTGCTGCCAGTTTTGCTTGGATTTCATTGTGAATTTAATCAAATATTTTGATTTTTTAGCAAACCCGATCGTCTAGTGTAATGTCTACGAAACTACCACAGCCAGAAGTGCAAATTATAAAATTGCACAAAAATGCAAACGGAATGGGATTATCGATTGTGGCCGCTAAAGGAGCGGGTCAAGTATGTGATTCGATTAGTTGATTTGAATTTTGAATCGCTTTGTGTCAAACGTTTTTATTGATTTAATTTATTATATTAAATATATATTGAAATAGGAACGATTGGGAATATACATAAAATCGGTTGTTCCCGGTGGTGCAGCTGATGCGGATAGCCGCCTTCAGGCAGGTGATCAACTGCTGAAGGTTGATGGACAAAGTTTAATTGGTATAACACAAGAACGAGCTGCCGATTATTTAGTTCGCACCGGTCCGGTTGTGATTCTTGAAGTGGCTAAACAAGGAGCCATTTATCATGGTTTGGCAATGCTACTGCAACAACCAAGTCCGATCATTCAAAGAGGTAAGCGTAAATTAATATAGCCAATGAATTGACAATTATAATACATTTGAAGTGTGCCGCGTGTGTAAATTTGACACAATTAACGTAAAAATTGAAATTAGATTGCTAAACTAAACTGTAGAAAGTGTAATTGATTTTTCAACTAACATGCGAATAATCTGAAAAACAAAAAATCAAAACAAAAAATCAAAACAAAAAAATCTATTTACTAATTCGTAATCAATACTAACAAAATTATAATTAATTACCTTTCCTTAATGCTGCTTCTGTATTGTCGTTAAAAAAAATGATAAAGCGGAAGAAGAGTATAAACCGCCAAACAGTTATAGACCATATGATTTCGACTCCGATGAAAGTCTCAATATTTATGACCATGAGGCATATTCAGTGCCACCATTTCAACCAATGCCGAATTTTGGCCGCTACAATGACTATTTACAAAGTTCACCGCACTTAAACTATCGCCGTCATTCATCGTATTCGCATGAAGACATCCTAAATATGAAATATCAACATGTGCCGATCGATCCACGTTACCGTGATTCACGGCCATTTGTCAAAAGTAGCTCAAACATTTATGATAATGTTCGCCGCAATTTTATGAGCCGGCGTCGTAGTTCATCATCGCTGCAAGACGATGTGCTCAAGCCATTTCAATTACTACAAATGAATGAATTTTTGCGAAAAAGCAGCCCAACCATGCACCGTACACGGTCGTCTAGTCCAAATGTGTCTGACAAAAGCAATTCAAATTCCAATTTAAATTTGCATCCATCGAACCCATCGATTTTCATCGAAGAATATGATGATACACGAGCTGAGGTAAAGTCAAACAATAGCTCAACAACAAATGTTTCACAACCCGATTTTCATCAGCCATTAAACGTGGAGAGTGTCGCACCGTTTGCCGGTTGCGATGGAATACCATTCATAGATGATGAAAATATCTTTGTTTCCGCCCACCAATTTTGTGATGATAATATACCTGATGTCAATTGTGTAGCCTGTAATGAACCTACAGTAGAAATGCCTAAGCCACCCACCATATCCCCGTACGTAAAAAATAGGAAAACCGTCAGTTTTGATCTGATGGATGGTGTCGATGCAAACGAACAACACAGTAAATTGGCACCACCATCGCAACTGTATACGGCCGCCCACGGTCACATTGCGACCGAAATGTGCGCCACATATAAAAATGAAAAATCAAACACATGTGATCATATAACCAATGTCATGCTCAATAAATGTGGCAAAGATGCTGGGACCAATGCAAACTGTGCTGCAACAGACACACGCGATGGATTACTTAATAAAACAAATGAACCAATTTTCAAATTTTGTACCTTTAAACGTTCTAATTCTAATACTAAACCTAATAATGGAACTGAAAGCTTTAAGAACATACCTTCTTTAGATAATGATAATTTTAGCGCTTATTTTTATGATGAAGAGTCTAATGACGGCCAAATACTCACCAACAATAAGACTCAACATTCAGCTGCAACGATGTATGACACAAAAGCAATTACACTGGATTTGTCGGAATTGAATTCAAATTCGACCAATTCGTCGACAACGCAACACGATTCTGGAATTGACGGTGCCACAGAATTCCCACAATTTCATCAAACAAACGCACCAATGCATATGCAAGCAACCGATAAATTTGCATATATTCCGATTGAACGGAATAAATTTTCACATTTTGAAACGAAATGCATGCCCGGAACCGGCAATGTACGAGCTCTACGCAACTATTTTGAGCAATTGAAAATGCCACGTGATCGTTTAACGAGATCATCACCAAATCTATCGAAAGATGGCAATCGCAAGTTGTCGGCAACCGAACGTCAAAATGTACTGGATCAATTGAAAATTTGGAGTGAATATGGAACGGCCGAGGTTGATGATGATTTTATGGAAAAAACGAATATTATTACGGATCCAGTGACGCATTCGGTGCTCAATTTGACTGTAACCGCAACATTTGATGAGCACACCTCAAAAATTCAGCTCACCGAATCAAATCGATCAAGTAGCGAACCAAATATTGATCGTTGCCCAGGTGCAACACCAAACATGAGCCAACGCAAAAAATTCCCCGAATCTTATATTGTACGCAAACAAAAAATCACCACCAACATTCAAACCATGGACAACTGTGCACAAAGCTGCCCAAATTTACAACGCATCAAATCAACGGGAAATGGGGAGAATGCCATGTTTAACAGTAAATTAAAAGCAAGTATTTACAACAGCCCATGTCATCGATCCACTTATTTAACGCTACGAAAAATTAAACAAATTAAAAAAATCAATAAATTGGCCAAAAATTCGAAGAGCAGTTCGGGAACGTGTGGGCCAAGCAATATGCATAAAATGCCCAACGATTCAGACGGTGGAGACGAAGCAAGATGACAAAGTAGCTAATCTATTCAATTCTCATACCTTCTAGTCGTTATTCGGTGGCTTAGTCCTTCCCATTTGTATTCTCATTTTCGGTTGTTTTCTCTCTCAGTTTTTGCACATTCAATCGATCGCATGTTTCCATCCGATGCACGAAAATGTGTGTGTGTGTTTATTTTCGTTCGTCTAATTGCAAACTTTTGGTTTTGTAATTAAAATCGACTGTTTTTGGTTGTTTTTTTTTAGTTTTCTAACTAACACTTAAATCAAATCTACTCCATTTTATTTGACACATTTACCAAAACAATATTCGTTCGATTCGACACTAAAATATTAGCTTTATGTTTTAGTAATGTGTTTGTTGTACGCCGTGCATGATAATTTATTGGTTTTCTTAGTATAAGGTTTTTCTTAGCAAGCATGTTTTATATGTTTCTATAAATTTATTTTGTGTCAATACAATATTTCTGTTACTTCTGGTAGAAGATCGAAAAGCCAGTTGATTTTTTCCAATAAATAATTAATGAAACATTGGACATTTTGTATTCATAACAGATAATCGTCGAATGTCAGAACGAGATCCAAAAGCAATGATGGCGCATGCACAGCAATTACCCAACAGTAAATCAGTACCGGCTTTACATCACGTTGGCAACAGCGGTAAGTAAAACATATATTATTTCAAAAGCAACTTGAGGAGGTAAATAAATGTGGTGAAAACTGTGAACAATCAATGTGTTGTTGCTTTTCAGGTATTGTCAACAATAAATCTAGAAGTATACACAACTTAACTGGAAATACAGATCAAAGCTTTTATCAAAATTTAAGTGTTTACAGAGCACAAAATCAAAGTCAACCAAACTTGGGAGATCGGTACGTATGCTGTCTATTGCCATATAAACACACACTTATAGATATTGTCAATAAATTATTGATTACTTCAACTGTGACTAATATGTTACTAAATACTTCCCATTCCATTCATTCACAGCTCTCAAATTCCCCCTCAATCGACAATAATTTCACCGACAAACTCTACAACGACACCATCTAATCAACAACTCTTAAGCCGTCCAGCTTCAGCCTATTTCAACACCAATAACAAAAGTAATAACACAATGCCTTCACAAATGTCCGGCCATTATGTGTTACCATCCAATAGCAGCATCGCCGGAAATAACTTACTCACAAATCAGTCACACACAATGAACAATCGTTCGATGAATGCATTTGTTCGCGATACACAAAATCAACAGAGCTTACGAATGAATCCAATGATGGCACCGTCAATGCCAAACATTGCACATTCCAGTGGCTATGCGTCAAATATAACAGCCAGTCAAAGTATGCAAAATGTCAATATGATTCATCCAAATTACTATGTACAGCCGATGCAACAAACAAATCCAAATCAAATGATGAACGCAACCTTTTCGAATGGCTATAGTTCGGATATGCCAAAAATTCAAGAGAATACACAAACACTTGATATGGCCGAATTGGCACGCAGACGCCAACAGCGTCAACAGCAAGACGCCGTACCGATGTATGCATTAGACGTAAATGTACACAATTCACAGAATTCCATGCCGAATTTATCGAGTGGTTCGATGCTGTTGTCGCCCGGTGCAAATCCAAACGATATGATTAACAATTTCCGAGCAAATGCAACACTAACTAAAGGACATTCTTCGCAATCGGGCATTAACTATATGCCTAAGCAGCTTCCACCAACCGCACCTAAGCCACAGGTGCGTTTTTGCAACATTTTGATTGAAATGAAATCTAATAACTAATTTCAAATGTACAAATGTGAATTTTTTTTAGATGAATCGGCAACAGCATAGCAAAGATGATCTATCACCTCCATTGCCCCCATCAGCCACGCATCCTCTATTTAAGAATGCCAATGATCAATCAAGGATCACCAGGTAATGACAATTGAACAATATTGAATTGAGCATTCTTTTTTTGTTTCTCGAAACAAACTGTAATGAATAACGAACATTTATTTGCAGTTCACCAAATATGAACTATACATCGGCATATTATCCACCATCATCACAAGTGCTACCGAAAAGTTTCGTTGGTACAACCACATTGAGCCCATGGGAACGAGAGGAACGTGAAAAGGAAAATGAATTGCGTCGTGAACAAGCTCGTCAATGGCGTGAACATCATATCATTGAATTGTCCAATTTACCGCATCGTACGCCACAACAAGAGGAGCAATTGAAAACATTGATTTTGGAACGTGATTTTGAGCGTTTGGCCCAAGAGCAAGGCGATTTGGAAGAGGACAATGAAACGAACTATGGCAAAGATAATATGCAAGAGGTGATTCGGCTGGCACAAAATTCGAATCAACTGTCAACGCCGGTGACAAATATGAAACAGATCGATGTAAAAACGAACATTGTGTCGCAACCATCGTATGCAGCTGCAAATGCAAATAATGATAGTGTACAAGGTATAAATGATGGTTTAGTGCAACAGCAACATCAAACGGGCCTGAGTGGACAAACGTCATCCACTCAAGTTCAACCAAAGAGCATTTTAAAGCATAACAATGCAAGAGTCGAGCGACAAAGCAATAGTAACCCATCATCGCCGTCAAAACAGGCAAAATCCACAACATTTGCTGATGATCGCCAAAATGCCACCGATGCATCCGTATCAAATGTGGTTCGTGATTTAAATAGCATGAGTTTTAACGAATCAACCACATCAAGCTACCAAATCAAAGAAATCGGTGACATGAGCATTGATTCATTGAATTCGAGCTTGCATGGCCCACCGCCGCCACCCGAACGAAATTCCTCATATGTGGTGATGTCACAAAAGCAACAAAGTCTACGAAATAATAATCTCACCACAACCATAACAAATCAACCGGTGAAAAAATCCACCACCTCACTGACATCGAACCTAACTAATGAACAACAGGCGTCAGCATTTGGCCAATTTATGATTTCCAATAAGAAAACCATTGCAAATACAAACAATACGAGTGTCAACAATGATACATTGAATAATAACAATGACAGTAACAACAACAGTACGAATAATGGCAATATTAGCATGTCGGGCTTAAATAACAACAGCAATACGAATGCGAATCATAGTGTATTAAGTAGCAATAATGTGACGTCCCCAATGCAAACCGTTTCGAATACATCTCTGGCATCGATGATGGCACGCGATAACAAACGTGTATCATTCCATGATGAAGAGAATAATCTAATCATGAATCAATCGAGCGGCGATCAAGCTGAATTGAGCATTGTACGCGAAGATCCAAATGTAAGTGTTTATCGACGTAGTGCGTTTAACGCTTCGACTTAATTAATACTAAATCGATTTTTTTTTTCTTATATTTATTTAGCGATTTATACAAGAAACCTCAGCTATGCTTCAAACACCAACCACACCGGAGGGTGAATCCTGGAACACAACCGTACAACAGACGCCAGGTGTGATTGGAGCACAAGAAGTTTACCGGTTTGTATTTATATCATTTATATATTTTTATCAATGATAACTTATCATCATCATCCTGATGTTGTTGCTGTTTTTGTTATGTATATTTTTTTAATTGGGATAATTTGTATTCAATTCATTGCAATGCACAACATTACAGAGATCCACGAACGCGTCGATTGCAAGAGAAGCAACAGCAACAGCAACAAAAATCGGGCGATGGAGTGCCAGAGAAATTGTCATTCAAAGAAAAAATGAAAATGTTTGCACTGGAATCGGGGGAAAATCAAACGCCAAAGGACAAATTGAAAATATCCCGTGCTCAAAGAGATATTGATGCCGTACATTAGACAACCAAGCATCGCATCGAAATGAAATTCATGCGGTGTGCGCGTCTCATTGCAGCTAATATCTGTTAATTTTGCATAAATAGAAATTGTAACAATATGACGAAATGAATTTACTGATCTGTCTCATTTATCAGGATCATGTTCAACATTTACTCCCAAAATGGACCATTTAATTGCATATATTATTCCGTTTTTTTAGTCATACACTTTCCAATAAATTTACTAAACAAAAAACCACAATTTAGAACAAGGTATAAAATAAAACATAGGACAACATGAACAACAATTTTGAAAAGAATCAACATCTTTGAATAAAGGGAATTGAAAAAAAAAATAAACAACACAACAAATGAAATTAATGGAATTCTATTTAATGTACGTTTTTTTAGAGTAGCATATACAGTGCACAAGAGATTGGAGCATAATTAAATATAAATTAAAACAAACACAAAAAAAAACAAAAAACATGCATCTCATTTATTCTCAACACAAAAACTCTATGCAAATGAATGAAAAAAAAAATACACGAAAAAAAATCAAGTAACAAAAATGAATATTTAGTTTTTGTTTTTTTTTTTTTTAATTGTAAATCCATATCGATAAAAAAACAATTGCAACACTCCGACTATATTTTAGATGAACCAGGCACATCTTCGTTGCTGAACAAAAAAAAATACAAAATATATATATGATGATATACAATCTACAATTATGAATAAACAAGAATAAAAATGAAACACTCAATTTTCCGATTGAATAATGATGTTGAGACGATTTGGAAAGGAATTAAAATCACTCTATTTTTGTTGCATGATTTTGATAGAATTTTCTTTTCTTATTTCCTAAAAAAAAACGATTCTCCAGATTAAGTGAAATCGTTAATAAATTAGTTGTTGTTTTTGTGCAAAAGAAAATTCAAATTAAATGAAGGAAAGGAGAGAAGAAATATGTTTTTTTTTTTGTTTAAATAAAGAATTATTTGCAAAGTGTTAAGCATGAATTAAAACTTTACCAAAAAAAAAGAAAGAAAGAAAAATGAAAAGTAAAGAGAATAAAAAAAAAACAAAACAGAGAGCGCATGTTATTACTAGTAATCATCTAGAAATTAACGAATGATACTGTAGATAAATGATTTATTTATCGTTAGTTGAACCCATTTTAAATTTTTTTCGGTTTAACATTCACACACTCACTTCGTGTGAATATTTTTTATTTACATTAAGAAACTTATAGTGATATAATATGAAAACTATTTAGAGACAAACATTGAGAAAATGCAAAGAGAGAAACAAAATGTAGACACAAATATTCTATGGGATCACAATTTCTATGAACAAATTTAAAATTTAAACAAACAAACAAAAAAATCACATTTAAATTGAATTAAATAAGAATATTTACAAATATAAAATATACATTAATGGCTACCGATGAGTTGAGTGGTTGAAGAGAATCACCACAGAATATGAATCGATTTGATTACAAATGGCCCATTCACAGTGGAATTGGTTATTTTTTTTTTTTTTAATTGGCATTTGTATATTGTGATGATAACATCATCAACAACAAAAACAACAGCAAATATCACTCGCATTAAGCATCTTGTAGTTGAAATTAGTTGAAATGAAAAGTAACACAATCTTGGATTAAATACAGATTACATTTATTAGCGTCATAATTATTATTTGATAAAAGAGCAACAACAACAACAACCAATTTTTTTTTTGTACACATTCACATTTTCAAAGAGACGAGGAGATTTGGATCTCTCGAAATGGTGAAATCTTTCCACAACAGAGACAATTTCGATAGATACTTAGACATGAAACAGTAAAATGAAATAAACATATGGCAATCATGCGACAAACATAAACAAAATTTTAAAAAAAATCTTAAATTAAATTGCTTTTGAGTAGTTAAGCCATAGCAGGTTGCCACATTCGCAAAGGAATTTTGTTTTGTTTTTATTTTAAGGATAAAAGATTTACCATGTCTTCTAAATGTGAATTGAAAGTTTTTAATGTGACAAACAAACAAAAACTGCATCTATTCCAAGGAAAATTGAATCATTTTACATTTCAACAACAACAACAATTCGTTTTCTCAATATTTTTTTTTCTTTTCATCAATTTCATGAAATAATTTTATCAATTTTTATACATACACTTTTTATTTGCTTAACCATTAGACATCTCTTTTTTTTCTTATCAGTTAAGAGCGTTCGAATAAAGAACAACAGAATATCGTTAAATATGTAGAATTGAATTTGGTTTTACTTTTCAATTAACAAATTCTAGATTCACAAATTTTAGATTAAACAGATGAGTTTCAGCAGAAATGGATCACATTGGCGGTAAAACTGAAATATCAAATTGACTGTAATTTCCATTTTTCACAGGATTTCCTATGCTCTTGTCCTGTCACATCATTGATGTGTGTGTGTGTGTGTGTGTGTGTATCAGAGAATTATCGAAATTAGTTTGGTTTCACATGCAAAATAGTTTCATTCGTGAACAATAGGGATAAATTGACGACGAGAGATTAGCCAAATACACTGCATGCGTCCAGTCTCTTTTGTGTTATGCTTAAAGGTATTTATTGGATTTGGATTTTTAAAATTTATTCTGTATGTCTGCGAAGGAAATCTGACCTCAAGTCATAAGAGTTTCATGGAATCACAACATATCTGGAATTGTAAGTACATAATGGTTATTTGCTTATGCTGCAGCGCAAAAAAAAAGATTTCACTCCATTTGTCTATGGAATATGGAATATTTTGTTGGTAAGTTTATGAGCCGGTTAAGATTTCGAATGTTTGTTTTATACATTTTTTTTTTGTTTTATTTCAATATTTGACCTCACATCGCATATTTGCAAGTTTTTGATGTGATATGTCCCAAACAAAATGTTGTATGTGCGGTATGTGCCAAAAGACATCTTTCCAAGAATTTGTGTAACCCATTTTATAATACGATGAAAAAGAGTTTCGCATGTTTTTCGACACAAAGCCTATTATGTGTTCGTCGAAATATATATTTATTATTTTTTATTTGTTTTCTTTTGAACTCATTTTGTTGTTTTTTTTTCTTTTTTTTGATGACGCTCTATTCAGTTTTTCATCATCATCATTTATGTAAGCATATTTTCTCTTGGATATTTTGAACTTGAACCACGTTAAAAGAAACCTTATTTCGATTGTCCATACCAATTATCGCTGTAAAACGTTTGTTTTAATTTTTTCTTTCTCGGTATTTTTGTCACTGATTTTTTTTTGTTCGTCATACTTTTACTGGAAAATTTATTCGCTCGATATTTATAAGAAATAATTGAAATCCTATGAATGTTTTGTGTCGGCACTTTTTAATAACTTAAGTACATAAAAGAGAAAGAGAGAGAGAGAAAAAAAAAATCACAGAAAAAATGTACACCAATTTGTGACGACATTTAAAATGAGTGCGCTAATGCTTTGTGCAGAAAAATCCAAAATTCCAATTTATGTTCATAACATAGCATTTATCGTGTGTACGTATACACGCATATGCGTAAATGTCGTTGGATGGCAAATTGTGAAACACATTTGGATTGGATGTTGCGATCAGGAAATTAAAATCGAAAAACCATTGAAATCGGTAAATAGTCTGAAGTCATTATTAAAAAAAACGGCAGCAGCAAATCAAGCAATCAACTTTCTCGATCGTCAAAGCTGCTTTGCATAAAGTAGCCGAACGAAGTTTGTGTTCGTGTGTTGTTGTTTTTGTTTTCTTCTTATTTTCGCTTTGTCAGTGAATAAATGCATCGATTAAGCGCCAGAGCGTGGCCGAATGAAAGTGCTTCGAATGCGATTAAGCGAAAACGTCTTTGCACACATAAAGCGCGCAATAAACGTTGAATCGAATTTATTCAGTGCTCGTATTTCTGTGTGTGTGTGTGTGTGTGTGTGTGTGTGTGTGTGTGTGTGTGTGTGTTTGCTGTTTTTTTTTTTTAAATTAAAACACCAATGCCATTCGATTACAGTTCTGCATAGAAAATTACAGATATCTGTTATTTTCTCCCTTCGCTCTTGCTATCGCTGTCTCCCTATCGCTGGCTACCCAACCTATTTTTCATTCGTTTATGGTCAAATCAATTCCTTTTTCTAAGGGCAATTCAAAAGTTTGTGAATTCTCTCTGTTCCTATCTTTCTCCTTTTTTTAAATATTCGCAGAAAGTTGAATAGACTACGGAATTTATGTGCATTTCTTTAGGAACAGCAAAACAGCACGTTTATGTTATTTATACTACATATACATTTATATTTGTTTTTTTTTTATTCTTCTTTTATTTTGATGGCTGAATTTTTTCTTTATTTAGTTCTTAATTTTTGGGGACACTTGGGTCAGAGCTGCATCGCTTTCACGTTGGAATGAGTGTTCTGGACTTGATAAGGATTCGCATCAACCTGAAAAATGCTCGTCCTTGGTATCGCGTTCCATACGTGAAATGTATTGCATTTTATCGCATCGGTCTCGTTCCATCCAGCAAACAATGGGAACGAAGAAAATAACAGAGAGAGAGAGAGAGAGAGAGAGAGAGAGAGAGAGAGAGAGAAAGAGAAAAAGAAGGAGAAAAGAATGGAAATAAATAAAAAGTTTTATGAGATATTTAATTTGAACGGGATTTGATTCAGCGTCTCGGAATCGTCAACAGCCGATTGAGAGAGGTGCATGTGGAACGACATGACAAGAAAAATTGTTTAATTATATAAACGATTCGGCTTCTATTCGCATTCTTTTCGATCTTTGCTGTTGCCGCTGCCGTTGCTGCTGTTTTTGCTTCTGCATCTTCTATAATGCTGAGTCTGTTTTTTTTCTCTTCTGCCGCTGCTCGTCTCTCTTTCACTTTTTCCCCATTTCATTTTCTTTGCGCTTTTTTTTTGTATGGTATTCACATTCGAAGCAGTCTTACAAATCCATTAGAATGCTCACGATCACCAACATCGGCGATGCTACTTATTTTTGTCTCTTTCGTGTTCGCATTGTCTCCACGCTTAAAAACCGTCTCGTCGCGTCTTCTATATATGCGAAACGTTGCCTTTGTATTTTTCTGCATAAAACTGACAAATGCTCTCACTTTGTATGGAATTCGATGAGCGAGACAACTGTATGCGTCTGCGTTACATTGCAATGTATACGTGTGAGTCGTACCACCCGATCGCTGACCGTATGTCATAATGGCTGTACGCTCGCCTGTCATTGGAGCAACTGAGAAAGAGAAGCGTAACAAAGAAAAGAAAGAAAAAAAAACAAATCGGTTCAAACACTTTCGTAACTGCAGTCGAGGCGCAGAGCCCGAGAAGTATACAACACAATCTGAGCTCGTTGGCTCAGCTGTTTTTTTCTGTCTTTGATTTGTGATAGTTAGAGTTATAAAATAAATCCAAAACCATTTAAAGAAAGATACGGAGGAACACTTTCAACCAGTTTATATTCGTTCGGTTTTTTTTTTCTTCAAAAAAAAAAAAACAAAATCAATATTTTGTTCTTTTCATTTTGCAAAATTTCCTCATTTTCGGTTCGAATACGCATTGAATTTTTATCGTGAAAAGACTCATAAAATCGACCAAAACCAACATTTTATGAGTTTGTTGGAAAAAAAATTTCGGGTAACAAGAAAAAAAAATTATAAGTTTGAGTTTCGTGAACAGACACATCACAAAGACTATCGCTACCATTCAATACGGAATAGACACCAAAACATATATCAAAGTAAACGAGAATCAACAATATTTTCTTTTGGAAATTCACGGAAAATCGAACGAAATCGACTCAAATACTACAAACTGCACCTAAAATATGTTAAATTTGATCCTAAGACTGAATTCGTGAAAGGAACTAATCGAATTGTGTTTCAATCGTGGACCTTCGAACGCATCCATGAATTTATTGGGTTTTTTTTCTTTTCATTGCTGATTTGGATGATTAAAAGACTGAGTTCATGCAGCCACTATCCTTTTTGTATATGTTATATTTATATGTAATAGACGAAACATAAATATAAGTGAATTGTATTTCGTAGTTTTCATTTCATCGATTTTGCATAAATGTTCCTGACAAAAAAACACAACAGCAACAACAACAGAAAACCAACCACCACCACCACCACCATCATCATCACCAACACCACAACCATAACAATCTACCAATGAAATGTATTGTGTATTAGTGCGTTGATGGCATTTCTTCAAATAGTGTTAAATACATCAACAAAAGCAGCTTAAAAAGAATTATGACCAAATGCGCTGCTGAACGGCGTCAATGTAGTGTATGTGTGTGATACTTGGAAAATAATCAGAATAATAAATTTAAAATCAACACCAACTACAACAAAAAATTACAATTTAAAAAAAAAAGTACATATAAATTGGCTTTTCAAATCTATTGCTAAATAGATAAACACGAGCACGACCAGCACTCACTGAAAAAAATAAAGCAAATCAAAAGCAGTTTTGTTGAATGCACGAAAAACAAATGAATTGAAACGGAAAAATAAATTGAGAGAGAGAGAAAGAGAGATAAAAAAAAATTGCGACGAAAAGAGAATTGCTTGAAGTTTTACATATTCCAACGTGAAATGTGCCAATTATTTAATAAATTTTACATATAATTAAAGAGAAAAAAAGTAGTTGATTTAAGTGAACAAAATCCATTACAAAAAAATTGAAGAAAAAAGATATTGTGTTTATGTGTTTTGTTGAGTTTGAAAACGGAAACACGACAGCCGCATCAACATTTGTCGTTCGTATCACAACCAAAAAAAGAGCAAACGAATCCACTGTAATATAAAGCAATTATTTCGTCAGTGTGAATCAATATTAATAAGAAAAAAACGGTGTGAAAAATCGGTAAAATCGTTCCTTCGTAAAACAAAACACAAAATTAAAAAAAAAGAAAACGTACGCCTACCGAAAGCTGTGAACCCGTTTTATTTCTTTGGATACCCGTTGCCATTGCCGTTGACGCAAAGTGCGAATATACTCGTGTGATAGAGATCCAAACACCAACAATAAAAGCAACAAAAACAACACAACCAGCCAGTCAGCCAGCCAACCAATCGTCGAAATAATCGTAAAATGGCAATGACTGCATGCTATTCAAATTATGGCCTTCTGGGTGCGGTGACACAACGTCAAAGGCAACACCAACCGCACCAACAGCAAGCACAGCATTCGGCGCAGTCCCAATTGATCCCATTGTCGGTGCCACAGCCGCCAAGGATGCAATCGGCACAGGTTCCACAAAAAGACTTTAGCGTCCCGTTGCATGTGGACTGCAGCGTAGAATATGAGTTACCAAATCAAGCAAAACCACCACCAGGTGCTCGCGTCGAACCCCTGCTATTGATGATACATCCGTGCTATTTTCGTAAAATTGAAAGCGAACAACGCCGCAGCCCGTTCATAAATAATATGCCAAATTCGTCGCGAAGTTCGTCCACCCAAAGCCGACGAAGTAGCCGAAATTCACAACAAATCACCCAAACATCAGCATATTCGGCAGCCACGCAGTCAAATCAAACGCTACACCATAATCCCAATCCGAATCCGAATCACAATCATAGCCACAGTCACAGTCACAGCCATAACCATAGCCATAGCCATAATCATAGCCACAATCATCATTCACAGACGATGGAACGCCAAAAACTAGAACAAAACTCCCAAATTCATCAGCGTTCGCTATCACAACAAGCCACCCAACAACAGAAGATGTCACAAATGTCGCAACAGGCTTACTATCCAGCCAATAGCAACAATAATAATCCATCAAATATCAATAATGTGAATACGAACAATGCAAGCAACGACAGTTCACTTGCTGACATACGGCTGTGCTTAGATAATTGGGAACATAGTCAAATGGCGGCCATACCACGAGACTTTCAAGCTGGTCTACCCGACGCCACACCAAATAATAGCTACCGTGATGACAAATTAAACGCGTTAAATGGCAAATATCGGCAATATTTACGTTCACATCGGCTGCATCCATATTTGATGGCCTCAGCCACGGCATTTCCTCAACTCACATCATCCGTTTTCCACTAAAAACAAAAAAACAACAACAACAAATAAATATTCAACGGGAAACGGGACACAATTCGATTGCATAATTGAAGGACTGCTTTATAATGGAATGAAACGAAACGACACCCCCGAACATAACACACACAGACATTAGCACGCACACACACACACACACACACACACCGATATCCCAACACATAACAATGCTGAACACAACAATACACCCAACAACAGTTCATCGTTTCCATTGGATTTCTGATGGCCAGCATGCAGATACACTCCACACCAAACATCCTGGTGAACCCGGTGAATTGGTAAATGAAACAACTTCGAAATTTTCCCCTTCTCCCGAAGAACAAAAATAAAACAAACAAAACCGAGGTAACAAAACATACAGAGCAACAAAACTGAATTATAAGAAATGCAGGATACTAGAATTATTTAAATAAATCATTTTGTGAGGGTAGCGCTCATGTGCTCCCCAGACCCTCCCCCCTTTAATAACAACAACAACAACAACAACAAAAAAATCAACCCAGAAAATACGTGTGTATATTTTATGAATGGCAAACGATGCATTCGAAGAAACGATGCATAGAAATGAAATATTAAAGGAGATAAA
Organism: Aphidoletes aphidimyza; assembly: GCA_030463065.1. Taxonomy (NCBI): domain Eukaryota; kingdom Metazoa; phylum Arthropoda; class Insecta; order Diptera; family Cecidomyiidae; genus Aphidoletes; species Aphidoletes aphidimyza. The sequence goes on along the minus strand of CM059998.1, from coordinate 22,520,991 downwards.
AAGTCGCTACAAAAATTATGGGTGAAATTAGAACATGTATATTGCATATAATAGTTACATAAAGAAAAAAAATGAATAAGAATGTTTTTTTTTTGTAAAGCCAATTTCATACATTGAGCTGTAATTACCGAATGATTTACATATTTGTTCTACTGTTCATTTCAAAATACCATTCAAATCTATTTAAACGTATTGTATTCAGCAAATCAAATGATCAAACTGACATTCCTTCCTGATTGCAACAGCAAAACAAAAAGCAAAATGAAATTACAAAAAAAAACAAACAAATAAAAATAAAAATAAATAAAATTGATAGAGGCGAAAAATACCGAAAAGGAAGAAAAAAAGCAAATAGAAAAAAAAAATTAGACAGACACACACAAAAAAAGAGTTCTAATGTGGCGTTTACGTTTTATGTGAGTATAATCAGCTTTCAAGTAGGCAGCTTACCTAAGATTGAATATTTAATTGATAAATCTACTACTCTAGCCTATAGTGAAATGATGTTTACTATCAATTTAAGAAGAAGAAGAAGAAAGAAAAAAAAAACAAATTCGTGAATGCAAATATAGTGTGCCCTTGCCCATCGAAATTCCTCCTCAAAAACAAAAACAAAATTCCATGTGTATATTCCGATGGACGATTGGAGCACGAACCAAATCAAGCAGGCAACACAGTTTTGTTCTTTATATTTTTTTGTGTTTCTTTCCTTGTTTGTTTCGTGAAATGCATATTAAAATGGGCAGAAACGATGTAATATCAAATAAAAACAAATAACAAGCCCAAACCATTACAAATAAAGGCAAAATTTATTCTAAACATTACACACATTAACAATTTTGAATAACTGAGCTAAAAGATGATGGAACGTATTGCATAGAGAAAGGAAAATAAAAAAAAAAACGAAATTTAAGAACGCTGACCAAAATGTCAATCAACAATTTTGAGCGAAAGAGAAATAAGAAGTTTGTTTTAGTTGCAAGAGCCCACATAATTTTTAATTCTTTTTACTCTTGTATTATCTGTGTTTTATATACCAATATATTTATGAAAAGAAGACGAAAAAAAACAACAACAACATTAAAACCAATGCATGCAATAATAAGCATTCATATTACCTACAAAACTATTAAACAAAAAAAAAGAAACCAGCGATATACAAAAAAATACAAATGAAAATGACACCCAACATCAACATACAGTGAACTCTGAATCGGCGGACCACCCTCAATCCCGAGCCATTTGATTCGCATACCTCACACCCATGTGGATGAATCAAATTGAACAATGTTTATCAAGTTGTGGTCCGCATCTATTCAAATGGCTTTTTGTTTCAATCGAACATTACGAGTATTTCCAAGATCTCACTCAAACACTCACAACTCGTTTTTTTTTCTTATTAACAAAGCAAATGCATTAGGAAAAGAAAAGAAAAATTACAAATCTAACCAAGCATGACAACAATTTCAAATGGCAAGCATATTGTAGAACTATGTATGTGTGTGTGTGCGTGTGTGTGTGTGGACAGTTGACCGCAACAAGATCCGGTATTATGGATTTCACCAAATAGAGGTTGGTCCACTAGTCAAGAGTTCACTGTAGACATTTTTATGCCAAGATATTAAAAAGCTAAATGTAGCAAAAGAAACAACAACAAAAAACCATCAACAAACAAAAAAATGGAAAGGATGAATGAAAAACAAACCAATACATACACAACAACAACAACAAAAAAACTTTGAGCAACACTGCGCTGCGTTGCATTTAAATGTGATATTAGATTTATTTCAACTAATAACAAATGAGAAAAAAAACAAACAAAGCAAAACAACACAAAAAAAAAATTATTAAAAAATTATTATTGCTTTTACGAAAAGAATACAACAACAAAAAATACATAAAGTTCTAGGCATTACACAAACAAACAACTACCAATCAAGGCAAAATAGTACGATGAAAATTTCAAACATAACCACAACTCAAGCAACAAATTTGACAAAAAAAACACTTCGATTAAATGAAACAAAAAAAAAAACAAGAAAACACACACTCACACATATACATCTAGATACACAAGAAAAGAACATAGAAAACGATTTGTAGAAATTTATATAAATATATCGTTTAAATCAAAAAAACAAAAAAAAAAAATAAAGAAAATCATAATTGAACTAAAAATTATACATAGCGACTTTTGAGCGGATGTTTTGTTTTTTCTTCTTTTCCTTAGCTTCTGAACCGTTTTTCAGATTGCCATTTGCTGCCACAGTTCTGCCTTCTCTTTTGACTCTGTCTGTTTCGTGTGTGTTTTGATTTCTTTTTTTTTGTTCTGCTTCTTCTCTCGTTTGGATCTGCGGTGCTGTTGTAATGCAGCCAATTTTCGGATTGGTGAATGAAAAGCCAGCAGATACAATTCTATCAGTGATGGACTATCACAATGATTAGGCAATTGTTAAAAGTTTTCATGGCATCGGCAGCAAAACTTCCAATGATACAGACACGCTCATATTGACTCATATTGAAGAACCTGAAACATCATTTTGGTTTGATACATTTACATTGACAAAACGACGGCAAATGCGCGCGCGGCAACTAATTTGCCGTCGGCTGTGCCATTTCGTTGACATCAATTCGTATGCCTTTACAAATATTTCAGACAGAGTGTGTGACAGAGCAAGAGAGACTACAATCTGAAAAGCACGAAAACGAATGAAATAAACAAAAAAATAAACACGCACGAAAAAAAACCGCAAAAAATACAATCGAAAAAAAAAAGATTATTCAACCAGAGAGATAGAAACGTTTTAAAATGTGTGCGCTGTTTTTTTTTATTCACATATATATATATATATATATATATATATATATATATATATATATATATATATTCAACAAACGATTTCTGCTTTTATTTGTTACAACATTTTAAATCGAAATGATCTGCGTCTGCATTGTTTCGAAAAACTTTTCGATTGGAATGGAATGCTTTGCTATTAGAGCTAAACGGCCAGCTATTTCTATCGAAAAATTGAACACATTAAAAAAAAACGAATACACCACAAACATGCGCTAGTAAAATGGCAATCGAAACAGACACACATACACACACACACACACGAAATTATGGAATTTTTCGTTTCAGGCTTTCGATTGGGGCGGGAAAAAAAGCAAAAGCGTAGACCAAAAAAAAAAAAACAAAAATCAACCGAAGAAGACGAAAATTCATTGTAAGGTCATTACTGACTAACGTCCGAAATAGTGAACAATTACGTCCGACATACAAACAAACAAAAAGGAAGCATTATCCGTACGAAAACCTTTTTTTTCATCGCCAGCAAAAAAGAATTAGTCAAAATGAAATCAAGAAAGAAGACCAAAACGCTATCGTTTAAAGACTGATGCAAAACCAGACACATTTGATGCGATAGCAAACCGAACAATGCTGCATAAGACAAATATTTACAATTCATAATTTACGTTTTGCTTGCCGTCATTTTGTTGCTGATGTTGTTGTTGGTCGACCCCGTAAAAGGAAAATTCGAAATGAAATAAGTGGAAAAATTGAAATCTAGCACCTAATATCGAAAATTGTAATTACATGTGGACAGTCTCTACATCGAAATGGAATATTATTGACTGGGCCACTGTGTGCGTGTATGCATGTGTTTCGTATACAGACAATGTGTGCAAAATCTCGTAAGACTAACAATCGCTAAAACAGAATTAACAAAAATCCGACCAATGTTTATTACAATGGAATGGCAATGGCAGGAAATAATGTTATTTGAATGGTTTATGAAACACACAGAGAGTGAAACAAAACACACGAAAAAAAAATCGAAAAAGAAAATAAAGTGAGGGAGAGAGAGCAGAAAAAAAGAGCTGCTATTAATTGCATCTCTAGTGATGCAAAGCAGAAGCGACAATATTACCAACAATAAAATGTACATCACGTCTAAACAATAATTTCCACCAGCCAAATGTAGATAGCGGAGTCGAAAAAGAGGCGCACATACATACAAAATGGAAATGGCACCAATAAAAGCGATTGAGCGAGACAGAAACGAAGCAAGCAGGCAAACGGAGCACAGCCAAAGCCAAAGCCAAAGCCAAAGCGCTAAAATAAAAACGAAAAAAAATGTGCACACTGAAACATTAAAAACGAAAACGGTTCTTGTTGCCATTCGATACATTCATAGTTACGACAGACTGACATCGAAAACGATTGCTATCAGAATTTTAGAATTCAATGTGAACAATAGTGATATTTTTCAGTGTATATGAGATTCGGCGCATAGAGCCGGGCGTGGTACAGCTGTTTTTACTCAATGGCACATACCGATTTTCATCATCGCATCATCGTCATATGCTCTTTTTTAAAATGTATAGATAGATCTGTATATATATATATATATATCTCTGTGTGTGTGTGTGTGTGTGTGTGTGTGTATGATGTGATGTAGACGATTCAAACGAAGTAAATTGCAACCGAGAGAGTGGCCGTTAAAGCATCTCGTTGAATCGCATCGTATTGCGGTTGCCAATACACATGGATCTCTAAACCTCTAAAAAAGGGGAGTAAGATAAATGGATTATTTGTCAGAATTAACAACAAAAATACTGTTTCCTTTTGCGTTGTGACTGATTTTCGCTCTTTTTCACTCTCTGTCGGTGTGCTTGGCTGTATTGAGGGTCGTTTGTGAAACGCTTATCACTTACAACTTATTATTTCATTTATGACTTTATTCTTGTTTTTTTCACGCAATGAACTTCACACATGGTCACAGAGGACAAAAACGCATTTCGGTATTTTTGTTTTCTCCTTCTTCTTCTCCTTCTTCTATTTCTTCTTCTTTCAATTGCTTGGCTCGTCAAATTTCAAACATCTAATTGGCTATCGTTAAATATTTTATCGGTGTTAAAAGAAATTATGAGAATTTGATACACGCAATGCGCGAACTGTTTCGTCTATTTCGTCCCAAAAGACGAACAAAACAAAACACACACACACACAAAAAAAACCAATGTAGGCGACAATGAGCGGTTAACAATGTATTTCTACATAAAAGCAATTCTTTTTGAATCAGTTCTCTCAGCATTGTTATTGCTTCGCTGAAGCAGCTTCGACACTTTTTTCTTCTCCTCCTCCATTTTACATAATAACTGACTGAATTAATTCAATGAGGCAATCAAATCTAAATGATTTTTAAAACTATGATTGTTCAGTGTACACTGTACAGCAATCCGAGTTTCGGATACTTTTTTTTTGGATGCCTGTTGTTTTGTGTGTGTGTATGTGTGACTGATTGTTGTTTTCTGTATATTCACAATATATCGACGGTTATTCGGGAAAAGAAAACGAAAATTGCGAGACTAATTCAAGTCATGTTGCCTACACATACATTTATAACTTCTCATACATTTATAGCTGCGAGTGTGTGTAACATGTTCATGCATTGACTTATTATTGAAAGCACCTTGAAAGGGCTAAAAACCACACAGTATCTGTTTTTTTTTTCTTCTTCAATTTCGTTTCGTTGTTGCTTTCAAGGTGGTTGATGCCTTGATTTCAAATTGATAGATGGGTTTCTAAAAAGATTGCTGCCGTCAATTCGAGGTAATCAAATTTAATTAGATCCAATTGCATGTAAGTTAACAAACCGAAAGAAATAAAAGCAACAAATAACAACGAGCAGCAGCAACAATGATGAACGAAAAAAAAATGATAACTATTTAATCGGCATTTCCCCAATTGTTCGCGAAACATGAGAATTTTAAATCAGCCAATTTGGTGTAGTTTTGCTTTGTGGTGCATTTACTTTGTCGAATGTAGCGATTTTGTTCATGTGCTCTTTTTTTGTGTGTTTTTTTTTTTGTTTCTGCGTCATATTTGGTTATACAAATGTTAGATTCAATTGTCATGGTGGAGAAATGTGCACTCAACTGTAGTAGTTTTTACACACAAGTGAGAGAGCAAAGTCGAATTTTGCTCACAATACGAGACACACATAGACACACTCATACACATGACAGAAAACAAAAATGGGCACAAGAGTTTTCGAGTGCCAAATGTTAATTTACAGTGAACCACCTCTGTGCGGATGACGACGACGACAACGGCGGCAACGATGATGGTGGGCTCCCTTCAATTTTTACTACATGCTCAACACACTCATAGAAGATGATTCTCACTTGAAGCGCACAAAAACACGGCATGGAATATGTATGACATTGATGAAAATGGCCACATAGCGAGTGATATTTATCCGGAGTGGTTTCGTTTAATGTTTTTCGCTATTGGTGGGTTTTGCCTCCATGTTCACCGTATTTAACTACAGTGATACAGTGAATGGTGTGTATAATTACCTATTGCTTGTTTCTTGTTTCTTTTTTTTGTTACTTTATTTTCGTTCTGGTTGTTCTGATAAAACCCAAATGGAATTTGTATGCAATATCATAAAATACAATGTACAATCAACCAAGAACGAAAATATATATATACTATATATGCATGAGACGGGCGCTAAATATAGATTTTCATTTGTTCGCTTGGATTCACTGCTCTTCGTCTAGTTCGGTGGTTTTATTTATTTATTTTTTTTTGGGTTCGAGTGATTTGATTTCAGCGATTTTCATTTTCAAATTTTCCATGCGCAAAAATGGTATTTGAATTCCGAATTTTTATGACGATAGCAATCGAAATCAGGCTGTTACATTTATGATCATAAAAATGTTCATTGAGAGAATGAAAGAGGGAGAGTGAGATAGATGGATAAAGAGAGAGAGAGAGAGAGAGAGAGAGAGAGAGAGAGTGAGATGGTGTTTGGTTGGCCATGCAAATGCCACGGCAAATGCTCGATAGCTACCCAATTTTCAACATCAATCACTGTCCGTATGCCAGACTATTTATGCCATAAACTCAATTGCTCTACTTTGCACTTATCAGCTTCACATCTTACGAAAAAACTATTAAGGATGACGTATAAGCTTGTGCAAGCACCGGAAAAAAACCCCTGCCATCGGTAGTGTAGTTTGATGCGGAGCTGTTCAAAACAGATGCAACAGACTCCGTGTGTACGTAATTTGAGTTCGATGCGATATGCCATAGTTTTCACATGTGAGACCAGAACAAAAAAAAAAAAAACATCCGCCCAAATGAAATCAGGCTACAAACCGTTTCAATCTCAGTTGTATTTATTTGTGTGCGTTTTTTTCTCTCTATTTTCTGTGTTTCTATTCACACTCGTTTCAATTTAAAATGAGTTTAAATAGTTTGAAATGTCATACAGGTCTGAGCGATATCATATTGATTAAATCTTGAAACGTTGAGGGATGTGCATAGATAGCAAAGAAAAACAAGATGATGAAATACAAACACACACACACACACACACACACACACACACACACACACACACACACACACACACACACACACACACAGAAAGCTCAAACTACTGCGATGCGGGCGCTTAAGTACGTGATTTGGTTGGCAATTAAAGTGATTCCCATTCCCTGCAGCGTTTTCTATAATGGATAATAATATTTATTAGATTAATTTTACAGTAGAATTTGAGAGTCTAATTCTTCTAGCGTGTAAAATATTCAACAACAACAACAAAAACTCAAAGCCGAACATATTATTGTATACATTTTGTCGTTTCGATGAAAAAATAACGAAAATGAATTTATCATAAATGCGACATGCGACCGAGTGTGTAAGGCAAACGACAACCAATATCACCATAGAATATTGACGCTAATATAGAGGCGAGAAATGCCAAAGGCACTATTATGCCATGGAATTGAAACCACCCGTTTCTTTTTTTCGTTTGTCAAACAAAACATTACTGATTCAAATGCCAAATGACGTTGAATCGCTAAATTAAAAGAAAATGTTATTTTTCGCATGCTTAGTGCCAATGTTTGATGGGCTTTAATGAACATTACCGAAACGAATAAAAAAAAATTCAAACACACACACACATCCATCGAACAACAAGCAAAAGACAGAGTGAGCACGCAAGCAAAACCGAATGATACATAAAAACGTGCCCAGCATTCGGGCGTCGAATTGATTCAATAAAATTTGAAAACAATATTCGTTCAATTGGCACTCATAAATTTCCTTTTGATCATTACAACGCGTACGAATTATATATATATACATCTATATACGTTTTTTCTGTTTATTTCGGAGCGCGATTGCTGCTAGAACGAAAATTTCAATGTGCGGCAACAGTGAAGTGAATGGATTGTATTGTATTGTATTTGAGTTGTTGTCGGCTTACGCTTCTACAGTGTATAAATCAAGCGTCAGCTTCTTCAAAAAAGAAGCAAAAGAAAAAAAATTATTTGCTGTAGCTGTGTAGCTAGAGGAACTTGACAGTTCAGTACGTTCGTGACTATTTGGTTTGCGATATTTCATGGCATTGCTAATGAAATAGTCACGGTTTTCCCTATGAAACATACGAACAATGTAGAGCTGTGTGGAGTATGTAGACGCTCTTTCATATATTCAATGCTTCAATGTTCCGCAACTCATTCCGCCTTGCTCTCTTTCATTTCAGCGTCTTGCACTTTTCCTCTCATTCACACGCTCACGGCTCATGTATACAGTACCCGGGTGCTAAGCCGAAGCCACCAAGTAAAACACCATACAAAATCACTACATTGCATACTTTGACACACAATCAACGTGCATATTGTTTTGATTAGTGTTTCGTTGCTTCATATTTTTGATTGCTGTTTTTCTCCCCCCGATGTACCGCTGTTGCTTTTGATTATATATATACTTTTTTTTCTCTTTTTCCTTACTCTGTTTTCTTGGCAGCAACACCATTTACGAATACAATTCCAAATATTGGTCGATTTTAATCGAACAACAACAACAAAGAGAGAGAAAAAAAAGTGTGAAATAATGTATAATTTCTACGAACAACCGTTTAAAATAGAATTAAATTGTTTAAATTACTCGAAATCGGAATGCATACATATACTTTGTCGACAGTTTTGTGGAATTAAATGTAAAAAAGACAGAGACAGAACACGAAAAAAAGCCCTGATTCAATACGAAACAAAATGTAGCAATTTATATATGTTTTTTTCTTCTCTCTTTTAAATGAAATTGACTTTATAGACCTTACAGAGCTTGACGATTTCTGAAAAGTTTCGTGAGCCGATTTGTCACACATGATTCAATGCAGTTTTCCCCCCCCCCCCGTTTTATCGGTTGTTGTTGTTGTTGTTATATTTTCTGCCATTTTGCACTTATTGCGTTAGTTGCCCATGTTACTCTATTACAGTCTTTACATTTATGGAAAGCAATGGTATAACTTACAATGCTGGCAATACTGGCAATACTGAAGGTCATGTCTTTAGTACGTATAGTATGTGTATGAATACATACATTTGAAACATTCGAAATTAAAAAAAAAAAAAAAACAAATAAATAGAGACAAAGACAGAGAGACACACAGAGTGAAAGAGATAGAGATCGAATATAAATAATGGGATGACTATGATGGCACCATTTAAAACCTGACAACAAGGAGTCAATGTTGCAGTGTCAAGAAACCACCTTCGACTTTGATGAGCTTCATTCAAAGCGACTGGGCCGAATCAATAAACTCAAAATACATTGCGTCAAGCGCCATTCCTAATTATACAATAGATTCCATTGATTTCAAGGATTCACACACACACACACACACACAACCGCGCAAAAACATTCAACTCCCTGAAGCACTCTTCAATATGAACGCCACAACGCCGGGCTATGTTATAACATTGATATTATAACGCCCAAAACATAGCCGAAAATTATATCAAATAACACTCTTTTCCGCTCTCAGGGTAGAAATTAGTTTTATACATCAGACCGATTGAAATCGAAATGTTTTGCGGTGTGAATTGTCTGTGAATGAGTGAGTGAATGTGCGTGAGATAGAGACAGAGACCGCGCTATCAATATATGGCGTTTGACATGCAAACAAAAAAGCAATTAGTTCGGTTTATTTTTTTCTTTTCGGGGGGGCAATGCTAACTAAATATTTGCCTCGCATCAAATTTCGAATAATACGGTGCTCAAAATTAGTCAACACATACACGCACACTGATCGTCAGCAATTTTATTTTTCAAATGTTCGATTACCTGCCAAATTGAAGCGCAATGAATATCCATCGATATTTCAGTATTTGTTAATTTTAATTGGTGAATAAATGTGGCTTATACGGGCCAACATCACAAATTACCTGCGTTTCAACCGATATGCAAACAAACAAAAACAAAAAAAATACAGAGAAAAATAAAAAAATAATCAACTATGCTGTGCATTTAAGTCTCACACAAGTTCAAAAAGCAAACTTTAAATTCTCTCTCTTGGATTTTATTTTATATTTTTTTTTCTCTTTAAAATCAAATATCATAAAACAACATCATCAACTGAACAAACATGTTTCTTGGCATATTCGTTTATTTGGCAAAATAGACGAGCATCGAATTTATGTCCATTCAACAAAGGGAGGAGTAAAAGAGAGAGAAGACAGAGAGAGAGACCACTGAACTGCTTTCTGTTGTACAAGGGTGAAGAATGCATTTCATGTTTCAACCGTAAAGAAATGAGACTTTCGTTTTACAGCGCTTATAAATCATGACAAAACTTCTTTGTTCCAAACAAAACCGTGCACCGTGGCGTTTTCCAACGTCAACTCATGCAAAAAACGAAAATAAACCATACACACACACACTTCATACGGTATCTCTTCGTATGGTGTCAGTGTATTTGTGAAAAATCATCGTCAACCATCAGTTCAGTTGAAATGATATCTTCTTGCCTTTATTTGGAAATTAAAATGAGAGTGCGTATAACTTTTTCCCTGGATCCCATTTGAATGTTTGATGGCGATGTTAATGATGATGATTTTTAGTTAAGAAGAAAAAAAAAGACATCAATTGTCCCCACTCCATTGAATTGTATGTGTCTCGATAGATGATGAACAACGGCAGCAATAATGACAACAACAACCACAATAAAAACTCGAGTCATACAAAAACGCGACTTTTGAGTTCGATTATGTGTTGTTGTTGTTGTTGTTGTTGTTGTTTTTGTTTCGTTTGTTCATTCGTTTTTATACTCTCTAGTCTCACTGTGTGTACACAGTGTTACACACTGTACATACCGAAATGAATAAAAAAAACAACCATCGCAATCGAATGTTATCGTCGATTGAAAATATCTACTTTGAAAATGAATTTAAAAATAAATTTGGAAAAAAAAACACAGAATTTCTCGTTATTTACGCTCGACTTCGTTGAAAATGAAGCGAGACGTAACAAAATGGTTGTCTTTAAATGGGTAGGAAACGCAATTGTTGCCCATGGATGACATTTGCCTTTTCGTGTTCATGTTCATGTGTCCCTTCGACATCATATACAAAAGCCTCAAGAAAACTAAATTAAAATTAAAATCTTGATTTAAATTTTTCGTTTCGTCTTTTTATTTTTTTTGTGTGTGTTTCTTTCTCGTCTCTTTTGATTAAACTTGATTTAATGCGGCATAGCACAGGGAAAAAAATACAGAGAGAGAGAGACCAAAACGAAAAGCCGAGAGCCAGCCAACTTAAAAACACATGTTGTGCAGCACTCAATCGACCAAAAGTGTTCGATTTCACTTTCATGTTGGGATGTTGGAACACTAATGACTATTTCCAAGTATTCACGTATCGAATGAAAAACTATAGGAAATGACTTCCAGCAAATTATAATCTAATATAATAATAATCACAGGTTAGACATAAAGAAAAAAAAACCGAATTACCAATTTTTGTTTTTCGTTTTGGGTTTACATTTTTCGTGTGCGTCACTTATAACACAACAATAGCCTTTGTGAGCCGACAAGAGCAAGAAGAAACCTATAAAATATAGGTTCATAGATAAAGAAAGGGGTGGCCCACATTCAAAGAACAAGACCTTTTTACGAGGCGAAAAGACAGCATGTGATACGAAAAAGCCATACACATTACATCGGCACAAACACCGAATTTAAGCAATAAAAGTAAAATACAAGAAATAAAAATTCATGAAATATGTGTGTGCCTTTCCTTAGAAATAGAGAAAAAAGCAGAAAAAAAACACTTTATTCGAATTTGACGAAAATGTCGACAGAGTGAACGAATGGAGAAGAAGCAACAAAAAAAACATTGAAGTTTGAAACTTTGAAGCTTGATAGTTCATGCACGCACTCATATTTTGGCACTGAACAACAATAAAAATGCAACAATAAAAGGTAGCAATGTTTTTTTCTCTCTTTCCCGTGAAATTCTAAACGATAATACACAATCGTGCGCAACCGAAATTTCTTTTTATATTTTAATTTGTGTTTTATGTGTTTGTTTGTGTGTGTCTGTAATTTCTTTTGAATGTTTATCTGTAATTCGTTTTGGATTTGAATAAATACGTTGGAAGAGAGAAAAAAAACACAACTGAAAAAGAAAAGTGGAAGCATGCGGACACATATTATAGCCGAAGTATTCCGCGGAAATGGCGACGGTATTCTCAAAATGTTACAACAACAACAACAACAAAACAGTTGAAGCAACAAACGAATGACAACAGCAGCAATGTACTGTGTATGATTTTTTTTCTGTATCAGGGCATTACACACGGGCAACCAGCAATAAAAATAGAGTAGTGCAGTTCAGTCACAAAAAAAGCAGCAGTACAATAGTAATATTTAGAAGCCAGTAGTAGTTAAGTAGCAGTATGTTACGGCCGAAAAACCATTTTGAACACATTGTTTCACATATATTCAGTGTGCGTTGCCGTGTATTGCTATTTAAAATTTGTTATATCTAGTGCTTTTTTACGTCTTTAATTTAAATGCTCTGTCGATTAAGCGTTTTTTTCGGTTGTTCGCTGCTTATTTTTCGTTTGTCGAAAATTATGTATGTAGGCCGACACTTATGTGTACTACATATGCATGTGAACACAGCGCTAAAATAAAAAAAAACACCGAACAAGAAAGCGACCGAATGAGAGAGACAGAAAGCAAAAAAAAAATTAAAAATAAAAAAAAAACTTATTTGTTTAGGCATGGCACTGAACGATCAGCATATATTTACACCATATACTCGTTTCTACGTGCAATATATGCGTACTCTCTGGACGCTTGTTGACTTGGCTTTGGCGTCGAATTACCGAAACGAGGCAGAACAACAAATACACAACATTCAAATCAAGGGTGTTTGTCTTTTTTCGGTCTAAATTATTTATTTTCAACATATTTTATTTTTTAGTTTTGTTTTTTTTTCTCTCTCTCTTCATTTCATTTTTTGTTGTGTTTTTTTTTTTTGGAAAAACATATTTATGATTTATCGTTGGATGAGAATATATATGCACAACACAGCAGAGGAAAGAGCTGAGCAAATAATATGGAATTGGAATACTTTTCAAATAGAGTCGACGTCATTGCACATTTTGAGTGTTGTTTTTTTTTGGCATTTATTGAGAAATTTACGTAAACGATCATTTCGTTTTGGTCCGACGGTCGTTTGGTTTGAGCCCCGTTGATCTTGCAAATGGATATTAAACGAGCTCAAACCAGACCTTTAATGTGCACATCAAATATTCAAGTAAATCAAAACGTCGCCAGAAAGCACTGGTACACTTACAACGTCGCACATATCATGAATATCTTCATTTTGCTTTGATGGTGACCGCCAAAAACTTAACGAGAAATACGGCCGACTGGCTGGGGAGTCACATGATTGAAATTCAAAACGACGATTGACGTACATCGTTGCTTATTTTCGGGCAATAATCACTTTCGACAGCGAGAGAGTAGAGTAGAGTAGAGTAGAGTAGAGAGAGAGAGAGAGAGAGAGAGAGAGAGAGAGAGAGAGAGAGAGAGAGAGAGAGAGAGAGAGAGAGAGAGAGAGAGGGAGAAAAATGATGGCCTGAAAAACGGTTTTAGCTCAGAATTGGGTTCGATCCGGGCCATTGATATGGAACAAATTTCATAATTACCATTTTAGACCGTTTTTTTCGCCCTGTTCGTTCACTTTGAACATCTTTCATTATTTCTAAAGCTTAGTTCCAAAAGGACTTGAAGTGCATTTCAATGGAACACAAACTATAGTTATAATGTATTAAAACGCATTGAATTTTTCCAACATTTAAGGACAGTGCATTTTAACGTAAATTAATCCTAAATCAAGGGAATACCAAACTCTATTTTTTTGTGTATCTGTGCAACCCAACAATATTATCGGTTATTTTTGAAAGATTATACCATTTATGAAAAAACACACACACATTTGTGCTGAGAATTTGTTTGTAAGTTAATCAGAAATGTATTTTAATTCCAATTGAAATATTTTTCAATTGAAACGTACAAAATTACGGGGGGAAAACCTGATCATGAATAGACTATATGTTTGTACAATGTACAATTGCGAATTGATTTTTTTAAAGTTATTTCTGGCAGTAAATTGATGAATGGTTTGCTGATTTCCCATGAAATGAATAATCTCACTTGACCCGATTTTCATGGAAATATCACCGTTACGTTGTTTGGATATCCATAATCGCCCATAATCGGTTCCATTTAACGTGTAATCTTTGAATGATGCTATAAATAATAATTTTTTTTTTCGTGTATTTTAATTCATAAATTGCGAATTTCACAAAACTCAACTAATTTAACACACAGCACAGTGTAATGGTTTTGCTCCATTTTGATCGGTAGTTGAAATGCTTGCACAATTTTTCAATGAACATTTTACCATCTCAATATTTATTTGGCATTGGAACGCTAATGGATGAAGTTTTTAGCTCAAAAATAGTTTTATAATAGTTGTTTTTTTTTCTCTATCCATCCAGATGTACCGAATTCTGGATCAGAAAGTCTTTTAGAATAAATTTGTAATCAGGTTCGACATCTTCGGTTTGATGCATAAAATGGCGTTTAGCCAAACTTAATGCTCGTGATAAAATCGGACTTGAACTATGTTCAATGAAAGCTCATTAATATTATATATATCTATATGCAGTAACCAATGGTTACTTACATACAAACCATATACAAAATTTCACTTCACATAGCATTTCTTAATTACCATCGCATAAAGACTTTATAAAGTGGAGATTGTTTATCGTCGTTCTTCTCGTTTATATATATTTTTTAATCTACGTCATTTGCAATTAAAATGTGGAACGGAATGAATTTATTTTTGGTATTTCAACAGAAAAATTTCAAATTCCATCGTAGATTCAACACTTTATTGACTAGGCTGGACGACATTAAAATACAGATTCGGCATTTGGATTGACATTTCAAATGACCAAATACAATTTTCGACAGCCAATTGTAGGCTTGAATTTGAACCATATTAATATTTGTGTCATTTTTTTTTTCAAAGCCGACCTAACTTTATCTACGTTACTCTTCACTCAACAAGCAAACATAAATATATATAAATATTGATTTAGAAGTAAAATATTATGGCCTTCTCATCCATATGTTCATGTTGCTAGAAAAATTCATACAAAACATGCAAATAAATAATAATTTTATGAGGTGACATCGCAATTCTCGTGTACATTTTTTTTTTGAATTATTATATGTTTATGTTTGCAAATACACAGCCGTTTTAATAGTAAAATATGATGTTAACAATTATACCACTGTAATAAGCTCGACTGAGCAACTCATCGATTGATTCATTACATTTTTCGCCGTTGGGCGTGCTTGTGAATGCATATAATTAAAACAAGAAAAAAAAGATAGTTGTTCATGCGTAAAATATTCAAGAGAAATGGTCTCTAAACAAGCCAATGATCGATTTAATATATAAAATGGTAGAGCGAACGAATCCATCAAAGTTAAACGCAACTCATGTTTTCTTTCACATTTTTCAAATGATTTTTTTTCAACTCATCAGCGAAAAGTTGTACGAAACCAGATACCAAGCCAAGTGCAATTAGTATCACCATTTTATTGCACAAAACTTTTGACTAATTTATTCAAGTTATAGTCACAGCCTTGAAGTTGAAAACAAGTATTCACATTAAAAAAGTGAGTTTTAACAAATTTTCCGAATTCAGTTTTAATGCGGTTCGGACGAAAACATGCGATTGAAAAGCAACTGAAAAGTTATTCAACTATTATGGGAGGGAGAAAAAAGAAAGTCCTTTTTCAATTTAGAGACATGTTAAAATTTTATGACAGCTATAAGGCAGACTTTGGCTTGAGTAGCCAGTTGAGTTTGAAAAACATATTCCGACTTAGTGCTCATTGAGCACTGCTCAATATGATTCACTCATAAAAATTCGCTTAAAAAATTCTCGGTACATGACTTTTTTATAATTTTTAAAACTAACTAACAAGCGTTCAAATCGGTTTGAGCTCATTTGTTCACTAGATAACCCACCTCATCCTGTTCTTTTATTCCAGCACGCTAAGGGGAAAGCATTTTCTTAGACATTTTCTTAGACATATATTAATTAAATGTAACAGAAAAACCATATTTTCATAGTATTACTTTCCGGACACTAAGTGTCGTTTTATATGAATAAAAATATGTTTAATAAAACTGAATTCGCAACATCCTTTAAAACGAAACGGTTACTATTGTCAGCATTGCATTCAGCATGATGATTTCAAATCATGCAAAACACTCTCAAATTGGAGAAACTTTAGTCAATCTCCGTCGTTATTATATGAATATAGTTAACGTTTAGTAACATAAAGATGATATACAAGGTCAGGCGTCTAATTTTAGACAAATTAACTATTGTTCGTTCAGAGTTAGGAGTAAGCATTGTTATCCTCAATTTGACTACATCGAACTGGCTCAAAAATATTTATATCTGTTGAATTTGGAAACTATCTCTAGAGCGATATTCAAGGTTGTTCATATCAAGCGATGATTTCCCTCTCAGCAGGTGACATTCGATCTGAACCGTTCTGTGCAATGGCGAGTCTCTGAATAAAGATATTCTTTTTTTTTGGCAATTCCTTCGATGACCATAATCTTCACGATGGTACCCTTGTTGCAGCATTCTTCATTTATCGATAAGCATCGTGCTTAACAAAACTGCAAAGAATGGGT
Organism: Aphidoletes aphidimyza; assembly: GCA_030463065.1. Lineage (NCBI taxonomy): Eukaryota > Metazoa > Arthropoda > Insecta > Diptera > Cecidomyiidae > Aphidoletes > Aphidoletes aphidimyza. The sequence continues at coordinate 22,503,879 of CM059998.1, read as the reverse complement.
TTATTAATATTATTTACATGTTTAAAATGTATGGTCGTCGATTTTTTTCAAAATTTAAAATTCATATTTATTAAAAATGAGTTGGTTGATTGCAATCATCTGTACAATCTTGTTTTGCGAATATTCACATGTCAGCGGTTAACTAAGGCTATTCCTGACTTGATAGATACAATTTTGTTCAAATTATTGCAAGTTTTGATGATATCATTTCATTTGAATTTTACATTTATTCTCTTATTTTTATAGTCTGACAATGAGTTCATCTTCAAAATGTACAGATGTTAACTGAATTTATTTCGTAATTTTTGTTTTGTTTTGACTGAAATGGTGTGAATAATAGTAATAATATAATGATTATTCCATGTGTGTTGAGGAAAAAAAAGCGCAAGAGTCCAATTCTTGACTGTACGCTTCTTTTCAAAACTATTTCGTCCATGAAGTAAGAATAAATCGTATCGATTCCACGAAAACCCATGAAATTACAAAAATCACTTTTGTCAACAATTTATAGATTCAGGAATTTAGATTACTGATTTTCAGAATGATTGTCTCGTATTTGTGTTGTCGTCGGTAAATTTTGTAAGCATTGTTATCAGAAATGGAAAGCAGTCAGTTCGGGACACATTGGGAATGGGACAAATAAAAAAAACGCACTGAATTGTTAGAAAACCCACTGCAAATGACTGTATTTGTATTAGATTTTGCCGATGCTGACTGAAAGAGAACCTTTTGTTGCACATTCGTCCTAATCAGGAAAATACCAAATCAAATGGTGACTTTGGGTTGGGGGCGAAAAAACACACAGTCGGCAGCTCAGCATTATCGTTTACATTTAGAGATTATAGCATTAAGCTTGGTTTCTCTGGTTTTCATTCATTCGCCAGATTTTTCTGTCGCTCACTCATTATTTTTGTGTGTGCGTATATTTTACTTTATTTATTTTTTTTTTTTTTTAGTTTCACCTCTACCGAACAAAGAGCAACGATCGAATGTGCTATCTCGCTTCGCTTTGTGCACGCAGATTCATTTTGGTGTGTGTGATTTGATGCGATGAGCTCTGTCCCATATATTTATGAGTGTTATTTTCTGTAATCCCAAACGAACTTTGTTGTCAAATCTGATTTTGAAGCAACGAGCGATGCGAACAAACGACGATAAACATGACGAATATGATAATTACCGATATAATATGATTCTGTCCTTGTCAATGTGTCATCGGTTAATGGTTTCAAAAAGTAAAAAAAAAAAGCAAAAACAAAAAATACGGGACGCCTCATTTTCATCAAAACAGTCGAGGTATTGAAACACATTGTAGATAAGTTGACGTCGGCAATAATTTTATTGTGTGCTCTCATCTTGACTATATCTCGATTCCATATAATACTCTGACGAACAAAATGAGAATGAAATCTCATCCATCGAAATCATTGAAATTAATGATTTTTTTTTTCTTTTCAAAACGAATAGCTTAACCACGCGTAATGTTAATTGTCAAATACGGAAACACTTATTTTCGATGCTCAATCTTGTGTCTCGAGGTTGCTTGATTGGTTTTACTCGTTTAACTGAAGAATTTAAAACATTTCAAACCGCTCTATCGTTCTCTTAAAGGGTCAATAAGAAAATAAATATAAAAAGGAAAAAAAAACAACAAAAACAACAACACAGAAATAAAAATAGATGCTGAAGTAACGAAAACCAAACTATATTTAATCTTAGCCATCTAACGAATCATCGAATTACAAACAGCAATACGCCAGTCAGTAATCAAGTGAACATCAATATAAACGAATCAGAGACAGCGACTAAGGGGGAAAAAATGATTGAAGAGGCAATACAACGGAGATTGAGAAGCTACAAACTTCAATACCGCTCAAGCCACAAATCCAAATGGAATAAATCAATAAATTTTCATTTTCACAATAAAACGCACAACTGAATCCAGTTCTTAAATTGGTTTTATTCGCTTTTCTCTGTCCGAAAATCGTCGCGTTTCAAGCACATTAATAGCAAATCCACCAACAAAAAAAAATGAGTGTGTGTGAGAGAGAGAGAGAGAGAGAGAGAGAGAGAGAGAAAACACGTTGGTTGGTAGGTTTTTTTTGTGTTATATTTCTTCTTTTTCTATTACATTTACTCCGTTCGGGCTTTTTCTGTACCGCACCGCAGTATATACATATAATTTTGTTTCAAAATTTTTCGAATTTTGTATTCCCTCTTCATCCATCATGTTAATTCTCTGTTGCAAAAGCCATACGCTAAACGAGTGCTTGTGAGTGTACTCTCTGCACAGAGGAGCAAATGAAGAACAAACGGCAACACAGCAACAACAAAAAGTGCTCATGAAATCGATTTGGTTGGAAATGCTTCGTCATAACAATACATATGCACGATATTCTCACATTAATTTGGACTTTATATATTCTGTTGTTGTTTTTTTTTTTTTTTTTGCTGTTATTTTTTTCCCTGCTGTTTGCTGCTGCTATTCTCATTTTCCTTGTTCGTTTTGCCTTTTCTACCGCTCTGGATGGTGTATCGGCGACTTGCGAAACCGCTGCAGATACACAATAGCAATAAAAGAAACAACGGCAGCCACTATGCAAAGGCAACATACTCACTCACACACACACACACACATACATACAAGCACATCATAAGCCCACTGACAAAACCCGAACCGAGGAAAGTAAAAATAAACGCACATATAGCATTATCAAAAATTATAACGTATCGCGAATGTTTGAATAATAGTTTTTAAATGAGATAATATAATAATTGGTGGCTGGGTGATGTACTCGTACGGTCGATGTGTTGCGCGCGAATGAATGAATGAAAGAAAGAGGGAGCGGTGGTTATGCGAAAGCACAAACGAGCAAATGAACAACAAAAAAAGCGCACACAGAAAGAATGAGTGAAAAAAAACATTGGCTGTCTCCCGTTTGCTGACTGCATTTGTACTTTGTATATAATGACAATGTTGAATTAACGCTGTTTTCCGCTGCCTTTTTTTCCTGTCTTTGCAAAGCGAATTTGTGCTATTTCTCATTTCAGTCGACATTATTGACAGTATACCTTTTTGGCTGATAACTTGGCGATGTGTCAATACCAGCCGTAATTAGATATAATATTTTCATTATTTGGTTGTTTTTTTTTCTTCTTTGAATTTGACTCTTTGTGTGTTGTTGCTGTTCGTCTTTTTATTATTGTCATCTGAATGAAGCGGAATTATCAAAAGTTCAGCAAAGACAAAAGACACAAACAGAGTGTCATTTACAACACACTTTTTGAATAGCGAATTTGAAATAGAGATACACACAAAAAAACAACAACAACAACAAATTTAACGAATCAAAAATGAAGCAAAAACACGCAGAGAGTTTGTAATTTGTAAGTGTGTGTTTTTGCCATTTGTGGTGTGCGCGATCACATTATACCCGATTATATAATCGACCCACTAATCTTACAAACTTTTCTCGAATGATAAAAACCGTACGCGCGCGGGCTACAGGCCACTTTCAAATAAAATACTTTTAATGCCATCAGTTTTCAGGCTATACGTTTTCGATTCGACAATTAATTCTTTAATTGGTACAGCGATGCGGAAAACTTTCAAAGTGAGTTAAATAAAAAAAAGAAACACTCACACACACACACACACACCAGCAAATCGCTCATAGTTTTTTGGGTCTGTGCCGTGAAATTTTTGGTTGGAAAAATATTTCATACATTATTCGAAAATATATGTTCGGTGGTCGTTCATTTCTCATTAAAACAGGCTACCTTTAAATCGTGCGGGAACACACACACAACAACAAAATCGCTTGATTTATGATGTCGAAGAAGAGGCAAATAGAATTTTTGGTTTTTGTCTAAAAGGTATATACAACAACAGTAACAAGTTTGTGTTCACAAAACAACACACAAATTTAGCCCAGTATTAATATTTGCGGTTTAGACAGAAAATTCTATGAAATGTTGTTATTTGCTATGGCGGGTTGTTCATTCGGCGCACGCAACATCACACATCGAAAAAAGTATTTTCCACGAATACGGTATGAAAAGTATTGTGTTGCCATCCTTATGCGTGGTTTTTCTGGTTGAGAACTTCACGATGAATGATTTTAGGAATCTAATCGTAAATGGTCGGTAACGATTTTGGTTGTTGTTGTTGTTTTCAATTGAAACCCCAAAAAACCGATTTTCGTTATATTTCGATGGGCCATCGAAGATAGCATGTTCGACTGATTTTAGATGATGTTGTTTAAATTGAATAAAATTTTTATCCCGTTTTAATTACTTAACGAAATGAACGAACAAAAGGAACACTTTCATACACACACACACACACACACACACACACACACACACACACACACTGGCACATCGCGCATAAATCAAACCAATCAAATGGATCGCTGTCATACCAATAAAGTTGCGTGCCTTCATCAATCGAATGCTATTCCATACATGAAATTGAAGCATATCATTTTAATCTAATCAACAGCAAATTTTATGTTCAAAGCCTGAAAATGAGTTTTCTCTAGAATCAAAAACACATCACTTCTTTTTTTTAAATATATATTTGAAATCATTGTGTAATCTAAAGCCGACGTGTTCTGCTACGCTTGGATACGTTCATAGCTATGACTATTTTCTTCTCTTTTTTATTGACCATTAAAAATAACAATGCAGACGATATCAGATGACGATAATACAATACCGGGTCTTTGGGATTAGAGTTCGACAGTGTATTTTCATGGATTTTTTGTTTAAAAATGCACGACACATGCAGGCAAAAGCATTCACCAGTGCATTTGGCGTATGTGTATTTGTGTGTGTATGTTTGTGTTTGTGATGTGCATCGTCTCCGTGTGCATTCTATTCGTCATCGGTGCCATTTGGCTTGGAATAACATTGGACACATATCGTCTTTTTTTATTCTCAATGTCTCGTTTTAAATGATCAGCAAAGGAAGAAGAGATTGTGATATTGTCTCATGTGTCATCGTGTGCAGGACCAAAGGTATTCATACCAGTTGGTATGCATTAACTTGTCCTCATGTCTCAGAATTGTATCGAGCATTCGGTAAAAGATACACAAACGATTTATTGGCCAAGACCTATTTTTTTTTTATATATATATATATTCACTTTGGCATTTGCACTGAAGCTTAGCGATTTGCTGTTGTCTTTTGTTTGCAAAGCATCTAAACGAAAAAAATAGAGGAGAAGAAGAAAGAGACAAAGCAAGAGACTGGGAAAAAGGCTGTCATGTTTTCATCAAGCAGGAAAATGAGAATGAAAAAATCGGGTTTCTTTTTTTTTATTCTCCATATAATGTATTCGAATGTGCTGAAAATTTGAGGCATTCAGTGATGTATTGAAAAGCTGGAAGATAATAAAAAAAACGATCCAGTTCGCAACAAAGAGAGCTGTATCAATCGCCATTTAAAAGAGAAGAGAAAAAAAAGGCACCAACATATCATACCGAACCGAAACCGTTCGCGATTAAACTGTATTTTGAATCTTTATGAAGCACTGCATCTAAACACATGTTCAAATGTGTATATAGTATACTATATGTATTTGTTGGATTTGTTGTCGGTTGAGACTGCGTGTGTGCAACAGCATCAACATCACAGCTCGACGAGAAACTGTTTTGGCACTGAACAAAAGCCGAAAAAGGGATTCGTTTTCTCGAAATCGAAAATGAATGTAAGAGACAAGAGTGCGCGCACTGTTGATTCGAAACAGGAACACATATTTCAAAAAGTTAACAACAACAACTCAAAAATAAAACATTTAAACTGGGAGAAAGAGCGAGAGAGAGAGAGAGAGGCTAAGGCTGTGACTACGGCTGCATATCGTTGCCGCACAGACTAAACCAATCGAATAACATACAGAGGAGAAGGTAAATAAAATGAAAAGAAAATATCTTAAGCATCTTTTCCATTTCGGCCTGGTTAGTCAAACATAAATATTAACTTTGTTTGGTTTCGATGCCTCTGCTGGCTGTGCCTTTGCCTGTGTACCAGTTCGTCCGTCCGGCCCGTCTCTTGGTGTGTTTTTTGTGAAGAGTCTATACATGTGTGTATGCACACATACGCACTCAATACTGCTTATGCATATGAATCCGTACAAAAATATATGGGCAAAGCTATTGTTAGATTACTCGTTCTTTCCATTATATTCCACTTCATTGTTTTTCCTATCGAACGAATTTTTTTTTTTATTTTTATTTTTTTTTCGTGAACGAACAAAAATATGAGTAATGGGAATTTATAATCACCATGCGATTCGTTGCTTTAGCCTTAAAAATGCAAGCAGCTTTTTATTTTATTTCGTTTATTTTTGTATGTGTGTGTTGGTCTATTGTTTATTTTGTATTTCTTCTTTTCACCGCACTGAAAAATGCTGTGCCATGGATGGTACTGCTATTTTGTATTCGATCATATTATAAACAATTTTTGTATGTGTGTGTGTGTGTGTTCATTCTTTCTTTCTATCTTTCATTCTTCTTAGCTCTCATCTTTCTTTAGATGATGTTGCTGTTGCTTATCTCATAATTCCTTTGTGGTGTGTGCATTTGAATTCTTGTTAATAGTTTTCAGAACACATCTCAAGTAGATAAAAGTATTCCCCCGAAAAAGTAAGTAATCGGTATTGTTTGCTTTCTTCGTTAACGCAATAAAATATATTTGTATGTTGACTTCACCATTTCTCGAATCGGTTTAGTGTCTCAATGGGCACAAGTGAGCCACAAAAACGAAATGTACCGATGCAAGAGAGAGAGAGACAGAGAGATTGCGCACGCAAACGAGCAAATGAACAAGCAAATAAGCGCTCACGCACGAATTTTTGGTCCTCAGTGTGCTGTTGGCTACAAAAATTAATCGAATTTCAGATATACACTATACACATTCGATAATAATCATTTATCGAAAGAAAAAAAAACCATCGACCGAACATCGAAAGAATGGAGAAGAAACAAAAAATGAACCAAGAAAATGTCAGAAGAGCACAGCAGCGGTGATGTAGAGTCGTCGTAAAGCAATACTCGCTAGGCGTCATTAAGAACTCAGCATTTCTCGTTTTATGTGTTTTCCGCTCTTAGCCGTCAATTATCTTCGATGCATGTATATTGTTTTCACACTTATTCGAATTTCGAACTGTGTGCCGTAGTTTGGCTGCCTTTTTTTTTCCTTCTCAATGATCGTGTTTCGTGCCCTTTTTCTCATTAAGCCCATGGTTTTCAGATACACACACAGAAAAAACACAACAACAACAACAGCATACGCATTTGTATAGTCCCCGAAAACTTAAAGTTAATCTCACCCGTACTCCCGGTTTCTAGTCGCCTCATTTTCTCAACAAATATTCGAAAATTAAGTTTTAATAATTCGTTTTCTCATCACATTTATATACCTCCCGTATCGTCGTCAGAATGCGAGCAATTTAAGTATGCGCTAGCAAAATATATATATGGTGTGTGGTGTGTTTTGTTGTATAGAAAAATGAAGAAAAAAAAACACACAGAAATTGTACCCGGGCCAAATTGTGATATGAACTGTGCACACATTGTGTTCGTATTTATGGTATGTGTGTTTGTGTACGTGCGTGCGCGCAAGAGTTGCGCGTTTCGGGCTCACTTTCAATACAATTCATTAACTATTCCAGCATTTGGTATTCAGTCTGAAGTGTACAACATAAAATTGTTCATTCAATAGTATCAATAATGTAAGCAGCAGTAACAACCCTTCTTCTTTTGTGATTTGAATTCAATCGAGGCGAGTGTTTGTTGAACAGAGAGAGAGTATGTGTGTGTGTGAGAGAGAAAATGCGAGAATCCACAACAACAACAACAACAACAAGAACAACGAACGAACGAATGAACGAAAAAAAATAAGTTTTGAAGTTTATGGAAAGAACAACTCGAGCGACTGAAAAAAAACGATCCGAGTCGAGCTAAATCCATATTAACATTCTGGCAGCCACAGCACCGATGCGATTCGAATCCAAAATTAATATAATATGAATACATAAAATTGTTCACAAACAAAAAAATTTTCCCTTTAATTTTCAAGCACTATTGAAATATTTCAGTTGTGTTTGATGTGCTGCTATCAATACCAATCCTTTTATTCATAAAATACTTTTTTTTGCCCCACTCTGGTCGATGGCTGTGCACTTCTGGTAGTCTGTGGTTGTTATTCTCTGTTTTTTTTTTTTCTCGATATTTTTATTATTATAATAATTTAGTGTGGAAAAAAAACCGCCGCACCGAAGAAAGCAACACGCATTTATTCGTTATCATAATTCAAACGATAAGCTGAGAAAAGACTGAACATTCTACAGTCATACACATGCATGCAATAGTATCGAGTTGTGTTTTTTTTCTTCTCTATGTTTATGAACGGAATCGACCAACAACAAATTATGATGTGATAAACTAAGCAATCGAAATATAGAAATTCGTCCATAAAATTAAACAGACCGAGAAAATATATTGAAATATTTCTCTTCATTCTTTCGTTTACTTTCTATCAGAGGCAATGTAAACAGCAATTGTGAGGAGCCGTTATCGCAAAATATGATTTCATTCGGGTTTATTTGATTGGAAAGACGACGACGACAACGACGACGAAGACGACAAGGGAGACAGAAAAAAACCGCAATCGCAAAATCAGCAGTCAGAAAAATGTCGGGGGAAAAAACATTAGCATAGACCAAAGAAACCACAAAAATTGAATTTAATGATATTCCTTTTTTTTTCAACTAGCTTTTAGCGAATGGTCGATAAGAAGCGGTTATCATTCATAGCATAAAATTCTCTCACCATGCGCAGCCGATAGAGAAAGAGAGAGAGAGAGAGAGAGAGAGAGAGAGAGAGAGTTAAGCACAAAAATTATCGAATGAGCATAAAATTTCAACAAAAAAAAAAAAAAAAATGTGTTAAACGAAGGTTCGAAAATCCGTTCTTGTCAATGAATGGAAATGCTAATTAAAAGCATTTTGTGGTGTTACCGCAACTCTTGTAAAACTCAATATCATCATATTTTTGGCGCATTGCGTATATACAATACCATATACACAATTGCATGCAATAGATATGTATGGAGAATGTTCCATTGAAGACGACTTCGTGGCAAAATTACAATGTTCAACAGATATTTGCAGATTGAATTAATCAATGTGCATATTGTTTCCGTTTGAACATTGAATATCTACATTGTTGTATCAACATTGGGCACACATACACACACACACACACACATTCACATCCATACAATAACTGAATGGGACGTGGAACAATTCAATTAAACGACCGACGTAATTATCGCTTATATATTGTGTGTGTGTGTGTGTTTTTTTTTTCTCTCTGTCGTTGGTTCTTGTTGTTGTCGTCATTTTTTTCTGTCGGCAAATGCAAAAGAATGGGCCAACTGAAAAAGACATACAACTGATAGCGATTGTTTGAAATGCTTTTCACACAGATTCTCTTGTCGTTCAGATTGGACGCAATTTTAATTGAATCGGCAAAATTTCATATCGAAATTCCCGAATGGGAATGGAATGCTGCCGATGGTGCTTCAGTTTGCGTATATATGCGCCCCGATTCCCGAAAATGATGTTCGTGTGACGAAATGAAAACGTCTTTGAAAAATGGTTAACATTTTTCGGAAAATCTGTCGCATGCATTTAAATTGGTTTTAATAAATGAATTTACAATTTTTGCGTTTTGTCGTTGAATCAAATGTTACCAGTTATAATAATAAAATGAATGCCATCAAAGCATCATGGATGCTTAATGTAAATGCATTTACAGCAAATGATTAGGTTTTGTTTTCCCATGCTTTTCATCAACATCCAACATGCACACACTGCACACACAGAATGACATATGATGTCTATTGTGTTGTGCGCGCAACGATTGTACACGATTCTGGATATGCATGTCGGGTGCAAAAATTGAATTAAAATATATTTAAACAAGCAACAAAAATACACATTGTACTCTTTTGAAAATTGTAACGAGTATTGTTGATGTACGGTCGATATAATTTGACATAGAATTCTCGGTGCGACTGAGCCTCATCACTCATCTCTAACTATTCATTCACTCTTTTTCGTTCTCTTTCTCTCTCTCTCTCTCTCTTTTTCTCTCTATCGCTTTCCGTTGTTTGACATCGTTTGATTCCCTACAGTTGTTGTATCGGCCGTGATGTTGAGTCATTAGGATGCGCAGACATGAATGAAAAGAATTTATAGCGTAAACTGCATGATGCCCCAATCTATGCCAGAGCACATTGCACATACTGAAACAGCCACCTAATTCGGTTTGACTCGTTTGATTTCTCTCTTTTTCTCTTTCACTCTCTCTCGTTCTCTGTACGAATTCAGAGTCTGGTCTGGCCCATACACATTAACCATTTCGTTCAAATTCGTACACTCCGATTCGTGCGTGATAAATATGATTTACTCTTGCATTTATTATTACTATAAAATGCAATATCCCATTCCCGTCGAAAGTGTCGAATGGTTACATAAAAACTCATAGGAAAAAAAAATAATAATAAAATAATCGACAGTAAGTTGAAATAGAAAAGCAAGAGGCGACAAACAACAGCACCAACGAATGTATAGAAACGAAAATGAATTGTACTGAATTCAGGAATTAAGAAGCACATAATGCGAATGACATTGTTGGCATATGGTGTTTTTGTATCGGAAAGAGCACATTTGCTTTTGCACCGCATCGAAAGATCGAATGGCAAGCAACAATAGCAATCGACCAACCGACCAAATCCGGCAACACAAGAGAGCGAAAGAAAGACAGAGAGAGAGAGAAAGAAACAAAAATATATAATATCTATGGTGAAATAAAACAAATAAATGTAAAAATTTCATACATATTATCATGAGCTCAAAAAGAGATAAGAGCAAAAGTCCATAAAGTACACATTTTTCACTATGTGCGCGGGCTTTTTGTCATTCTCACATTTCTGCCCTCTTTCTCTCTCTCTCTGTGTGTGTGTGTGTCTTTTCATCATTGCTCTCATTCATTCTGTCACACACTTTCATTCCCAATTGAATCCGGTGTTGTGTGTCTGTCTGTATCATACACTATACGCGCAATATTGTTTTTTATTGCAACTTTTTATGGATTATTGTTTCCATTTAAACATTTATACGCTATTGTTGTTATAGTACGCATAAAGTTGGCAGGCAGAGAGTAACAGAATGAAAATATTTCAAACGAAAAAAAAGCAACAACTACAACAACAAAACCATACACATCGATTCATTTGGTCTCTCTCTCTTCTCTCTTTCACTCGAAATTCATTTGGATTTGTGTTTGTCTTCGTCATTATATTGAGCACAATGCATTTATTTCACATATGGACTTTGTGTATTTGAATCGCTATTAAAGCCAATACCAAATATTATGTTACCTTGTGCCGAAAAATTCGCATCAAATGCGAAAGCCTATATTTTTTTTATGCTGGCGTAAATGACTTTATTGTTTTATTCAATTTGGCAATAAATTTACACAATCGGTTTGGTTGAATTTCGTACACATGTGATGCGCCAAACACACACACAAATCGACTTTGTACGATTTCATTGATTTTCGTTGATTCTGTTCGATATCGCTCCATTTGTGTGTGTGTGTGTGTGTGTGTGTGTGTGTGTTTTTTGCACGCGCATCGAACTAGATGGACATTGATTGATAAGCATTTAATGTAATTTGGGAGTGACAAATTTCCATTTTCATCTTTACAGCATCCTTACTGCAATTGTTCAACAATTTGTTGCTATTTTTAAATCTCACCGATTTGTTTGTGTGTGTGTGTTCATGTCTGTTGATGCAACTGTGTGCAACAACCAAAAAAAAAAAAATCTGTGCAAGAGAGATTGATTTCGTTACAGCATCACATTAATAATCTGTGCAACGATTTATAATTGTTGTGTGTTTGTCATCTAAGCGCCGTGTTTGATGTCAGGATTAAATCCCTTCATCTGTTTGATGTGTATTTTGAGATTTAGTTGTGATTGGACATTTTACACTGGTGCGCCAAACACCAAAATAAAAATAAAAATAAAAATAAAAAAAAACGGAATGTAATGAATCGAATGCTAAAAATTCAATAGCTTAAGACTTATCAAATACCAGTCGGTGAGTGTATGTCAGACGCAAGGGATTTGAATTATACACATTTGTGTTTGCTTTAATTCTTTTTTTCTTTTCTTTTTATTCTCTTTCTCTCTCTCACAGAGAATCTGCCTATTTTTGTTGTATTTTGTCTCCATTTTCTATCTGTCTCCTTTGCTTTTGTCGGTCTTGTCTAGTTACCAAATGTAATTTTTTTGTTGTATTCAGTGGAAATGTGTTTATTCATCTTGCTTATGCCTGACACACAATATGCATAATCGGGTGTGCGCTGCAATTTGCGCTTCGAAGTTTCTATGGTGCTTTATTTTATGTATATGTGGCGTATTCTAGGTGATTTTCATGCTAAGGTCTTTGAGATTTGAAGGGAATCTTTAGAAAAATAAAACACGTACACACACAGAGAGAGAGAGAGAGAGAGAGAGAGAGCGAGACAGACAAATTCATTCGATACACGTGGAAATGAAATCCAGTGAAACGTAAAACTTAGCCATTTTCTGTGTAAGCAATTGTAATAGTACATGTGGCACATTGCATTCAGCTACATACATTAAATACCGTATCGATTCCAAGCGACCGCATTCGCTCAAATTTGTAATTTGTACACAATTGCTGTTCCATTTTCGAATCGTTCCGTATCACTAGTCAAAATCAAATGTCAGTGGTTGGATCATTAAAGGCTTACGTTTTCACTCCGTATTTGAGTTGGTTTCAATTCAATTTCCTGCATTAAAAACGAAACAGGAATGAAATTCATAGAAACAGTGAAAAATTAAAAAAAAAAAAAAATAAATAAAACGGCACACTCATACACAACAACGAATCGAATACACCCGAAGAAGAAGAAAAAAAAATAAATTCGAAAAAAATAAAAGCAAAGCCAGCATGCAGAAAGCCATCGAGCACAACACCAACAAGACAGACAGAGACAGACAGAGACAAAAGAAATAATGAAGCAGTAAAAATTCATAAAATTGTGATGGTCGCCGTTGATCGGCGTTTGGCATGCCTGAAAACTAAAATAAATAGTTTCTTAACGTAGACATTTCAACTTTTTCAATCATTCAACATTATTTGCTTTTTGCTGGCTTATAAGCGCACAAATGCGAACGGACGTTGAACGATTGTATATTTTACGCCAAATGGCTATGTACATATACGAAACTACAAAACGAAAAAAAAAAAACAAAAACGAAAATACACTGCGCTTATGTCGATTCGGTTTGGGCTGGCCCTGAACTCCAGCCGACATGGAATCGCACAAATTACCACATCGCATTACCAAACCTACTACTGCTGCTGCTGCTGGTCGGAATGGTGTGCGCGCGAGCGATTGAACGCGCACATGCGAATCACTCTGCTCTATACCAGAGCTAGAGCACAATACTTAAGTATTCGGTATGCAAATGGAATTTTACATTGCCTACATATTCGGAATATTATCGAATAATAATTAAAATTAAACAATTTGAATTTATTTATTTAATCTGCATATTCTGCTCATTAGGAACTTTCGAAAAAACGTAGCAGTCAGCCAACCAAGCAAAGCAAACCAAACCAAATGAATTTAATACAGTGCTGTTGTGTGTGTTTTTTTTCCTTCACTTCCATTCAGCAAATTCGAAACTTTGTTTTTCTTCTTTCAATGGAAAGAAAAAAAATTAATCCAAAAACCGAAAAGTATATGTGTGTGTACGAATATGGCGCAGCAAAATTGTGTTACTGTTTTTTTTTTTTAATTTTAAAATTTGTTTTATTTTATTTTTGTGTCTGTTTGATGGCATCCAAGAAGGAAGCGTACAATAATCAAGCCCATTTTTTTTGCATCTGTCCAATATTTGCCCAGTGTGTATCATCCAATCTAGAAAACGTTAATTCGTTTGAATGTTTTCAGGTTGTTAATATGCTAATATTAATCGGTTGTTTTGTACCATTGAAAGTTGTTTGTCGGTTCGGCTGGAATGTGGGTATTCGATAATAAAATATCATAATAAAACAATAAACAAGGACTGAAATCAAAATGTTCAACACACTTCAAGACGGCCAGCCGATAACTGGATGATGGAGATTGAAATGCATCGAACATTGCTCTATAGATTTAACATAATAGCTACTTTCGCTATTCAAAAGATGCATTTATAAAGCAGCCGACACCATACATTTCGATGATGTTAAGTGTAAACGAGAGATAGAAACCGACACAGAGATGCATTCGATGCACATGCAATTCGGTCGGTATTTTGTTCATTCACATATTTTGTTTTTTCTTCAGTTATGTGTATATTGCTTATAATGCATGCATGACTTCATTTTCACATTAGTGTTTCACCGAGATCATTTTTCGAAAATTAACACCTTTTGCATCTCAGCAACAATAAACGTACACTTACTCAGACACACACACACACACACACACACACACACACACACACACACACACACACACACACACACACACACAAAGCGGGCAAACACTGAAGTGCATGAGGCTGAAGCCAGATAATATCGATAATATCAGTCATTGTTATTTCACAATTTCATTTTGGAAAACCCATTCATCTATTCAAATAGTCCTAATCAAATGACCTTTTCGGCCATTCCTATCAAACTGAATGGTGTGCTTGCCCAGACAATTTGCTTCATGCGAACGGCTTTCAAAACTTGACAGAAACGTCTATTTATAATTTTTTTTTCTTTTCCATTTTCGAAACGTATAAATACAAATGACAAATGAAATAAAAACTGCCTCAACTGTCGTACCAATGTTGTTTTTATTAAACGATGCATTTTCTCTTTTTTTTATTATTATTTCTTTGTTATCTTCTTATTTTTTTATTTTTAATTTTTACATTGACAGAAACTCTGCTATTTATTTGATTAAATCGACATCTTTGTTTTCATTTCGAATGGCACAGAGAAAAAAAACACACACACACAAGCGCACACATTTACACGGATGGAATTAGATGAGGAATATATAAAAACATTTGCGATAAGTCGCACCTTTTTTAAAAACAATGGAAATTCTTGAAGGAATTAACAGAAAATAGAACATTCAATGAAAAGAATTGAATTGTGCAAAAAAAAACACAACAACAACAACAAAACGTACACACACAGACAGTAATTAACAACAAAATCGAATTGAAAACTATTTTGTTGAGCCTCACAATAGAAAGACAATATCGAATGAGAAACATGGATATCGCATCAAATCTAGCAACTAGTTACTCAACTAAAAGTTTACGATTTCAAAACATGTTCCGTTTCGGGGCTTCAGCCATATAACACGGCTGTCGAGATATTGTGTTAATAGATATTATTTATAAATAAAGTGTAAATTCTACAGAATCAAATGAAAAAAAAAAACATACAACAAACGCACGAAGAAATAATATGAAAACAGGTAAACCAACTATAAGATTGGTTGGTTGTTCGTTCGTATGTGGCTTTTCTCTCTCTCTCTCTCTCACTCTATCTCGTTCAATATTTATCAAACTCCATCACCAAACACTTTAAATACGATGTCTCATGTTTCGTATTCGGTTCGGTTTGGCAAAAACTTTATTGCAACTCTATTGAAACTGAGCGAATATATAAATAAAGTTTTTTTTTCATTCATTTGTTTCTGGTTTCCAATTCTTTTCAGAAAGTTGATTTCATGAAAATTTACAAATGACCACATCATTTCATTGTAATTCTGGTTAAAAGATAGACTTTGAGAATTGGATTAATTCGAGCCACATGGTTTGGATTTTCGAACAGTTTATGTTTACATACATATCTATGGCTATGGAGGTAGACATGTTTGAAGCAATTCGATTCGACGATGCTCAATGCTCGTCCGGAACTACGAGACTTGATTTTCACCCAACAACAAAAAAAAAAAAGTAAATCAAAGATACCAAACAAACGAAACAAACAATCGCTCCAATTTCATGCATTTCTGTTGAAGCAATTCTAAAATGAATTCATTCGAACAAGTTTTCCCGATATAACGTGTGTATCTTGACAAATGAAATAAATGTAAAAAAAAGTGTTGTTTTTTTTCAACTTGTTTATATATATATATATGGAAAAAACTGTGGCTCATGACCTTATAAAGCATTAGGGCGATAGACTGCGACATTGTTCAGTTAAATAGAAATTGGACAAAAAAGCGGTAAACAACAGAATGAAAAAGAGATAGAATGTTTGAGTAAAAGAGTGCAAGATATAGAGAGATGAAGAAATGAAGGTAGCACCCGAAAAAAACAGCTGTTACATGCACAAGTAGTAATAACAATAAGAGAAAATTCCAGTTTCACATTGTATGGAATATATTTACAGCTTCTGAGAATTATACAGGTTTGAGCGAACATTCACAAGGAGAGAATCGCCCAAAGAGACTCACAGAACAATTCAGTTTGTTGTTTGTTGAGCGCGCTGATTTTTCTTTTCTCTCTCTCTCTCTCTCGATTTCCATCTCCATCTTCCTATCCATTTCTCTCGTATTCTGGTGTACGTTTCTTTTTTTGCTTTGCCTTTTATTATGTTTATAAGCCATATCCTCAAAGTCCTGTTCCGTGAATGCAATATAAGTTAAACACTGCAAAACTAAGAAATCGCAATGGCAATGGCAATGGCAATACACAAAGAACTTGGCGAAAATAACCGAAAATTATCCAAACGATGTTTGCTGCGCTAACGAGAAAAAAGCACAACACGAGATGGAGAGAAAGAGAGAAAGAAATTTCAAAGTTTCTTCTTGTTCATTGTTTGAGTTTAGTGCTTCATTTTTGTTTGCTGTCTCGACCTTTTTTCCATACAAATATTAATTATCACATTGACAGCGTCGATTCGACACACTTGGACTTGCTTCGTTTGCTGGAAAATATAAATATATATATATATATAACACGCATATAAGCAATATGGCATACAATGACGTGAAACAAAAACAATCATAAAAGTAAGTAACTTCTCTCATCTTGAATGCTCCTAATCCAGGAAGCAGCTCACTGCAACACGGTTCTCTTTGTTTTTAGAAACGAGCAAATATATATATATATATATATATATATATATATAAATATATATAAAAACAAGAGCCAATGAAATTTCTGTTTTCTATAAAAAGGCAAAGTGAGTGAATAGCAACAACAAAAAAATCATAGAACAACGAATTTTGCACAATCTTTCTCATTTTCAGTTTGTTTATTGTCACACTCGTTTTGCATTGTCTATCGTTTTGAATAGAGTTCAGACGAAGAATGGTTCAAACGAACGAGCAGCTCTTTTTGACGCATACACACAAACAACAACAACAAAAAAATGAACGAACAAACGAATTTAAACAGACACATTGCTTGCTGTTTCTCCGTTTTTAAAATGATGTCGGTTCATATGATTTTTGTATCTTGGTTCTCGATTTTTTTTTTCTCTCGCATCCTTGCTGGGTTTTTATATTCGGGCATTTTCTATTTTTTTTTTTTACGACGTTAATATTGTGTACTTGAGCTGTTTCGAAGTTGTTCATGAAATAGAAAATAATTTTATTTTTCGTGTGTAGCACACTGAAATGACATGGAATGAATTCGGAATTAATGGCAATAGAGAGAGAAAAAAGAATCAACCAGCAGATTTCAATCGATCGACTAACAACAGCATTTTGTTACGAATGAAGGGAGAGCGGGAAAAAACCAATTAGGTTCATCGAAATAAATAGTTTTGTCCGTGACGATAATATTTGTATGCGTTGCGTTTTTTCCCCGTATCTCGGTGTTCTCGCTCTCTCTCTCTCTCTCTCTCTCTCTCTCTCTCTCTCTCTCTCTCTCTCTCTCTCTCTTTCATTCTCAAGTTTCTTGCTCTCGTTGCCGTTCAAGTGATGTTTGAATGAAAATTTGAAACCGTAATTTCATACGACATTGCCATCCAAAAGCGTGAATTAAAAAAAAGAAGAAGAGACAACTACAATGCGCACACACAGAGTGACATTTACACTATATGCTATAGAAGCAAAACACATCGTTCAGCTAAGCACATCCATTGAATAAAATAGATGAATTGAACATACGAATAAGTCAAATTAATTAAATAAAACTAGATGAAAAGATTCTGGGCACGATTCAATCAAATTGAATCATTGTGTTCGAAATTTTTGGCATAGAAGTCCCTGCAGACAAATCCACCAAGTGTATGCACAGTGCACACAGCATACACACACTCTCTCTCCCTCACACACGCTTTGTACACATAGGCGATCGAACCAATGTGTGTGTGTGTGTGTGCATGCATTCACCACCGTTCGTCGTGTGCTTCCGGAAATATAGAATTGTTGACGTCAAAACCTGACTCGTTTATTTCGGCACAACACGATTTGTTTGCATATCTAATTCAGGACGTTCTTACGAATTCGTTGTTGTTGTTGTTTTCTTTGTTCGTTTTTTTTTATTGCAGCGCGCTAACAATTGATGACAATGCGATGAGTAGCTTCACACAGCATATGCACGCTTTGCAAACACACGACTCAAATGAGCACGAAATAAGAGTTTTAGTTACTGATGAATTGAACATACATCGATAGCAATGATGTCGTTTCATTGAGAATAAATGCACATGGTAACGCTCAGCGTTTAACTCGTTTTGTTTTTCAAACTAAGGGGGGAAGACGCGGTGTATGTAAAGAGATAAAAGGACATTTTAGCTGCTATTTGCTAAAGGACACAAAATCAGATGTTGTCTAACAGAAAATACGAAAAATGGCTCACTCAAATTCTAACATTCTCACGTTCAATATATGAAAATCAGAAATAAAAATGGCCAAATCGAACATAATTCAGTACATTTTATTCTACCTATGAACAAAACCACACAGAATCTATAAACCCGTGTCTATCCCCAAGGTTTTATGTTTTTACGTCAATATTTTTTTTTTTGGCTGATGTTCGCATCACAACTGATCAGCTGATCCTGTACACTTTTTGCTATTTATTTTTAATTCAATAACAAATGAAATGTCGCTGTCAAAAATTGTGTTCAGTTTGTTCAGAATCCTCGTGTAATAAAAATCGTTTGTAATATGCATTGGCGGTGATAGCACAGACCAAATCGAATTCAAATTGAATGTTGGTAATTTTATTTCTTTTTTTTTCAATTTTAAATTGGAATTTTTATTGAAATTATCGATTGGAAACCGTTTAATTGGATTTGGTAAGTTCGCAATTGGTTTGGCAATTATACTGTTAATATTCAAGTGTTACAAAACGAACGCGCTACATCGAAAAAAAAACAAAATCAAACGATATAGCTTCAACCAAATATCATGTATAGAGGTTAAGATTGAATATTCATTGTCCTTGAATTAATCACAACCGTAACTATCGATATATAGCTATTGCATCAATCCCGTGGATTTAAAAATCATGTTGAAAAAAGTGGCTCACATTTTCACCGAACATAAAATTCTTCGCGGCATTGTGTCGTATGCAGTACTATGGCCAGTCGGCAGTCTAATCGAACAAACTCTGGTGGAAAAACGAAATTGGCAAACGTACGATTGGAAAAAATGTCTGAGGTGTGTTTGTACTACTTATATTTTGTCGGTAATTCTGTGTGCGCATGCAAGCAAGCAAACGAATGAACGAGCTGACGCTACACACAGATTACATTCGTGACTATCCAATTTTATAGACACATACACACAAAAAAAAACAACAAAAATCTCTCCGAAATCGTTTTTGATTAACAAAATTCTCTGATTTCTCTAATGAATTTTGCACATAGATTTGGTTTATATGGAGCCGTTATAATGGGACCAACGATGTACATTTGGGTTCGAACTGCAGCTAACATTTGGCCACGGTCCGACTTACGGTCTTCGCTGTCAAAAGCAATTACCGAACAATTCACCGTCGATCCCACGTTAATATGCACGTTTTTGTTTGTGATGTCGCTGCTCGAGCAAAAAACTGTTGCCGAAGCTACCACTGAAGTAAGTCATCATTTGCACAGTTTAAGCGAATTTTTGGTGCTGCTGTTTCTCTTCTCTCTCTCTCTTTCTCTCGTTGTTTTCTTTGTGTGTGTGTGTGTGTTTTCTTTTTCTTTCTTTCTTTCTTCTGTTTAAAATCATCTCCTTTTGCATTTTTAATTTGATTCAAATTCATTATCCAAGCGTATTCTCTTTTAGGTTCGGTCAAAATTCATTGATACTTATAAAGTTGGAGCGATATATTGGCCAACTGTGCAAACGGTATTTATACATGTAGATGGTGTTTTTTTTTGTTGTGTGCTGATTATGTAGCGTTTAATAATTAATATAATAATTTTCGTGTCTTCTCTTTATTTCGCATTCAGATCAATTTTACGTTTGTTCCACTTCACAATCAAGTTGTTTGCACGAGCTTCTTCAGGTGAATTAACATTTTGAGCTATTCTATTCGATGATTTGAAATTTGATCGTATTTATTCCGTTTTTTATTTCTTCTTCAGTATGATTTGGAGCGCGTTTCTAGCATACGAAAAGCATTTAAAACGAAAACAAGAACCAAAGGACGATACTGTGCAATGAATGACGTTTCAATAGAGTTCAATAAATGTTTAAGTGTGTTGTGCTCTCTCTCGGTCGACGTGCAAATAATTAAACATTTAAACAGACGATTAATTTATGCTATAGCTTCAGCAACATAGATTTATTTCACCAATAATTTTGGGTCGACCAAAAAAAAAACACAAAAAACAAAATGACATTGTGCAATTTGAATGTTCAATAGAAGAATTCATTGTCTTTAGAAAATTAATTGTATATTTTATTGTCATGTTGAGTCAAACATTATTTATTTTAGTTCATAAAAAAAAATATTTTATTTATTTCTTGGGTTTTTTTTTCTTGTTGTGGGTGTTTTTTTGTGTGTATTGTTGTTCGGTTGTCTGTTTCACTTGCTTGTTTGCCTGTGTTGGACCATTCGATAAAATGTCGAATTGAAAATTATAATAAATGATTTCTAATTTCAAGGTTCGAACAAAGCTCAATTTTACCGATGTGAAACTCATTAAATAAAAACTATTTTCGATTATTATTATTTGATTACCTGTCCCTGCAGCTACGCGACTAATGCCACATTAACTTAATGATTCATCGAAAATGCTTACATATATCTAATCGGATTTTCGGGTAATCACTTGGAGTCATAACATTTCGTCTTTTCCTTTTTTCCTTCTTCTTCTTCTTCTTCTTCTTCTTCATTTAATTTGTTGGGTTTTGTAATTTTGTTTCGTTTTTGTGTTGTTGTTGTTGAGAATTCATTGCGTGTGTGTGTGTGATGGATAGAACTATCTAACGATGCTGATTTGTGTCGTTTCGTTGAAATACTCATTTATATGTAATTAAAAACAAAGGAGCGCTTAAACATCAACTTAAATCCATCTACAGACATTAATTCACAATACAAAACCATAAATGTGAAGCACTTCGTTTTGATGGTTCACCTGTTATCTATTTCTGCATCGAAATCATATTGTATTGTTTCTCTTTTCCTTTTTCTTTTATCTTTTTTTGTAATTTGTGTGTTATTTTGTGGGCCAGTATTTTGTCTCTTCTTCTTTCTCCTCTTCCGCCTCCTCCTCCCCCCCTCGCCACAAACCAAACATTTTTATACAAATCGATACGCAGAGACATTACTTATGAATAAAAAATGGTTTAAATGGCTCGTCTTAAGACTAAATTGTATATTATAATAGATTTTCATTGGCGTACAATTCTTCGAATACTAATTTCTGTATCTTCATTCTTAAGCGTAATTTTTGGATTGGACTTAGCTCAGACATAAATGGCTGCAAACTTAACAAAAAATGGTAGTCATCGTTCATAATTCGGTCACCGATTTCTGATGCGTCACCCACCGTCAATAGATCCATTGGTGTTGTGTTGAGGGCTCGTTTCTTTGAATTGTTATGCACTTCAGGCGATTGAAGTATATTGGCCATACTGTCCGGTGTCGGTGATTCGGATTGTTTACGTTTTTGCATGGATTTTTTGGTAACATCAAATACTTCCTGTTTGATTGACTGCACCTCTTGTACATCCGTTGCACGGTCGATTACATTATAATCAGCTGCAACATACGAATATGTATCGAACACATCGAGTTTTTGATTGCCATCCAACGATTTGGAATTCCGTGAACGCATATGATCCGCTGTAAATATGAAAATAGTATGAATGAATGAAAGTAAATTAAGAAATCTTTATCAATTCACATTTCAAATGTGTCGTTCATCCAATAAAATTCAGTAAATCAATGTTAATGGCGAGAATAGAGAGGGGTGGCACTCGGCACTCGACACTCGGCACTGCCAATGCAATCGGTTTCTCGCGCGGGCACTCACGCGCTATTCAACGCGTATAGAAAAAAAAAATAAGCTGTCGCTTGTTATTTCCTGTGATAAGTCTGCCAATGCAAAGCGGCACACAGACATTCAGACCGTCAAACGCACACTTGCACAGAAGATACCAGCCAAAGCATTCACGTTATTCGTTGTTCGCTATTCGCTATTCGCTACGCAATGCTGATGTACCATCGGTGTATCTCTGCTTTTGAACGGTGTTTCACATGCACAGCACAGCACAACACAGCATTCAAACGATGGCACATGGTTTTACGCCTTGATTCACTCTCTTCACTCTCTTCATTCTACCCTCTTTCTCTGTGTGTCTGACGTTTTACTTCTCGAATACACCATACAAACATAATTAAATCGGTGCCGAAGCGAATCACACAAGCGCATTAACCGCTCTTAACATTTACGGCAAATATACAATGACGAACAAGCAAAACAAAATAAAATAAAACCCCACAAATGAAAATGAGAAACGGAAATGATTTGAATCAAATTCAAAATGATATTTTCGTTTGACTATGTAACGTACCTAAGAACAAAAGAGATCGATAGTGTGTCCATTTTGAGTCGAATTCATGCGGTTGGATTATCGGGTCGCCAGCGTCGTTACGTGGAATCCGCTTAATTTCAACACGAAACATATCCCGTAAACCTTTCCACTTGGCCTTTAGTACGGGAACTAATAGAATTAATTCCAAAGAGAGAGAGAGGGAGAGGAAAGTGAGAAAAAAATGTATCAAAATAAATAAGAAAACAAAAAAACTGCATGAATAATTGGTGTTGTTGTCGCATTTGACAGATGCAAAACACACACACACACACACATTCATTGCACGCTGCAAATGTAATGTTAAATTGGGTCTTACTTGAAGCTCCAAATTTCTTTGACAATCCATCCCATGTTGATTCGGTGAGCGATTTGTTGCTGCCACAATTTCGATTCCATATAATTGGCTTGTTATAAATGTCTTCGATGAACTTTTCGGTATCGATGCCGGCTGACATCCTGATCGGTGTTCAGTTGTCGGTTGTTGTTGTCGTTTCAATTTCAAATCAACTTTTGTAGAAGCGCGTCATGCGAAGCTAGGCGACAAAAATTCAATTTAGACCAATACGAGATGGCAATCAAAGGAATTTTCGATCAACTAATAACAAAAATAACAACAACAGCAGCAGCAGCAACAGCAGCAGCAACAAAATGTACAGAAAAACCACTGAGGAACGGGGCAAAAGTGTGATGCGATATTTTGCAAAAAGCGTTTGCATGTGCAAGCGATTCTCGCTATACTAAACTGAGAAACGTTTTGGTATATTCTAAATGGTTCTCTCGGTGATCAACAGTCGGAGCGAGAATATAGCTGTGAATGCGGCACAGGCACACGAATTTGTAGCTGGTATTTCGTGCATTATTTTTTTTTTTTACTTTTTTTCAACATTTTTTTTTTTGCTCCTTTTTGCTCCTACATTTTGCTCTGGCGAATACCAATAGCTTTTAACATTGTAAAAATTCGCCCGCTTCTCTTACTCATACATGCATGGCCTTTTGCATTGGCATCGGCATCGTCAGCGTCGACATCAGTCGCACTAGCTAGCAGCTCCATTCTGCCAAAGCGGCACTAGCAGCTTAAAAATGTCTGCTTTTACTGATGTCGTATCGGCATTTTTTTTCTTTTTTCTACCTCACTAAAAAGAATGCAAGAGAAAACGAGAAGAGAATGTGGTAAACTACGACACCGACGACGATGACGACGGCGGCAACCAAACAGCAACAACAAAACTAGCATCAAAACCGTCTCGCATTCGGATGTCTAATGTGAAGCGAACTCAAAAACCAAAACAAAATGAACATAAGAAAAATAAAAACCTATAACAAAAAAGAGAGAGAGAAGAGAAAAAACAAAATACAGAAAGAAATACAAGCAGAACAAAAAAAAAATAAAAAAAAAAATAAAATAAGAACGAAAAAGCAGGCATAAAATGTGAAGATTATTATTTTTGCTTTCGGCTTGTTTTGCATTTTTCTGCGACTGCATAGTGCACACGCAGAAAGAGAAACAGAGAGAGAGAGAGGGAGAGAGAGAGAGTAAAGAATGAACGCACATATAACATCCATATATAAAACACATGTTGACTATGCTATCACACACCATATCCTACTCTGCATCGCTTAAATTGTATGCCATAAAAATACATTTTGAGCGTGCAAAAGCAACAGCAGAAGCATCAGCCGAAAGCGAGTGCGAATGCGAGTGGCGAGAATGAATTTACAGTCCTCATCGGTTTGGGTGTGCGGCTATGTGTTCGGATGAGTATGTAAGTGTGTGTGTGTGTGCGTGCATTTGTAGAGTTTGCTGAGCCCATTGAGAGAATTATAATGCGTGACGTTTTGTCCTATATCGATTTGGTGTGTTTCTGTTTTTGTCGAATTGCTTTTCTTCATCATTTTTACCAAGAGCCACATAGCACATCGCATAAACGGGCAATGGTGTGTATTGTACACCATACAATGTGTATGCCGAATGAATTGTTGACAACAAAACAGCAGCACCAGCACCAGCACCAGCACCAACAACAACAACAACAACAAAATGTGATGAACCAACATGTGCACGTAAAAACGGCCAACGATATAAAACGGCATTATGATTTTCATGTGAACTGTTTGAACCCATAGCTACTGCATTAAGCGGATAATTCGTTTTGTGAACACAAACATACACCAGACATGCTTATGGCCATGCTTTGCCCAGCCATCCTCTATGCCATCCTATGCAATCTGCTTTTGCTCAACATTTATGTGCTCGACGCACTCGCAACGGATTTTCAAAGGAATCTCGTTTTGCTGTGTGCTCTATGTTTCAAATGTCTCTCTCTCTCTGTGGATTTGTGTCTTTTGTCCCGTTTTTGTTGGTGTTGTATTAAAATCAAGCATATCCTCTGTAATTACCCTCAGCCACTGTGCAATAAAGTGCCCGAAATTAATCGTTAACGATGTGGCATTGCGTGCCATTTGGTATTAAATTTTTGGAAGTAAACTCTCTCGCTCTCTCTCTCTCTCTCTCTGTCTCCCACATCAATGCAATCGAAACCATGGTCTCATCTTTTTATTAATTGAATGAACCGAATGACATCGAATGAAAAACGGATTCCGCCATGGTAAATAGCTAGAGAACAAATCTATCAAACTAGCTTTTGACATATTGACCCAATTTTAATGCTTACCGCCAAAAAAACCCAACAACGACAGAAAAAAAGACATAAAATAACAAAATAATTGAACAAATATCGCAATCGAACTAAATGATGTCACATTTTTTTGTGATAAACCATTTGTTGAATAACACTTCTCTGTTTCAATTTCACCGAAATGATTGATCAATGTGTTCAAGCGCAATAGATCGAAGCTTATGTTTCGTTTAATTTTGAGAACTAAAAATACTGTAGCAAGTCGTTAGAGCGATAAGCTACCCGTTGAAAATGCGGTGAACACGTTTGGATGATAGCGTTTTTGCATGTTTCAAGTTTCACAAATACAAAGCAATTTGAGTGTTATACGGTAACGAGTAAAATGGCTCATCGTTGGGGCAATTTGTTTTTTTTTTTTTTTTTTTTAGATTCA
The DNA here is from genome assembly GCA_030463065.1 of Aphidoletes aphidimyza. NCBI lineage: Eukaryota > Metazoa > Arthropoda > Insecta > Diptera > Cecidomyiidae > Aphidoletes > Aphidoletes aphidimyza. Next base: position 22,477,712 of record CM059998.1, on the reverse strand, counting down.
TAATTATAATTAGAATTTAACATTTTCCCCTTGAATAATGGACATATAAAAGTACCTTCATTTACCATAAATACAGTAATCTTCTGACACGCATGTTTTGCCATTGCTAATGCAATTTCATTGTAAATTCAACTCACACACTCGGACACATGGCAAAAAATAAATAAACAAATAGAAATGAGTAACAAACGACATCTATTAACTTCCGTTTGTGCTTGTCTATTACTAAAAATGTAATCGTTTTGAAATTGATGAATTACATAAAACCCGTTTTGAGCTCACAAATGCAGCAAATTTTCGAAAATTTCGACTAAACAGCGTCTAGCACACACACATACACACAACATGAAAGAAAGTCATTGAAAAGACGGAAACGACAATGTTTAAATTCTCAGTTAATGCAAATATAATTCGAATTTAAGTATTCTGCTTTGGAAATTGATTGGGTAAATGAGATGGTGTTACGTGCATAGACACACAGAAAATACATCTGTGATAACGGTGACAGAGTATAATGCATAAAAGACACCGTTCATAAAGCAGTCGAGAACAATTGATCGTCATGAGTATCTTTTATGGGTTGTTTGTCGCGTATCTAGTTGCGACACCGTACTTTCTACTCACGTACGGGGTAAGAAATTTGTTCATTTAATAAATAGAAAAAAAAGTGAAATAGATAGGGAGAGGGAGAGAGAGGAGGAGAAATAGCAAAACAAAACAAAAACACACACACACACACCCAGCGCCTAGGCTGAGTGGCTCTATCGCACAAATATAACCATCAACGTAATCAATTTGCAGTCAAGTGAATTTATTCCGTTTCAATAAATTGCAGGATGAAAGCCAAACCGAAGTTGATGCCAAACCAAATGCTCGGCAAAGTTTAGATGAGATAAGCAAAGAAGTCAACGAAATGAAGGCTGAATTAACGAAAAAAGATGAACCAAACAACGATATTGTAAGTGATGGTGATGGGCCTCAACGTGCCGCTCTCGGTGAAATTGAGAAGATTAAAAAAATTGCCGAAATTCTGGAAACTGTTGTCCTACCAACCATTGTTGACAGTCAGAATGCTCAAAAATCAAATCAAAACAAAGCTAGTGCTACTGGATCAGCTGGCATTTCATCCGATCCAATAAAAATTCTACCCAAAGGATTAAAACTACTACAACATCATGGTTCGATCGGCACAACAGCGGATGATGGTCAGCCAAACAGTGATTAACCCCATCAACAAACCAAAAAAAACAAAAACAGACACACACATTCAATCTACAATCCGATGCCAATTGAAATCACTTAAAATTTGCACCATCTAAAACGATTCACACGCCTCAATGAGCTTAAATAAATCAAAACAAATTTCATGTAATAATGCACAGAGCATACAGCCGTCTCGTTTCTCCATGTGTTTTACATTTCCCCTTTATTATTATTTGTTGTTGTTTTTTTTTTTCATTTATTTACTAGCATCTGAATCACGTCGATGTGCGAACGACATCTGTCGATTGAACACGTAAGCATTTATCTTGAAATGGTAAGCTTCAATTCTGATAAACTTTGATGTGTGATGACATCTTGTAGCATTTCTTGAAAATTATTCTGTTCTTAGTCTCATCGATGATTTTTTATATTGCTTTGTTACTTTGGTTTCTATTATTTTATCAATTTTGAATGAATAATTCGATGTTGTAAAATGCATTCCATAAAAAATGAATCGAATTAAAATAGAACAAGGTTAAATTAAATTGAAATAATCAAAAAACCAGAATTTATTCTCGCTTGCAACGAGCTATCGCACTTTGAATTCTCTTGACGAGTTAATTTTTGACAGATAAAATATAACCTCACAAAGATATCATTTGTGGGACACGATCCAAGTATGTGAATGCTTTCAAAAGAATTGTCACACGAACATTCACTGTGCTATCAATATCGCGCTACTTGTTGTTTGTTTATTTTCTTGTGTTATTTTTGATCTGTTTTTTTTTGGTTGGTTTTTCCACCTTGGATCTGGTTCCCGTTGTAGTTCAGGATAATTTGGTAATAAGCATCGATTTCGAATACGGAATCTCAAAAGAATTTCCAACAAGAAAATGTTAAACATTGTCTAGCACATGGAATATTCACATGAAAGGCTGTTTGTTTGGTCGTTGACATTTTTGATATTCCAATTTTTGTACTAAATATTTTTGTTTTTTGTTTTTCTTTCAGTTCTTGAATACAATTGAACCATCATTTTTGTAAAGACTCGGGTAAATCCGATGCTGTTCGATTGTTTTTAACAAACACTGTAAAGGTATTTCATAATTTACTCGCCTTCAAAATCAAACGGTATCACATGGTAGTTTTTTGTTGGATCATTAATCTCTTCATTGTTTTTTTTTTGTTTTGTTTCTTCAAATAAACAGTCATTTTCTCGCAGAACATTCAATGAAAACGGCCCCAAACATGCCAATCAATCAGTTTAACGATGTCGATGAGATTCATCGTGAATATTCAACAAAATCACGCGAACAAATTGAAAGCTTTATTGAAGATGTTCTACGAAAAAATCTAAGAGAATATGAAACCTACATAAATCGAATGAATGCGGAAATTATGGAATTTATTCAATTGAAAAATGTCTGTGAAAATGTGTCACAGCATTTATCCGATGGATTTAAAACACAGGTCAATATTGGTGGGAACTTTTTTATGTCAGCTAAGGTGCCGGATGCGAGCAAAATTATGATCAATATTGGTCTAAATCATTATGTTGAATTTACAATCGATGAAGCCATAAAATTTTGTGATTTTAAAATTAAATCGCTGCAAAATGATGCAAATGTCATACGTGAGAAGAGCATTGAAATTCGTGCACAAATTAAATTGGCCCTATTGAGCATTGGAGAGAAAGAGAATCTGCTGAAAGCAACATAAATATATATAAATATGGATAATTGTCATGAATCAAATGTGATCCACAAAATGTATTTCGATTAAAAGTTTTATTTTTTTTTTTTTAAAGAAAAATCCCAAAATCGAAATCGAACCACATGAATGAGAAAAATTGGGCTGTTAATTTAGTTAAACTAATTCGTACTAACTACAGGGTTAAAACTAAGCTAAATGATATGAAGCAAATTTGGGCAAACTCAACTTCACCATGAACAATTACAACGAAATGGAACAAACTAATTCTTCAAACATTATGTTTTTTTGTTTTTTTTTTTCATTTTAATTTGTTTCAAACCATTATTTGAGCTATATTTTGTATTTCAGTGATGTTCCGCTGGCTTCACAGCTAAACAGTTGCAAGCATATCATAGAGTCCAAAGAAATAACGAATGGAGCAAACCAATAAACCAACATTTCTTTAAACAAAAATAAATAAATGACAAATGTGTTTGTTTCTTTTTTTAAATTGATTTTATTCGGAAAAATGTTCATCATATTCTTGAAATTACCTGTTTGATTCTATGGTTTCATTTTAGAAGCCACATTTTTGTTTCTGTTCTTCTATAGAATAAGTCTATGAATAGACAAAGTGGTGATATCATTCAATTAAAAGGTTTATGAAACATTAACCTTTTTCATTGTGAGCAATCCACAATAGCAGTCTGAGAATAGTTCCATCTCATTTGAACTAAAATTAGAATGAAATTATCATATGACTTGTCAATATCATGTCTGTATTAAGTATCAGCAGAAAATTGTTGATTTCAATTCAATGCAATTGTCACTTCAAGGTTAAGCGTAGAAAAAACAAATCGAATAATAAAATTCAACGAAACGTATATTCCTTCTGCACCTAAATGGGTTTTGTCAATGAAAGACTGAATGATGAAACTCTAATACTTAAAACTGCAATTACATTTCAATATACAGGTTCAGGCTCACATCTGTGTGTCGATCAATCGAATCGCGTATTAAAACCAACAACCGACATTGTGTGTGTGTGTTTTGTTTTGTTGTTTTTTTTTTTCACAAAAAGCAAAAAATCGCAATTTTATTTTAATTCTGAACTTCTGAAACATGTAAGGTACTGAAGTTAATTACAATTCAAAATATCCATTAAAGAGCTACTTTTCACAATAATTGTTGTTGTAGTTGTTATTATTTCATTCATTTAAATACATTGACGTCAAAGTTGCATGAATTATTATTTAATTTGTTTTGGATTAAACATCATATTTTATTAGAGAATTAGAAGGATCAACGCAAATGATGCGATTCTGTTTTAGTTTATTTTGCTCTTTACATAAAAATCTAATAAATTCGATGATTCTCTGTTGGTGAACCAATCAAGCGATCTGTTGATTTCATTAAATGTGAGTTGTTTGTGTGTGTGTTATGTCAAATTTTGTAGCCGAAATAGATTGAATTAAATACGATTTTTTTTTAAACTGCATTCACTTTTGCTCATATGCCTTTTTCGGAATGAGCCCAGGAATCAAGTGGTTTCACTGGAATGAAAACTAATGTGTCTTTTTTTCTTGTTTTTTTTTTTTTTTTTAAATCGTATTCCAATAGAACCATATGCATGGTCTGAATCTAAATATCAATGCTTGAAGCGCACAGATTCAAAAACTAAACATTTAAACTGAAATTTTTGTAACGCCAAAAAATAAAATCACAATTCATTTATGTATCGCGACTGAGTTACCAATATTCTTATTAATAATATTGATTTTTATAACTGAAATTTGCACAACTTAGAATTTACCTTAGATGAAATCAATTATCCAATTGTTACATTCTACAAATTCGTTCAATTATTTTGTGTGTGTGTGTGTGTGTGTGTGTGTTCTCTTTAAAATTAGAAGTATTTACAATATTTGTTATGTGTTTTTTGTTGTTGTCCATTTCTTGTGTTTTGTATGTGTTTGTTTCAGACAGATTTTATGTATTTCAAATGTGCGAACGTTGGGAGTAGCGACGACAGTCACAGTCCCAATTTAAAATTTCTCGAATTACATATAGAATGTTTGTTTTTTCTTCTTCTTTTGGATTCAACAACAACAAACAAACAAAAAAAAACCTATTGCAAATGATTTCTGTTCTTATATCATAATTGCAAAGCTTGAAATCCAAAATGTATTTCACTTAAAATTATAACAACATCGTACTGCGTACATGCATAAAAAAAATTGTATTTTCTTCTGTTTCTATTGTGTTCATTTATGGTTATAATGCTACATTAACTACAATTTATATTCCACATAAATAGCTAGTAAATTCGTTGATTGAAATTTTTTGGTAGTACCTTTAATCTTAAGTATTGAATTTATCGTTTATTTGTGTGTGTTGTGTGTGTGTGTTCGTGTGTTTGTGTGTGTGTGTTTGTGTCTGATGATATTTTAGTAAATCTAAATACATTGACTTTTATTTTAAAATATGCTGAAGTACATTTATAGAATAAGTGACCATTGGCTTATTTGTTTCCATTTTGTGTGTTTGTGTTGTAGTTGTTTGCTTTTTATTTAAAAAAAAACTATACACAGAAAAAAAAGGTAGATTGGTTCGATGTGATGTTTCAACTGTTCGCCCATTTCGGAATAAATAATTTGTATTTGGACTAAGGGTAATTCCACATCAAAATGTCAATCCAGTTAATCCAGGATAGTTTTACTATCGCTGTACCACCTAATTAATTGTTTGTTTTTTTTTGTTTCTTGGAATAAATTGTAAACGCCGTTGTATCGTAGTGGCCATTTCAATGTAGTCCAATTGTTTCTGTGTATAACATCTCACTGTGTTTAAATTGTTTTTTTTTTGTTATTGAGAATATTATTTATTGAATGTATATGCAATTTGTGAGATGTCGAATCGAGGAAAGCCTATGATGCTATACAACGGGAATAGCTGAAAGTATATAATGTATCTGTGCATGAGTGCCAATAGGACAGAAAAATTGGTTGGCAAATGCTTTCATTCTATCTTATCAACTATTTTTTTTTCTTTTTCTTCTTCTTCTTCTTTTTCTTCTGTTTGTTATTTTCAATAAATTGATTCGTTCATTTATCCATATCGTCTTTTTTCGATCAACAGCATCTCTCTTAAGAATCAACATCTTAACAATTTGTTCTCCATCCAGTTCCATAATCAGATTCAGGCGGATTCAAATAGAACAACATTTAAGTTGTGACTGGTTTTGTTAATTCAAAACACAAATCAGGCGGCTAATGAAATTGTTTTGTTGAATTAATTTGTGTGTGTGTGTGTTTTTGTTTTTGTTTAAAATTAATTCATTAAAAAGTTTTGTTGATCATTCTTAAAATTTATTACATAATTTGGTGTCCCGTTGCAAATTTGTTTTTCAGCGAATTCGAACGCAAATCACAATTTAATATAATAAAACAGATCATTGATTTTGTTTAAATGATTTCATAAAAAGGTTCCAATTTAAATGAATGGTCAATTCCAATTTTGATTTAACGATTTGTTTTTTTTGTCAATTTTAAAATAAGACACATAAAAGGAAGTGAAAATTTTGGGAGACAAGAGATTTGTCTTATTTGTCCAATTGAGTAACAAAACTGCCTTATCAAAAATAGATTTTATCAAAAGAATTTTTTTTTTTTTGTTTCATGTCTTGCTAATTTACGAACGCTTAGTCAAACGTAGAGACTGCGAAATTTTTACGTACAAGAATAATGTTTTTAAAAGAAAAATGAGTTTTTTTTTTCGTAAGTAAAATTTTAGATCAATTTTGAAATTCGTAAAAAATATCACGTTTTTTTTTGTCGCAAAAAAAGGCAAGCTCCGATAATTTTATAGAAAATGTTCAATTTTGAAATGAATTTCGTGTTTACGTTTTTATTTTAAATGCCAACAATTAGTCGATATTTGTTACCACTTCTAAAACTGTTTATTCAAATTCAAATGATTTGATCGCAATTGCAATGCAAATCATATTTTGGGAATCATTTTGACGAATTAATCACCAATTATTTGCGAAAATTTATGTCGCATTTCATTTGATTTTTCTTTGTTACTTGTTTCAATTAACTTATCTCAGAAACCTTGTGTAAATCTTTAGAAGTGAGTTAAATGATGCTGCGCACTTTTTTTTTCTTTCCTTTTTTTTGAATATGATGTCAAAATTCCAAAAAAACACATCAAATTTAAGATAATAGATTTCAAATTGAATCATTCGAATATTTTATCATTTTGTCAATATAAATATGCGCGTGTGTGTATTTTTTGTTTGTTTGTTAAATTTGAATAGTATGAATTCAATTAGCAATTGTTCATGTGTTTTGTACAATTTGAATTCATAATTATAGCCACAGAGATAAGTTGTCATATATCGTAAATATTCTACCATAAAGATCAAAAAGGTAATTAATTATATATATATTTTTTGAATAAATATTCGCATTCGCATTCATTTGTTTCGTTGTGTGTCTGCATTTTTTTTTCTTTTGTGCCATTTCCTGTATGTATATACTAATCATACCATTTGCATGCTCATTCTATCGTTATCTTTTCATTCTAAAACATTGTTTATTTTGTATTTTGTATTTTGTTTTTGATTTTTCATGAAACATTAATTTAATACGTTAAATAGTGATCCCCATTTGGCTACTGCCATAGCTCGTTAGTTCGTTATAATAGGAGACAATAAATATATGCCATAAATACCTCACGGTACACTCAAGTGTGCACAGTGCGCACACATCGAAATCTATAACTTTCTATACAGTATCTTCTATGAACCTTACGATCTATGGCTATAGTTGAAATGCAATCAATTCAATGAATTTTGTTTTATTAATGAGCATTCTGCATTCTCAAGTGACACATATTTGTATTAAATTCAAATGTTTCCACACAAAGAAAAAAAAAACAAACAAACAAATTTATATCCTGAACGCACGCCTATTGAAATGAGACTATTCCTATACCATCGATTGAAATATGAGGTGCATCGAATATAATATTTCAATATTGGAAATCGGGTGTTTAGCATGAATTCATGCGAATTCATCAATTTTGTACAAAGAATTTAAAAAAAAAACCACACACTTGTATTTTTCGTTTCCATTGTTCAACAGATAAAACATTCTAATTTTAGTCTATTTCATAGGATGTATTTTTTTGGCTATAATAAATTGTATTTATTCCATTGAGATTTGTTACTTACTTTATAAAATTTGTTTGTTATTTATTTAGTGTTTATCTTTGTTTTATTTTTTTAATCGGAAAACGTATGTTTTTTGGAAAACGATTGTTTTTCGTCAAAAGTGCGTGTTTTTTTTCTAACATTTTTTTTTTTGAATTGGACGTCAATATAAGAGCCAAAATTTGAGTACAAACTGGTCAGGAACACCTTTTTGTAGGAAGTTTACGTTTTAAGTTTTGCGAGAGAGAGAGAGAGAGAAAGAGAGAGAGAGAGAAAAACCATTTATTCAACACCAAATTCATTTTGTCAACTTGCTTAATTGTGACCATTTATCTCTATTTTGTTAGCGAACAACACTATTTTACTCATTCATTTTGAATTTTGTGTAAAATGACAGTAGTGCCTAGTTTTACGATTAAAAATACGATTTTTTTTTGTGTCACCGCATTCATTTCATGCATTTTTAATTTAAGAGTTGATTTTTTTTACTTTGCACATGCTATGTGATGCACATTTGCCCATAGACATACATTTATTCATCAAATTCAAATAGCAAACAAACAGAAAATTAAGACTCAGCTCAAATACTTGGTTTTCCAACTGGGATTTCCATTTTTCAATCATTTTCATTTGAATGCAATTTTCATCGTAAGTAATTCAATTTATTAGATGAGAAATGTTCATAGGCTAGATCTTATTTGTATTAAAATCAATCTAAAGCATCAGCATTTAAATCAATTAAACAAGAAAAAAATGAAGAAAAAACTATTTAAGTAAAACCCAATCTACTGATATTTCATTCTCGGATGCGTCTCTCTGTTTCTCTCCGTGTGACACTTTTCGAAACCAAATTAAAATGTGTGTGTGTGTGTGTGTGTGTGTGTGTGTGTAATAGCATATGCGATTCTGATTCAAATTACATTTATCAATCGATTGTTTGTTGTTCTCTATCAGCGCTATATGACATAATAGTTGCATTATTTTATTCGTTATTTAATTATTATTAATTTTTTTTGCGTGTGTTGTAGTTGTTGTTTTTGTTTCAATTGTTTTGTTGTTTTGTTTGTACAATGAATATGAAACATATATTTTGTGTTTTTGTGTTTTATATTTCAAGTGTTCAACGAAACCATGGAAGTTGGCTAGAGCTTCATCAAAATACACGTTCATAGACGATGATCTGTAAAGAAAATTGAGAAAAAAGAGAAAGAGAGAAATAGAGAGAAAAAAAACACGTGAAAACATTTTGATTGATAAAAATTGTGAGATAATCATAAATAAATTTAACCTAAATCCTAAATAAATTATGGATTTTTGTGTTGATAAAATACGGGGGCAAAAAGGTTATAATATGAAATTATTGTTGGACTTTGAAATGTCCAAACGCTTTCATCGATACACCAAACGAATTGAAATTGAAAAGCTTTATTCATGCTAATCCATTGCAATCGCCATTTTCTTCCGGAGAAAAGGGACAAATTCAACCAAAAAAACACACACACACAACAGAGACACTCGAAACTTTAATGCTTTGAGTGTTGTATATCTCGCAATCCTTTTTCATTTCTATTTTGTTTTTGCTTTGTTTTTGTTGTGTGTGTGTATTTTCTTTTTATTTCCCTTGTTTGGTGTCGCAGATTATTTCACAATCTGCGCGCTTCTATTGCAGTATTTTATTTGGTACACATTAAACCGACGATTCCAACCGTTTTTTGTTGTTGTTGTTGTTGTTGGTGAGTGAGTGAGCGAGTGAATGAGTGTATGTTTACCGCGCGTCTGCTGCTTTATGGTATGTGTGTCGTTGGGCAATTCACACAACAATTTTTATGATGGTCATAAAAAATTGTTCACCTTTACAGTGTTGATCGTGGTTTGACTCAAGAACATGTTTCTCATTCAGTCACTGTAAAATGCACCAACTCTCCAGTGCCCTACTCGATGAAATTTAAGTTAGTTTTGATTGCAAATTTTCAGCCATATATTTGCTCTTGTATTGCAATCTTTTTTTTTGTTTTGTTTTTAATAGTTTCCCGTTTAAAATTGAAACAAGTTTTTGCCATTTTCGATCAAAATTGATGCATATAAATTTAAATATAGTATATATAAAATAACATAAAAAAGCGCGCACACGCACACACACATCTCCCTCGTTGCCGTGAAATAGATAAATAATTCGTATATACTTTGACATAAGTATCATTGAAAATTTGTCTTTAGTTTATCATCAATGCAAAGCACAATCGATAAATGACGCCACCAATTGAATTGATAATTTGCGATGCGCTATTTTATTTTGTTACATTGCCATTATTTCAGGTGGTGCTGTAATATGCATCGTGCATTGTGCACAATTTAGCATTTTAGTTAGCACACATACATACATTTCAACGGTTTCAATACAATTCATTTCGATTACGCACTATAATCCCCATAAATGAAATATCTATCTATATAAATATATTGTGCTAAGACGAAAACCTTGTTACAATCATATGGTGCTGTTAATCGTTGCAATTTGATTCTTTAAGTGAACCGCTCTTTTTATTGACTATCTCAATAAAAAACAATAAAACCGATTTGCGGGAGAAAAAAGAAACAACAGCAAATAACAGCAACCAATACAACTAGACGATTACAACAACACACAATTACCCTTAACAATACTCCCATTAAAATGTATAATTTCAAATTGCGCCTTGAAATTTCTTCTTCGGGGATCTGTGATGGGATTTTAATATTTAACATCCATAGACACACACACACACACACATACATACACACACAGGAGAGCGTGTGCGCGCGCTCACTCTTTCGCTCGTTTAATGTGAATTAGCCATCGTTTGCAATAGTGAAGACAATGTGAATACAAGCCGTTTATTACTGTCAAAGATTTTATGATTTTTATTCTCATTTCATTCAAATGATGCCTCGCTTTTTATACTTCTTTTTTATGTCTTTTTTATCTCCTTCTTGAAAACGTTAAAATCCATGGGATTGTCATGTCAGCCATAGTCAAAGCTTAATCAAATTATTTGGACCATGCCAATGATCCGATGTGATGATGTTCTTCACACGTTCACTCGTTTTATTTAAAATATTAAATCGGATGCTCGAAATGATGCATTATTTTATTTTTTTTGCTCTTTTTTTTTCTTCAGTTAAATAGAACTACACGAACTTATAAAATTGTCCAGATGACGCATAGATGCTTCAAATTCAAAATGGATACAGTTTTTATTTCATTTCATATAAATTTTTCCCGATTGAATTTATTTAAAAGACAAAGAAAAACTCTTTGTAAAAATGAATCTCATTATTTTCTGGAATCCGGTGAGCTGAATGCAGTTAAATATGATTTGAAGCCAACGGCAGACCCCGAAAATCATGCAAAATATCACGTAACTGCAGAATCTTAGTCAATCTTAGTCAATCGAGAACAACCAAAAGGTTTTGTGTTCGCCGAACACTGCAAAATCGGAAAATATGAGCTTTAATTTTTTGATGTTTGTTTTTTCGTTGAAAAAAAAGAGAGCCATTCGCCATCGAATTTCAGCAAGTCTAATTATTCGTTTTGAGTATTGAATTTGAATATTACACAATCGATGAATGTCTCAGAAATGACATTTTCAGATTGATAACAAATCGTTGAAAAGTGCAACACAAGTTTATTTGATGCTCGACTGTAAAATTGATAAACAACGATTTATTGAAACAAAATCAAAACGAAAAAAATGCATACAAACATTGAGAATAACCAGTATTCACACCCAACATGGTGAAACTTCCATCAGCTAAATATATAAAAGCTGAAAATAGGCCAAGAGGATTCGTAATCATTGTCGAATGTCGATAGATCTCGTCGATAAGCTCTGCCTGTGTCCATATATTCAGCATTCATTTTGAACGAGAATTGAAAATATTTTCAATAAAATGAAAAATTCCTGTCCTAAACAAGAGGATTCGTTTGAATGTTGAGTGAGGAGATCGAATTTGTTTACTATTTGACCACATTTATTTCTATGAAAACACATTGAAAATCGAAATAGAATAATATTTGGTGGGTCAAGTTAGGCAACGTTTTCATCCGAAATGTATTGAATTGATTTATTTTTTTTCAAATGGAATTTATAAAAAAAACCCATTGAATTTCAGTTCATAACAATAATCATCATCAATCAGGTTCTTTTCGAAATTTCTGAATGTATTTTTCGTTAGTTAATCGAATTTATGAAAGAAACATTTGAAAAAAAAAACTTTTCGATAAACCATCAAAATGTCTCCACACGAACACTTGGAAGAGGCGAAAAAAGAAATGTTGATATTTAGCAATCGATTGAATATAAAACAACAGAACGAGAGACATTTTGGGTCGAAAGTGCAACGCTTTCTACATTCTAAAAATGTTGCACAATGTTGTTTAGATGATTTGAAATGTGTATTTTTAGTTGGAAGAAACCCAGAAATTGTCTCGGGCTGAGCAAACGACCCAAAGAGAACATGGAAAATCAAATTGAATCGTATTAACGCATTCAATCGAAACATTTTGCGCCCGATGATGCTTATCAATTTCAACAACGAATGACATTGACTCGCTTTTTATTTGCCTGTGCAACTATTGCCAATAATAAATAATCGCGCATCAGAAAAATCTATTGCCGTTTTTATTGTGAGTTATTTGTATGTGCATTCCCTTCATTTCTTATCATTTAAAGAGCATTTTGAAGAGAAAAAAATGTCATCGAATGTGAATGCAATCACTTAGAAATGATACATACACTTTTATCACAGTTCATAACGATGAGCACAACGAACAATATCCACAATATCCAATGGACGAATGGGTAAATGGTTGAACAGTGGACAGTGGACACACAGCACCTCCAGTGCTACCGTTTCAATGACAAACAATTTGAAAATTAAATTGATGGCACTGCAGCATGCGTGCAATGAGAATGCAACAACAACAACAACAAAAAAGAGCAACAGCAACCGCAACCGCAACGACAAAGCAATGCTTCAACAGGTTGTGAAAAGCTCAATAGTTTTCGAATTGACACACTGATCTCGGGGCATTATATGCGTGTACACTTAAAGTAGCAAAATTGAACGAGTAAATTGTATTTTAATCGGAGCATTAAAAAAAAAACACGAATTTTCATCACAAGTGGCGCCAATTGCAATGTAGTCAATTTCCTTTATGGGAACTAAATGATTGCATGTAAGACATCTTAAATCATCAGAAGAAAGCACCAAGGAGAATGTGATTTAATTTCATTTCATTTAATCGTCTGAACGATTATGAAAATGTGTCAAAATGCTTTGTTGGATTTCTTGTTGCGCTCAATTGCATTTCGTGCAATTTCATGTGAATAGTGTATTGGTTTTTGCTGCCCTCAAACTATTTTCAAACAATCGATTGCCAACGATGAAATTGGTTTATCTAGATGAGAGCCAATTAAATTTATCTTTTTACATGAGCTGAACGCTGACGACACAAATCCGACTGTTCGAGTGTTGATAAAAATAGAACTAGCGAGCAAATAGCGCCAATATAATGTAATTGCAAACAATGTATCATAATATGAATTATTTATTACTGTTTGAAAAGTGGCAAGCGTATAATATACATTTTCAAATGCGACAAATCTTACTTTTGCCGATGCAATTGCGTTCGGTTTTTCTTATCAGCCGTATAGTTGGTACAGTTCTATAAATTTGCTAGTTTTTCGATACTGTTTCACACCCATTCGCTGATCTTTGTCCGTTGTTTGTCACATTGAATTTAAACAATAAATAATGAAGGACAACATCGACACATCGATCGAATCGAAGATGAAAAATGAAATTGTCTGGATTTTAAATGTGTGTTCTCTTTTTTTTCTTCACTTTTCAAGTACATGAAATGCGCTTACTAAGTACACTGCTTAGAAAATGTATTGGTTTTGCCTTGAAAATTCAACTTTACCGCGTCGTTATCGTATTCTGTGGGTTAGCACAAAAATTCTCGTACGGAGTCTCAAATTACAATGTAGTCAAAGCAAATTTTGTTCAGGATTATCAATGGATGGTTTCCTATTTAATTTGAGCCATATTGGTAAGTGTACCTGGATCTTCAGTGCATTTTACCTAAGAAACCGATTTTTACATTTTTGACTCGTCTGGCCGTATTTTTCAATGAAAATTCATGCAGACACAAATCTTTTGAAAGATATTAAAGTAAACTTGGTGTTTTTAATATTTGAACAGCGTACAAAATGTATCTTTATGCGAAAAAATCATGGAATGTGAACACTTGTGTGAAAATATGCGAAATTCTCAGAAAATCAAATTATGATATGACTCAAGAATCGTGCATTGAATCGCAAAGTGAAACACACAAATCTGTTCAATTTTAATACTGGATATTATGTGTTGACAATTAGCCATTCCGGAGCGACATGCAATGGAATACACAAATGCACATACAGTGCCCCAATACAGTATTTTGTATGTAGAAAAAAAAACACATTTTCTTCGTTTTCTTAACAAAACCGTTACATTTTCTCGATGAATTTAATTGTTAAAAAGAAAAATTTAAATTCCATATCAATGCGAAAAAGTCAGAATTACAAATGTATTTCAATTGATTTAATTTCAGAATGTAGAAAATTTAATCGATTTATGATAAGAATCTCAATGACATTATACAAATTAAAAAGAAAGCAAACAAACAAAAAACTGACTTTTAAATTATCAGTTCCGGAAAAAAGTTTCATACACCTCTGTCTGTGGTTAAATTAATCAACGAAAATCATTTTAAGACAAACAATTTATTATCAAATTGCATTTTGTTGTGATATATTCGGTTGTTTGTTGATTTGCTAGTGCTTTAAATAGAACACTCCACCGATTGAACCGACCTACACTAATATTTTTGGTGCTAAATAAAAATTGCATTCGTTTTAATGTTGCACACACTGCACACAAACATACGCGTGAATTCACATGTATTCACGTTCAATTCACACGTAACACGAATGGCAAAGTGTTGTACGAATGAAGTAGCTATTAATTATATTAGCAATCGAAATGAATGTGGAAAAAAAAGAGTCGTGAAATTAACACATTAGGTTGAAGGTTCGAAAGTGATAAACCAAATGGGATTTTTGTTGTTGTTGTTGAAAAGCGACAAATAGCGACGACAATCTGGATTTTTATGTGTGTTTTTGTTGTTGTTATTTTACTTTATAAGCGCGTGGCTCGAGCTAAAAACGGACATCTATTTGAGTTTGTATCATCATCTTTTATCAGTATTTATATGGTTTAGTGTAACATTATAATTTTTTTATTCTCGTTTACATTTAAACCAATTTAAAACTGCATTGTATTTATTTGACAACTTTTACCCACATACAATCCACACACACACACAAGATAGAATCAAATGGAGTGGATTCGAAAACAAACCTCAATTTAAAATGAGCCAATTTAAACAAGTGAATCATTTGTAAAAAGAATATTGTTTGAAGAGATAACACCAGCAAAAACCACTGTGGTTTAAAAGTTTTCAGTTTTTACCCCATGCTCACAAAATTTACAAATGAATTCAATACACAAATACACGCAACAACAACAACGAATTTTGTGACATTCACATAATTATAAGTAAATTTTTGCATCTCTCCGATGAAAATTCGTGGACAGATCTAATGCAAGAATCCGGTGGGAATTCAAATGCATAGCAAAGTCCATTTTTTGGAACGAAACATCAACAAATAATTAACTCATTACATTTGTACATGGTGTAGCGCACAAATGAATTAGCATCTAAATGTGACATAGTTGGCATTTTTCTTTGAGACTTGATCAAATTTTAAGTTTGTTAAAATTTCATTGAAAATTATGAAATCTATGTGGATGACGAATGTTTCATTTTTGTGCTGTTGTTGTGTCGTTTATTTTCACATTACGGAATACGGATGTGCAATTCCTCTGGCAACTATTTCACAGCACAATCGACTGACTGTGTATATTTTGTGGTAAAGCAGAAGAACAATTTTCATTGTTTTACCCTCTGTTATACCATATGAACACACTGCACAAGCATACAATTTGGTATCTCTCAAGTGGGCATGTAGACGACTTCTTTTGGATGTGTTTTGGTATGAGTGCGTGTGTCTGATTGTTGAGCACATTGTTTAGATTGCTGTTAGCCGTATGTTTACTTGTTCAGCTTCAACGTGAACAGTGGAACTTGTGAATGCTTTGAAATTGTGGTAAGATGAAATTGACATCGATTGTGTTTAGTGTTTACAGTGTTTTGGTAGTAGGAAATTTGCAAAATTTCAGCTTGGAAAGAGGTGAGAAGAAAATGGAAAACACACAAACCAATTGAACTTCTTCGCATTTCTTGGTGACAATGGAAACAAAGTGGCTTCGATTAAGTAACGAAAATCGAATATGTAACGTTTAGTTTTATCAGCGCTTTTAAATCGATGTTTACATTTTTCCAGCACATTTGCACGACCATCGAAGTCGAAGCACAAGCGAATAGTTGCATAAATGCAAGTATAACATATCCATATAATTTAAAACAAAAGTCAAACAGTTTGCTCACTTCTACAGCCTGACAAGCGCACAAACAATGGCAAAACATCGACTCTATCGATATATATATGCTGGTTTTTAAGTCGAACAAATGCCAATGCATTCATTGCTCGTGTCAATTGCTCAAGTTCATTTTTCTGTCAAGTTGTTGTGCAAGAAAATTAAGGAAAATAATGAAATAGTTTTTCATCTAGTCAGATCAAGACAATCAGTCTCAAAACATGTTTTGTGTAATGCATACGTTAAGCAAAATTGACGGAATATCGTTGGTTGGCTGGGGCTGGTTGCGCTTGTTGTTATGAGAAATGTATACGTCGTAATTGTAGCTGCTGCTACTGTTGCTGTAGCCAGCTATTGTTTTGGCTGCTTGATGTCGTTTTCACATGTTTACTACATTTTCCTTATCCTTAAACCTAGTTGTGGCCGACTCTTGGCGCACCAGAGAGCGGCAACAAGGAAGACAATGCACACTGGTATGTGTCATTTTTCCCTGGGTCTGTTTTATCATTTCGTGAGTGATACAGTGTGATCCAGTGTGCTCCAGTGTACGTAACTCCATTTGTTTTTTTTTTTACAACAAAACACAATATCTACAGCAATAGCTCTGTTCTGAGTTTTGACATTGCCATAATAAAACGAACGGATAAATGTGACGTAATAAAACACACACAAAAAATATATCCAAAAACGAAGAAGAAACGAGGAAAAATGGAAACAAACAAAGCGCAAAATGGTTTTTAAGAAGAATTGCTGAACAGCGATAAGTGTGCGGTAAAAGTTAAACAGCAAATGTTACACTGTGCACTCTGTGTACTGTAGCTGTATGCTATCGCCCGGCCAACTCAAGCCAAATACACCACGCATATTGGTGGTGTGCAATGCATGATTCTCTTCTGGCAACTGGGATTGATGTACCAAACAGTGGAACCGTAGACTGAATGAACTGTACGGGAGAAAAAAAAAAACCATCAATACCGTATTACTTGAGAATTGTTGCATATTGAATCGACCTCAAATTCGTTGTGCACCGTCACATTTTCCATCCACACACAAACATGTGCAAATGCAACGATTGATGCTGTACGTGGCCTTAAACTGGCCACGATTGCGTTACACCATTGTATAATTTCGTTTTAGATTATGCTCATTTCAAGCGGAAAAGACATCAAATGAAACTTGGTCGGTACGTGTGTCGCTTATCGCCCCCGATGCTGTGTTGCTGTTTGGCCGCATCTCATTGTGGCGGTTCTCAACTGATTTCACCACTTTCACATGTAAGTTTAGTTCAGTTGGTGACGCTACTGATCCTGACCGTCATGCAATGCAGCCACTGCAATTTTCAGCTGAAATTTCGTAACACAAATCTATGCAAGGGCAAAAAGATGCACACACACACACACACACACACTGGATTATATCACCGATAAAGTAATGACTCGAACATAAATTCATGTAGGAATAAACGAAATGAAATGCTGACTTGGTGGCACGGTAATTTACTGGATCAACGATTTTGCCGCCTTGATAACAATAAAAACTTAGACGCGCTCATAAAGAACCGTGCTACGAATAGAATATATTGCACACGAAAAAAAAGGAGGACTGACTCGAACATTCCAACTGGAATAGTGATGTCGCTGTTCCTTTAAATCAGCGTAAAAATGCGGAAAAATGAGCAAACATAATCATTGCTGAAATTAATTGTTCTGAATGCTGGATGCTAGCAACAGCACAAAATCACCATTTTGATTAACATATCTCTTCGTATCGAAAAAAAAACCCAAATCAATATGGTCTCTTCGCACAGATTCGATTTTATGGAGAACAATTCTTATTTTTATGTTCATTTTGTCTGCTAAAATGCGCCAATATCATTTCGCGTCCTGAAAATAATTTACTATTGGAAATATTTAAGAATCGGAGTGTTGTTTTGTTTTTTTTTTTTTATTGAAATATGGATGTGTCTTTCGGTAATCCATTGTGAATGAACTCTTGGCCGAATCGTTGGCCATAAATAGTATTTTACTAATAATAACAACTATAAATCAAAAATTTTTATGGATTACATTTCTCAGAAGGAAAAAAAACCAACAACAACAGCAACTGCCGTGTCTGTGATTGTTTTTTTTATTTTATTTTTAATTTGTGGGGAAGGAAAACCGAAATACCAACGTCATTGTACGCATATATATACATTTGAATGTGCTACCTTTTGGTTGTGGCCATGAATATACTTAAATAATAAAAATAAATGTGTATATATCATTGGCTGAATCCAGTTTGAATTCGAGAAACAAAACAAAACAACAAAAAAAGTGCCCAACGCTCACAAATGTTGGAAACGTGAATGAAATCAAAAGAAAATGCTTTTATTCTCGTTCGGTTTACGCTCTAGCTAATCACGATGCAACCAAGTCATAAATGCAGTTCAAAAAAAACTCTCTGTCTGCCTCTCGCTCTCTCTCTGTCTCTCACTACCCCCCCCCCTCCCCCCTCTCTCAACCGTTTCCATTGAAACGAACCAGCAATCACATGAGCATTTTACGATAGAATTGCTTCCTTTTTTCCGCTCCGAAATCAGTTTTATTTGAGAAAAAAAATGAAAAAGTTGAAGTAGAAGAAAGAAAACCAACGCACGAGAGAGAAGAGAGCACATCGTTAATATTTTATTTAGACATTTATTACAATGAGGCAAATGTTCCTTCATATTTTGATTTTGGTGGAATTTTATTGGTTTTTGCTTATTGGATTTTCGTTTTCTTCCCTTTTTTTTCATTTTTACGTTTTTCATTCCACATTATTTTGTGGTTTATTCCACAAAATCACTCTGGATTCGCCGGTTAACTGTTTTACGCAATTTTACCATTCAATGGCCCCGAAAATGTTTGTAACTGTGCGAACAATAAGAAGACACACAATATTACGCGTCAAGACGAACACAATGTGTCTACTTCAATTTGAGTTCAACTTGAACAAATGAATCAGTCTGTTGTGTGCACATCAATTGATCGCGAATCTTCCCTGTGTGTTGTTGTTGTTGTTTCTTTTCCCGGGTAGCTCAACTCATTTTAATGGTTTCAAACAGTTTATTGCTGAAATGAGCTGTTTTTCCACACACTCAAAATAAAAAAAAAGAAGAATAATAATACAACAACAGAAATACCCACCCCGAAGATGAGTGCTGCTGACGATCCACAAAATCAAGACAGAGAGAATGGAGGAAAAAGAGACGCAAAAGACACGCACACAAATTGAAGTTCGTTTGAATCATTGGCGCAAACCGCATCATATAGACCAATTTGTTGGCCTCTTCATTTTGATTTAATTGGCTTTTTTTTATAGACCATTTATTTAGAGATGAACAAAAAAAAAAAGATTGTTTACAGCTTAGCTGCCTTTGATGTGATCCGCGGTCCGGATTTGAAAAAGTATCAAATTTACATTTCGGTTTGAATAAATTTTATTGCTTTCATCATAATCAATAGTTAATTTATCAGTTTTATAATGAAGCTAATATAATTAGGCGGTGTGTGTGCTGAACGGTTTAGCCTCAGCCTAATGCGTCCAACGAGCCCATTTCCATTTAACAGTTTCCATTGATATAAGTCGCATAGGATGCTGAAAATCAAGCGAGAGGGCCAGGCCAATAGAGAGAAAGAGAGAGAAAGAGAGCGAGAGAGAGCGAAAAAAATCGGCACTTAAAACAATCTTAACAGACGCGTTAAAAATGTGAATCGTTGAGCCTAAGCATTATTAATCTGACTAGCTAAAAACTATGATAACGATTGATAAATGAATTTAAAAGTCTTATTCTGCAATAAAATGTGTAGATATTATAGCAAGCAAGCAAACAACCACACATAAGCATCACATTCGCCATTCATAGTGAATGTTTTTTTTATCGATGTTATGCGAGCAACTAGAAAACAAATTAATAGCTGTTCAACCTTGCGGACGGCAGCTATACAATTCACCATTCGGAATATATAATCGTAGTTACGTAAACGGTGTGAATAAATGGCGAATAAGTTTTCATTTTATTTATAATTGTCGCATGCAATTAAATTATTCCATCAAATGTGTTTATTCATTGCATCCCGAAAAGACAAAGCCTCAAGCAAGCTAATGCAATAACAACGCATAATGCTTCCAGAAAGAGTTTTTTATCTTTTCAAACAAATTCTGTGCAACAACAACAAAAAAAAAACGGAGTATACAAATATTACAACTTATTTTTCATCTTTTTTTTACCATGTAAAAATGAAGATTACATGCCAAATGCATTAACTGAATCCAATTATAAATTACAAAATGAAATTATAATCGAAACAAAAAATGAGAAAAAAGTTCTAAAAAGTTATGCGCACTGAGAAAAAAAATTAATTCTGTTGCACTTTTTAATTAAATTAAATTTTATAGCGCTACTATAATACGTTCAATTTGATGCTGACATCTTTCAACCGGCTATAAGGCTGTAAATGTGAGCTGTGTGCGACACACCAATACGCGATTAATGCAGGCTGATTAGTAGTACATCAGCAGCTTGAATAGCTGATGAATTAACATCCATTGCCTGGGATATTTGCTATCACTTCCTTTTTCCTTCTCTCTCCCCCTCTCTCTCACGCTGCTCTACACTGTGCGTGTGATTGCTCTGTAACTATCTGCGGTGTACTTGATATTCGAAACGAACGCTAAAGCGTTAGACATTTGCTTGTATGTATTTTCATAACTGAACGATAAAATGGCAATGTAATAAACATTGGACGCCTTGAATCCACTTTTAGTTACCTTAAATGGCTTTTTATTATTCCCCATTCCAAACAATAAAATGCCAGCACAAGATGAGCACAAATTTATGCGAAATTATTCCATATAAAATATTATGTGTTACTTAGATCAACAAAAGCGCCAAATGGACGAACCGTATACCGAGCTAATTGTGGATTATGCACGATTTGTGCTCTCTGGCAAATTGCGCGACATAAATGGAATACAAAAAAAACGAGAATCATTTACAACTTATCTACGACTTAGCCAGCACATTGTCAGAATTGTTCAGTGTGAAAACAATGCTTGCGTGAAAAAATACAAAACCGCACTTTTCAAGGGAGAAACAAATTTAAACGGTTACGTTTTTTTCTTCAATTCTCTTCTGTCAAGCTTTTCCGTTAATTTTGCACCCATTTCGAATGGGACAATTTGCAGTTAACGGTTAAAGTAGTCTCCGTGTCCCGATGCCCGGATGCCCGGATGCCCATGTTTATATGGAAAATTGGCATTGTAAATTAAAGCTCTTCAGGGTAAAACTGACACAAAGTCTGAATACCAATCGATTGATAAGAATATGATTCGACCTCATCTGTGCTGTAAAAGCTTTTAGTGCGGCGTACAGCAATTTTCTCACTATTTGATTTATTCTGGCATCACTTTCTGGCTATAAAGATGTGATCGTAGCCTTGCATTTGATGTATTTTATCGCATGGTTCCACAATTTCAAAATAATATTGTTGGTTTCCTGGAGATAAAACATCAAATTGCTGAAACTGCCAAATGGCCGATAAAATGGAAATGATACATAGTTTTATTGGCATTCAGTATGTGTGTGTGCGCGCGTTTAGGTTTTTTTTTTAATTCATGAAGAGATTCCATTCTCAAATATTATACAACGTAACGTTGAAAAATGCGATTGAAAATGCAAGAAGAGAGCCGTCACACAATAATTATAAGAAAATTCATTAAAATTATCATAGTTGAATTTGCTAGCCTCGACGGTTTTAATGTGTGTAAGACGCCATATTTGATGAGAGAATAAGTTAGAAAAGGAGAAACAGAGTGAGACTGTGAGTTCGTTTGTTTTTTGTTGTTGTTTTTTTTTTTTGGTTTCTTCAAATGTTGAAATGGGTGTGCACACAGCTATCACATTATTCCGGGCGATATTGTTGAAATGCCATTACACTTGGTGCGCGTGAGCGCCCGAGCCCCGCTTACTCACTCACACAGACGCACATACAATTCCAGCATTACAAATGCGCACAATACAATAAGCATACTTAATTTAATATCTATATATAAAATTATGCATTCATAAAAAGATTTAACGATCACTTTAAAATAGTAGTAAAAAGAATGTGTACGAAGCAGTAGAAAATGTGCTTCTTTCTTGGGCCTTAACGTTTTGGATGCCTTTTTCTTTCTTCTCTGCTGTGTTTTTGTTTTTGTTCTTTTTTTCCTTCAAATGTATGAGCTCGACCATTTTTCAGTTATGCACATTCGTGCTCGGGAATAAAATGTGCAAAGAAATGAAAACACAAATCGTCGAGTTTGGAATCGAAGGTGAAATGAAGTTTATATTATTATGTATTATTATTGAATTTCGAAAATATGATTTTTCACGTGTTTTATTGCTGCAGCGTGGGCTGTTTGAATTGCAAATAAGACTCATATCAGCACATTTTTAATCACAATCAGAGATTATTTGAAGCAAAGAAAAAAAAACGCGAGAAAAAATTGTGGCATAAATCCTTATCTCAAACCCTGGAAGTAATCACACTGTCTGAAAATCTTGACAATCAAAACTCTAACGATTGATAGATACAACATTGTATGATACACTGCTCTTTTTTTATCAATAAGCAAATAGTCCATTTAAAATTGAGTCAATGTGTGTGTGTGTGTGTGTGTGTGTGTGTGTAACTCGTCGTGCAGTTCTTGCCATATCATTTTTTTTCTCAATAAAAAATATTGCCCACAGCAAAAAAAAAGTGATATCAGTGACGTTTCCTGTGGTTGTTGCATCGCACTAATCAAATAGAAAACCATTTTTTTGCAGGTTAAATCATAAAGTATTTATTAATTCATTTGATCTGTTCAAATTCGCAATGTTTTTTTTTCGCGATTTCAATATTCATGTTTCGCCATTTTTTCTCAACTGTTTATTTCTAGAATTGCCATTTGACATGTTCACATCAATAAATTAGTATGCATTTAAAACATATTTTGATTGTAAAATATTCAAAACAAACTAAACGCTTTAAAACATATGAATGCCATCGATGTCTGGTTGAATGGCATTAGTATATTGCTTGGGTGAATAGAATTGGAAACTCGTTGGTTCAGTATCCAGATTGTCATTCTGGATTGATATCTAGTCTAGATCAAATGTTCACAAAGAAATCAACTGTTCTACTTTGATTCATACCTATACATTTATTGCATAAAAAATATCTAAGCAAATACGTTTATTGAATCGAATGTTCTGCATACTTTATTCTCGGATTGAACAGAAAAAAAAGAATTTTTTTTTTCTTGTTTTGTTTCATAAAATGCCAATGAACTGAGCAAAATATGAATGTTGATTTTCAACAAAATCGAATGGTAATTATCGCATACATAATTGAATTGGTGCATTGTAGCAAAAGTTTTTGTTTCGTTCACATCATAGATCATTAGCTGAATATTGTTTTCATCATTTGATGAACACATAAATTATCATTACTTTTAATTTAATTTACATCTAAAGTGTTATTGCTGGATGTGTGTGTGTGTTTTTTTTTCAAATCGAGATTGTCATTCAAAATCCATTTGGATTATTTTTCTGCTGCATGAATATAAAATTGAGTTCTGGTTTTGATTTTGGTAATTTTTTTTTTGTTAATAATTTAAAAATACATTTCGTTTTTATCGATATCTATATTGAAGTTTTTTTGCCAGCTGAAGCACGCTTTTAAATTATAACAGTCATGTCAGACAAACAAAAAATATTTAATAGATGGCATCAATGGGATTTAAAACGATTTTAAACAATTGCATAAATTCAGAATGTCATGTTTTTAACATGTTTTGAATTATTCATAAAGACGGCAACATCAATTAGGTAAAAGTGTTTTCGTCCGAAAAAAAAACAAACAAATTGTCAAGTAAAATAGTTTAAATCTTTAAAGGTAATTATAAAATGGATATTTTTCAAATATTATGATACAACTCATTAACCAGGTCTCATTCTTATGAGAACTAGCACAAATGCTTTTACGAGATCTGATAAGTTCTTCTGATAAGTTATCAGCTGATATAATAAATTTAAAAAAAAAATCAGATAGATGAATCAATAAGATAAATGATTCTTTTAATTCGATGCTATCTTTTGCACATACCCCTTTATACAATACACAACACTGTCGTAATCGTAAAATGTAAAAATGGTAAAATTCATTCTGGATCTTGAGCACTTGTGGAGTCTCGATTGAACCAACCAAGTGAGCAACACTTCATTGAGTCTACGACAAATCCCTTTGAATTGCAAGCATGGTAATGACCGTAGTGACATCATCATAATCATTTTCTCTTCTCAAATCCATGTTATCACACGTATGTGAAAATCGGTTAATATAAGCATTGTCACACACTAACCATTTCGAAAAATGGTTTGCATAAAGTGAAATGCAAAAGATTCTTTTCAGTGATACTCTCGTGAATGATATCATTCGATTTGATTGAAAAACAGAAAGCCTGATTTGCACCCAGCACATGTAATGAAATCGATATGTTAAGACAATTTTCCCGCACAAAAATCAAATCATCTCGATGAGTGTGATTAACAAGTGTTTTATCATATCCAAAACATTCATTTAATTTGCAGCAAGGCTTATATAGGATGCCTTAGTGACAATTTACCTCTGAAACCATAGCTCGTTATTAAATTTTTCCACGCGAGAAAATATGGATGATTTCTATTATCAGCTTGAGTGATTTTTCATTTAATATTTCTAGTTGATTCGAGAATAGGAGTTATCATGGAAATGCTTAGATGCAAAATGGAATGGTTATGAAATGAATTGAATGACAAATATAGTCAATGTGTTACGATCAACATTGTTACGAACACACACACACACACACACACACACACACACAACTGTACCGACTATAGGGAACCGACAACAGCAGTAGGCATTCAACACACAGTCGTACGTTTTGGCAGGCGTAAGCTTCAGCTGTTTTGGGCATTTAGAATCTATAAATCTCCGCACAGTGTATCTAACACAGTGTTCTGGTTTTATGTTATCATTACCTAAAAATAGCCCAAAAGCATTCTTTGACCAAAAATTTAAATCATAATCACGTATGCATAGTTTTCACGTGCGCACGCGAATAAACCTTGTTGAGACAACATCAACAACAACAACAAAAAAGTGCAAAATTTTATTATTATGCTAATAAGGTTACAGATTACAATAAATTGAACGTGAATTTGATTCGATTTGAATGTGCGACACTGTGGAATCTAATCACGGCCATCATATTTACATTTTGACTGTATATGGTTTTAAACCGTGTGTGTCGGTGTTGTCGACTGCCACAGCCAGTGTGTAATGTGTGCGTGCACATTGCACACACGCTTCAAAATTACAGCCGGTGTTGTCTAATGTGGGCTGGTGTATTGGGTCCGTTCATATTATTGTCTTTATGCATGTATTGTCATCGATTTATCAGCTGAATTTGTATTCATAATATTTTGTTCATTTCATTATACTTTTGCGTTGAGTGTTTCTTTTGCTATTTATATTCAAGTCATATGCGATTTTTGGTTGTGTGCATCGAGTTTATTTCATATTTAATACTAAAAATAGCTTTATTACTTATCACCAAAATGAGTCGATGAGTGAATGAGAGAATGAGAATGAGAATGAGAACGAGAACGAGGGAGAGAGAGAGAGAGAGAAAAAGAGTCTTTATCATTTAAATTTGTTTATCAGAAATTAGGTCACATTTGACTTTCTTCAGTATACCGCATCGCGTTGCTTTGGAGTCATTACACACATTTACGTCACTTGATTGCATCAAAAATAATACGCATTGGAGACAACAACCTTTAATCATTGTCCACTCAAAAAGGGAAATGAAAAAAAAAAAAACAAAAACAAAAACACAAACGCATACGCACATGCTCGCGCGCACGCATACATTTTCAAATTCGCTCATTGACAGTTGATTGTCCAGTGTCGTTCTGTACGTTTGCATCGCACTTTGCAGCTGTAATCGGCCTAACCTTCAGAATACATATATAAATATAAAATATATTGTAAACATTGTTAGCGTGCTATCATCAATGCAGGCATTAATACATTTGGTCATGACAGTTATATATATATATATATATATATATATAAATTATTAATGTAATCTATTTTATTTACCATTTTGATTAGAAATGGCACGTCAGGACAAAGAAAACCAAGTGTCAATTCACACTTTAACACAATTTTGCGCCGCTACGCTAATGCTTCATGCATTTCATGTACATTTGCTACGGTGCACGACAGATCAGTAAAATGTCTTTTTGAGACATTGTCATATACACCTAATTCAGTCTAAGTGCAAACATATCGTGTATGTGTGTGAGTGTATTTAATCAATTTGAGCCTTTAACATCTATAAAAAAAATAAAATGTGGTTCGATGATTTGTTTCATTTTTATTCTAATATTGCGATACGAAGGTAGATAAGGAATAAATCAAATAACAACAAAAAAAACCGAATTGAGTAAAATGTATTTTATGCAACTCGAGTCGAGTCGAGTTAATTTCGTTATGGATTTGCTTATTGTTGCATGTATAAAATGCTCATAATTGATTTGTACGGACTGCATCATTAAAAAAAAAAAATCAATGTTTTAAATCTGCGTTCGATTGTTCAAGTCCATAACTATGCGATATGTTACACCCGTGCTGTAAATGCAGCTATTTGGGGCTGTTTGTGTGTGATTTGGTATTGAAAATGCGCGAAAAGTGTTGTGCATTCCAATCAATTTTTCACCATGATCCACAACACACATTCACACCCACACATTAATGATAATCCCATGTCTCTGGTAGCTATTCACACTATTTATAAATCGGTTTCGCATTTCAAAATGACAAAATCGGTTCATTGTTTTCAATATCATATTCACTGTAAATCCTATTAACGGATTCATGCCAGGAAATCAGAGCCGTCAATTTATTTACACACGTTTTTTGCTGTTGTTGCTGTTATTTTTTTGTATTTTTTGTTGTTTTTTTTCTTTTTTTTAATTTGACATGCAAACTGAGGGGAAAACAATCAATTTGACTACTACTTGTTGTATATTGCACCATTATCAACCGTTTCATTCTATTCAGAGACCAAATCTGTTTCCGAATTTAGAATTTGAAAGGGGCGGGAGGGGTAAATCATCCGCACGAAATCGCTTTGAATTGAAAGCATATGAATTTGCATTTCTACCATTCACGTTACATTTTTTTATTAAGTCAAATATTTAATCGGCCAGACTGTATTGTTTTTCGTCCAGCTTTTTGTTGTTGTTGTTGTTGTTTGTTTGTTTCTCCCGATTTGCTTTGTTTTGTTTTGAAACACTCGCAGCCAATTTTACTTCGTTTGCATCATATGTTTTCATTAAAGATGTTGATCCAATGCATTGACTAGCTAGTTTTTTGTTGTTGTTTTGACGATATTTTAACATATACTGTTCACATTTCAATCTCCATTCCCAAGAATCCATCACGCGATCGAAATCAATATCTTGTGTTCTCTCTCTTCATCTCTTTCTCTCTCTCTCTCTCTCACACACACTCATTTGTTGCCCGTTTTGTTTTTACTTCTTTTTTTTCCATTCAATTGTTTCAATTATTTATGCAGTATTTAGAAAGAGAAAGAAAACCGGCTTGAGACGGCAAATGTTTGCATGTGCAACTAATATTAATCCATAAATGATTGAAGAAAGAGAAAATTTAATAAAAATCATAAACAATTGCAATTCAATTTAAAATGTTATTGCTAAACAGCGGCAGCAAACAAACAAAAAAAAAGCAATATAAAATAATTTGCAACAAAATGGCTGCAATTATAAAATAGTGAAAATTTCTTTAATAAACAAAAAACAATGAAGTCATTTTTCAGAGCCAACATTCAATAGTTTAAGTCAATCATTGATTGTGTCGTTTTACAATTTATCAAGTGGAAGCTCAATATAAGGAAGGAATTCCACAATGCTGCAGCATTTTTACACGTTTCTGCTGTCAATTATTTTCTATTTGTGTGAAGTGGAACCTTCTGGTTTCAAAAAGGAAAACATTTTGAAATTCTTAGGCATTGTAGCCAAGCCACAGGTAAGGTACCAACCTAGGCACCCACGATTTGGATCATAAGTCGAGCACCATTTAAAATATTTTGAAAAGTTCTGACGCACTTGAAAACTATAGATCGGCTGCAAATTTTAAGTGCTCATTCATTAAAATCGGTAAAACAAAATGTTCACTAACAGAAAATAATTGATAGAAAATGGTTTCCACAGCATTGTGTGCTGTGTTATTATAGAATATTGAAGAATTGATTTAAAATTGGATAATATCAAAAGTGATAGAAATTCTCATTCACATTGAATGTATAATGAATTTATAATTTCTTGTATCCGTTTTTCTCTATTTGATTCTTTTTTTACCACTCAATTTTAAGAGCAATTTAATGATATTCGAATAAACATGCATAATCACAGGATTATTACAATAGGACGATATAATCATAAATATGATTTATAGAATAGGGAATAAATGGAAATGGAAATGGAAATACTGACTGGGAGACACTTCCCCAGCTCACTAACAATGAACGGCAAACAAATAAAAAAAATATACTGAATCATAAAGTGAGTCCTGTTCAAAGAATGTGTTTGCTTATGACGTTGAACGGCAAAGAATAGAACAAGAAAAAAATTATAAGAAGCAAAGAAGACAAAGAAAGAAAGAAAAAAAACGGGCTTCAGCGAGCAGTTGTCTCCTTTCATCAGCATCAAGATCATAAAAAGATCAAAAGGCTACAATTTAATAATAAAATAAAAAAAAAATATGCTATTTATTTAGCATTACTTAAATGACAGTGTGCGTGCGTGCGAGCGTACATATGTATGCGTCTATCTTTGGATGCCAATCGCATGCATATATACATATATATTCATTGACGTTTAAACTCTATTCCGGCGATCGTCCATTCGACCAATTCGCCAAACGATTTATTTAACTTTGCATATCTTTGCTTTGGCTATTTGATTTTTGTCTGGCTCTGGTGTTTACAAGCACATGGATGCAACATAAACATTGGCCATGGATGTGCTTGGTTTGTGCTGTGCTGTATGATACAAACTTATACATGAAACATAAACAGTGAACACAGAAGGTACGGTGTTAAGTTGTTGTTGTTGTTGTTGTTGTTGTTGTTGTTGTTGTTGTTGTTGTTGTTGCTGTTGCTGTTGCTGTAGGTAATTATAGTTCACGATTTCTCATCCACGTTCGCTCAAAGTATCATTGTGAATTTATTTATTTTTTTTATATGGATGCAATAAAATATATATCAAATAAAATGAATTGCATCGAATGAAAATAGAAGTGAAACGTAAAATAAAAAGAATAACAGCAACAATAACAATAACAAGGAAAAGAAATTAAACGGACCCATACTGGATGGAAAGTGTGCAAACGCTTTGAATGGGTAAGAGATGTTGAAAGACAACTAAATTTTATTTGAACGGACAATTGCTGGTGAAAAAGAAGAAGTATTATTGAGTTGGTTCAATGTATAATGTATATATATAAAGGTCGAATACCAGAAGTGCTCGAGCCAGCGCACACAAACGCAATCCTCAAATGTATTGGTGAACAGTCAAAAGCATTAAAGTGCTTTGCTCCAATTATGACAGATACACATGCATTTTGATGCAAATTTTACTCAATTTATTTATTTTTTTATTATTTTTATTGTTTAACCTTTTCTTCTTGCATTTAACGTTTTTGGCCTTAATTCGGAAATAGTGCGATTGTGAGGAAATTTTCATTTTATGATCCTAACATTCGCATTCCTAACTGCTTTTTTTTAGCTGTTGTTGACGCGCGGCTGTCAAACAACCACAACCAGAACAACAACAACATTCATATGGATGTAGATGAGAGAGTAAAAACAAATGAGCAACATTGGCCAAGACTTCAAAAAGGTATTCTCGTGTGTGATACGTTAACAAAGACGGAGCCGCGTGCATCGAATAGATATAGTTAATACAATTTATATACAAACTTTTACACATAAAAACGGAAGAATCGTACACTTCGTTCGGATGTTTCGTGAATGTTGCGAATGTGGTTTGTGTTCGTTTGCTGTTATTCCTTGTTCATCGTGTTTTGTGGCCCATTCTTTAAGATGGCTCAATATCGAGGCTTCCAATGCACGTTATTTAATGACACGGCAAAACAACAACAACAACAACAACAAAAAAAAACACACACACACACACATACACAAATTAAACACAAAGCAAAAAAGAATGAACAGTACACCGAAGATGAAAAAGAGGAGAAAAATTGACGAATACTACATACATTTTTATGCACATCAGATGCATGTGACTTGACTGTTTTTGGGTTGGTAAAAATATAAAATAAATTTTATGATCTAAATTATATTATAAATGGATGCACATCACACACACACACACACACACACACACACACACACACACACACACACACACAATGATACCACTCTTGTTTTCGCTCTTCGTCTCTCTTTGACACGTAGGGACTTCTTTACGGCTACAAACGAGCGGCCACATTAGACATTAACAAAAATAATTCTCTATAAATTGCAGAACGATGAAATTAAAGAAAAAAAAATGCGAAAAAGAAATTAATGAAAACAACACAATGCACAGCATTCAGTTCAGCTCAACACACACACACACACATTGAAATACACCAGCACACGATCGAGCTGAACAAACAAAACATTATGAAGGAAAAAAAAATAGAAACAAAAAAAACCAGAGAGGGAAAGAGAGAAGGAGAAAAAGTGATGTTTTGAATGAAGCAAAGGAAATAAAAATAAAGTCGATGTATACCGATGCGACTTTATTATCGCTTAAGTATAGAATTTTAATTTTCAACCATGGTAAAAGCCAAAACCGGTGCTGGAGTGCAGCATGTATGTGGATGAGAGTATAAGGAAAGCTGGTGAGATTGATGCATGATTGTTCGAATTGGTTGCAAATTATATTTTAACAAGGCAACACAAACCAACACACAATCGTATATACCGGGAACAACGATATAAAATAAAACAATTAAAAGCGAAGAAAAAAAAACAAAATATGAACAGAAAATAAGGCGAATTTATGTTTACAAAGGAATAACAAAAGCGCAAAATAACACGTTGCACACTCACCGATTGATGGTCAACGTATTTCGTTCGCTCGTGTTTTTTTTCGTTCGCCACATTTACTGTTAGATTGTTAATGAAACAAACAAACAGAAAAAAAGACACCTAGTTACAGAATATCTGTACGAATTATGACGAAAGTTTCGGCAGAACAGTGTCTGATCCGTTGTCAAATTCGTTGAGCGTGTATAGAAAACTGTTATCTCTAACGTACACTCTTTCAAACTGTATACTAACTCTCTATCTCTTTCACATTCTCTCTCTCTCTCTCTCTTCCGCTCTCACTTTGTCTAACGCTCTCTCAAACGATCGTATAAAACGAGCCGGCAAAGTGGCGCGCAATTTGCATTTCATAGTTTTATTTCCCATTACTTGCCATGTGTTGCATTTATTTCGAATGGCAATTCAGACTCAACAAATCGACCGGTAACCTCAATCGGAATAATAAATAATTAGCGAACGAGCAGCCATTACAAATTTACATTTGGGTTGTTTTTCTGCTTTTTTTCATTCTTCGTTTACATTCCATTTTTTTTTCTTCTTATTTTTCTTTTTTAAATATGTTTGCCTATGCAGTAAAACAAATTGTAAACGAGGAGAATGCCGGTGACAATAATGACTAGGCAGCGAAAGATTTTATTTTGAATGGAACGATATCTTTGAAGGCGAAAAAAATGCATTCCATTTAAGCCGTGAACTTGTATGAGGCTCAGTTAGGCTCAGCAATGAATGGCACACATTTTTATTGTTATTGAAACAAATTTTTATGATGACATTTATTAGCGAGGATATTCCTCAATGGCCTTTAATATAACAGGCAGAGATTTTTGTTCATCGGTATCGCGACCCAATAAAAAAACACCATGGTTCAACTGCTCGGTGTGTGTGTGTGTGTGTGTGTGAGTGTGTTTGTGTGTATTTGTGTCTACCTTCTTTAAATTCACACAGCCATTCAACGCTGCAGAGGACACAAACAACAAAATAGCGCGAGCACAACAAATAATGCGCGAGAACAAAGAGAATGACAACGGCAAAATGAAACACAACACAAATGAAAAAAGGACTACTTAATATATTTTATCCGATTTCCACTTAATTATTGTCGTTCCTTTACGAGAATGAACGACTCATTCGGTGAATGTTGATTTACGAAAGAAGATCTCGAGTAAATTTAATTAGCATCAACTTTATGGTACACATCAAACAAATAAATCCTTTGTCAACTTGATACAACGCAGATGAATTGTTAAATAGAATGAAGACAAAAAAACAAAAAACAAAAAAACAATTGAGTGTGTTGAATCAAGTATGTAACTTCAAGAGAACGCTTTTTTTGTGCTTGAGTGTATGTGTGTCATAGCTCAAATGGACGATACCAAAGTTTTGTGATATTATTCGTTTGATTGGACTATTTCATGCTGTTTTGGCTGTCGAAGCAACACGGAAACGAAATAATGTGCACTCTAACGAAATAAGTGTTTTTTTTTTTCTTTTGCCGGGGTTGTTTCTTTTTTCACCCTTGTTTGTATCAACACACCTATTTTCCATCAAATGCAATTTCCATACACAAAACCATTGTTTTGACTCACTGTTGTTTTCATTCATAGATGCAAAAATTAATTAAACTTTTAGTGAACTTTTACAGTTTGGCCATTGTCTATTCACTTTTATTTTAAAAATAAAAAAAAAAAATAAAGCGTGGAAAAAAATGAACAATTATCCTTTAGCTGCATTTATAGCAGTCCATGGGCGAATGGTTGCTAATTCATTCACGCTTTTTTGAATGTTGATTAAATTGTCAATGTAAATCATTTGCTCAAAAAAGAGCAAAACAGCTGTATTGGTTTCGGGGTAAGATGTGCACCGTATTGAATTTAATGAAATATTAATATCATTATAAAATAAGACGTATTTCAAAATGATTTAATACATTTATCAAAACTTTTGTCGATGTGAAAATCGGTGAGATGTAATTGAGCTTTCCAGTGTTTTTACTCTCTTCATTTTCTTAATATAGATCTAGCATTGACTAAACGGCACTAAATTTTACGCTAATGAAATCGAATGCGTTCCATCCCATTCATTATGTCAAGAGAAAAAAAAAGAAGAAAAAAAATAATCACAAAAATCCTTAGTTCAATCTGATGCAATGGCTGTGGAAAACAGGACGCTATTCATTTGATCTGCGTAACAGAACATCTCAGATATGTTCATTGGTAATGTGCATGGAATTTAATTAAAATTTATCACTCGCTGCAGCATTTGATGTTAAAGTTGTGAAATTGGTCTAAATAAAAAAAAAACTTTTCTAATTCGGTTTTATATTGTCAAATTTACGCATGGCATTGGCGAGCTCAAGAATCTAAAGCTATTTAAAGAGCTTCGGCACCATCTTATCGAAGTGCAAATTTAGTGTTACAGCGCAGTAAATGTGGGATCAAATGAATCAGTTGCTCATATAAAATCGATCTAAATTCGAATTTCAGTCATGTCGAATAAAGACATTTAACGCTTCACCAACCTCGATGCATTACATTTTATGTTAAATTAATTATACAATATTATAGATAGAGAGGTAGAAAATGAAAAGAAAAAAAAAACAACGTGGTTGACTTACCTTTATTTAACATTGAAAACGGATTCTACCCGGATGGGTCAGCTACGTTGACATTTGATCACAGCGATTCCGTAATTTTTTCGCATACTGTAAATTGTGGGCAGCACCATTGTACAGATAATCTAATTTTCCCAATGTTAATGAGGATGGCAAACGTGGCGGTGGTGACTTCGATCGGCAACGACGATCCGTTATGAAATCAAACTGATTGGACATGATGAGTGGTGACGGGCTCGAACCAATGTATGTTGGCGCATCGCTTGATATCATTCGCATGTAGCTATCAAAAAGTAATTTATGATATGCTGATCGATGGACCGTATTTCGGGCTGTATTGGTACATACACAATGCGCCAATATTGGAAGAAAATGAAACGAAAGGGAAAAAAAACGACAGAAGAAATACAAATTAATTAAAAAAGCACAAATGAAGATGATAAACGGTTCGGATTCAACAACAAAAACAATAACAAAAAAAGAAGAAGATCATCGTTGATATCAGCATTTGGTAATATCATTAATGATTGTTATTGTTATTGTTATTGCTGATTGTTGATTGTTGCAAATAATGCAAATTAACGTTTAAATGTTTTTTTATTTTGTTTTCTTTTAAAATTCGTTGCAATGAGCGTGCATTCGGAATACACGCTCAACGGAAAGGTGATGCATATTTGATTAAGTCGACAATCAAACGCATGACTACATGTCTATCGTGTGTGGTGGGCACACCACAATCGGACTATGGGTGTGTGTGTAGACAGTGTGCATCTGTGCGATGTTGCATGTGCATGTAGTTTTGCCACGAATGTATATACACATATGTATATATGTCCGTCAATCGGGGCAATCGCAACCTAGAGCCTTTAAGCTACTTACGCAAATAAATAATAAATGTGCATTATCACTTTCTGAAATTATAAAGCATTATCGACGACAAATTTTACATTTTAGTGTGTCTCTTGTCAATAGATTTATACATTTTCAATGATTTTGTAGCACGATAACAGTAGATCAACGGGTCAGCATTTATTTATATGGTCGAATAGCAGCTCAACAGATTATTTACTTGGATACGAATTTCATTTAAATGGAACTTACTTGTTGACACATGATAATTATGGAGATTGCCATTAATAAAGAGTCCCATTTTGGTTATTTCGAACATTCTAACAATACGTTACGTTTACCGCATTGCCTATCATTTCGGACACTTCTCGGTTGCAATGCGCTTAACCTAATCACTTGGCCAATGATAATATAAATAATATTCTCCACACTGACTGTGCATGACTTGAATTTATAAGCGAATAAACGATTTTAATGCTATTAAATTGAATTCCGTAATCTAGTCATTGCTAATTTTAAAAAAAAAAGAAGAAAAGAAGAAAAGAATCCATTGCAATTGCACCTTAAACAATTCAAATGGACGATTCTTGGTGAGTGAACTTGAGTTTGAACACCAATACGAAGAGATTTCAATCGTATTTTTCATCAATAAAATATTCAGTTTTGAACATTTGCTCATTCCATTATCGGCTGAAGAGAAATTCGTCATCATAATTCAAAACAAAATTTAAATCGATTTGCACACAAGTATTTGGCTAAAACGAACTTTCTATTCGAAATATGAAAATGGATGAGCGCATTTGTATTCTGAAGTCTTCATACTTGGTATTTTGCTGATTGTCGTTAAAATACTTTGAAGGGATTTAGCAGGGGGTGCCGCTGATTTTTATTTTTATTTTGTTTTTGTTGTTATTTTTTTTCAGTGGAACGCCACTTTACAGAAAACTTAAAATACAATTGGGAATGTCATGAGCGTGAGCGTATTAAAAATACACAAATATTATTGAATATTTGCCAAACG
The DNA here is from genome assembly GCA_030463065.1 of Aphidoletes aphidimyza. Classification (NCBI taxonomy): domain Eukaryota; kingdom Metazoa; phylum Arthropoda; class Insecta; order Diptera; family Cecidomyiidae; genus Aphidoletes; species Aphidoletes aphidimyza. The sequence continues at coordinate 22,441,295 of CM059998.1, read as the reverse complement.
TTCGACGTTTTCATAGTGGGAAATGTGTATGCATGTGTATGTGTCTATGTGTTGACGGTGGAAAGGCAATCATATTCACAAGATTCCTTTTATGATTCATAAAAGTTTAAAGCGCGCGCGATACACATTTCAAGCGTTCGTATCATTCCATTTCATACGAATAGTTTTTCTTGAAGTTGAAGTTCCTGTTTGCAGTTTTTTTTTTATTGTGTTGCTCTTTTACTTGCTCTCTTTCTCTGTCTCTCTTGTACACGCGCAACACTCACAACTCACTCTAGCGCCTTTCTTCCGTGCAATGCAGCAAAAACACCAAACAAAGAGAAAGAGAGAGTGAGAGGGAGCAAACAACAACAAATAACAACAACAAAAAACTCCAAGAAAATTTGTGCGTTTGTTGTATATGTTTTATATTCTTTTCGCTCGTTCGATGCAATTTATTTGCAGCATTTTTTTATGTATATCGCGCTGAAGTGAAACGCGAAGACGCTATAAAATGATGCATATAGCAGAATTTTATAACAAGGTCGTAAAAAAGCACATTTTCAGCGATGACGACCAGTTAACGCGGCACAACAACAACAACAACAACAACAACAAAAACAACCGAATTAAATAAAATAAGTACAGTTTGTGTACGTGTGTATGTATGTGTTTATGCAAGCGAAATACAAAAATTTTATGTGTTGTGCAGAAGCTTGCACCTAAGTACTTGCAAAATGCATTCATTTGCAAAGGCGCGCACATATAACTACAGTTACGAAAAATCAAAGAAACTAGCGAAAGAAGATCCGTTGTTGCGCGCAATCGGTTGCTTACCATTCCTCTCTCACTCTCTCACTCACTCTCTCACTCTCTCTCTCGCTCTCTCTCTCTCTCATTCTCTCTCTCGCACACGCTCTCTCTCAATTGAATGCTTCCCTTTTCCCGCTTTTCTCGTCTTCGTCGCCTTAATTTTATTGTCATCATAGTTGCCTGGCATGTGTTTTAGTGTTACAGTATTTTTTACACAATAAAAACCAAAATATGATTGTGAATGAACAAATGCAACGTCAAAATACATAAAATGTGTGTTATATGTGTGGATTGCTCGATATGTTATTCAGCATTAACATCAAATGCAATGAATTTGTGAAAATTACACCAAACGACAACGAACAATTTTCGTTTTGGTCGTATTTACCGTGTTAAGAAAAGAAAAACAAAAAGACATTCATGTGAATTTGCCATTTCACATAATAAACATTCACTTAAAATACACATTTTCGTCCCAGCATTTGACATCGATTAGGTTAAATGTTGTTTTTGTGGTTGCAGTCTTTGAAATATTCAGGCGTCCGGTTTGTGGTTTGTCATATCATGTCCAAGAAACGATTATAGGTGGTAATTTGCACATTGCAACCGATCGAATCAATCATCATTTATATCACTGAATATTGACCAAAATGTCAAACAATTGAATCTCTGGAATTTCAATAAATACGTAATGCCAATTGTACACACAACGTAGATTCATTTGCATCTCATGAATAAAATGCAAGCTTGAACCTTATCTTTTGAGCTTACTTTTAACGATTGCTTTTGAATTATTATTTTTTTTTTTTTTAAATAAAACTTATGCAAAACTATATTATCGTCATATCAATATACAAATCTAATTTCAAGATAATTCAATAAAAATTACAATACAGTCTGAACAATTTCCTTATTAACTTGTCGTATACTCTGCAACGCAATAAAAAAAAAAAGAAAAATCTTCCCACTGTGGAGTCAGATGGTAATTTTTCCTGGAAAATGTAAATCGCACATTGACCGAACAAGATTTCATGTTGATGCGGATTTTTATGTCTTAGAAATTCGAAAGAAAGTCACACGATTTCATTTTTTTTTTTTTGCATTATTAAAAGAAAGCAATTTCTTAAGCAAAGTGCATACATTGGCAATCAATTAGGTTTCAGCGTATTTTATCTAATGTAATTAAATGGTTCCGAGTTACTTAACCACCACCGATCCATACCGTGTACGATGAAATGACAAAAAATGTTCGACAAAAATGTCGATATTTGATTCGGTTGAATGTCACCAATTCAATCGAATTTATCAATTGAAAATATCAACCATTCCGAAATTGCCTTTATCCACTTGGGTTGCAAGTGTTTTTGTTTTTGTATAAAAAACCCGATTCAGCTACCATGCTCTTATCTGTTCTCTCTAATCGTTTGGCTATAATTTTATGATATCTTTATGGGCAAACACATTTACCGATTTATGCGTCCAACAATGGCCCTTTCTTCCCATTGTGATGCAGCATTAAAATGCTCCATAAAAGGAAAACGATGAGTTCTGTTGATTGAAGTACATAGTTTGGTGTTGCATTGTTGTTCATGGTAAAATGTTTATTTTAACATTTATATATGATATCCGTGTAAAGTTGCTACTGATACTTGTCTCTTGGTTGGACGTTTTTTGTTCGTTGTTGTTGTAGGTCTTTCTTTCTTTCCTCATCGACGATAGTGTTTTTTTTTATTAAGTTGATTGATGACAATGATACATTTCAACCAAATATCAAATTTGGCGATTTGAAAAACAAAAAGTGATAACTTTTCGCTATTCGATTCTATAATATTAATTTCAATTATTGTGTCGCTTTCAACAAAAAAATACTCAAATTGGAATCACAAAAAATAGACACACAAGAGTTTCACTTATTCTTTTAAATAAAGATGCCGAACAAACGTCAAGATGTATATGAGTATGTTTAAATAACTCATGTGTGTTAAAAATGCTCTGGAAATATTTAAAATTGCAATTTCAACCCCTAGACGAAATGTGTTGATCCAGTTACAGTGATACCAAGTCAAACATAAAATACTTTTTTTTTTGGTTTTTACCAAAATACTGCTCGAAATACTGCAAGTTCAGTGACAATATGAAGTCAATTCAATTTGTTTTCTTTTTCATTTTTTGTTTTGTTTTTTTGTTGTATATTTTGTTTCTTAAAGCTCATCTGTAAATAAAACCAAGCACATGCTGAAATTGTTCAAGCTCAAATCTAGGGAGAATGTTGCTTCATTTGTACGGTGTTTATGTTGTTCATCGAAATTATAAAAAACCAGTTCGATTTATCAGCGATTGAAATTGTTTTTCAGTTGTGTATATAATTCATTTTGTTCTGTTTGTTTGTTTCTTAAAATCTGAAGATATTTTGTAAATTCATCAAAATAATACTGTAATTGTATACTAATTGAAAAATATAAATGACGTTCAAATGAACACAAATTTTGGCAAGAATTTGAACTCCGAAGCTGACTGACCGGCCAGTTGTTGCGACGAATGATTTGTTGTTTGTTTGATTTGTTTTTTTTTTGTTCAAATTTTTTTATTTATTTGTATTTATTTAGAAAAAAAATGCTTTACGTAAATTATCATCCGCATTGCCGTGTCGAGCCTCTTTCGGCTCCGTCGAAAAAGTTCAAATTATGTATTCTTGAATATTTGCCAATAAAATCTTGTCCTAAACAAATTCGAAAGAAGATCATCAATGTTATGTATGGTTTTAACAAATTTTAAATGGTCAACAATGCAATTGCATCGTTTGGGTGTTAAAAACTGATGCAATCAATAGTTAACAAAATGACATTTGAGAACAACAATTTTATTTTTTGCGGTTCGATAAATAAATAAACGTGTTTTTTTTAAATTTTCTTTAAAATATGGATTGCATGCAATTCAATTGAAAGTTATGTGGCTTATGGGGTATTGACGTTCGTTTACCTTCGCTTAGTTGATTTGTTGCCTCTTCGAGATCACCATTCGCATATTTTAGGATAACATAAAGTAATGGCATCATTTCCCATGGATAGTTAAATCTCTCTATCATCTTTTGACTTTTTTCTAGGAGCATATCTGCATTATCGACTGAAACGAAATGATAAAAAAGAGTTTTTTTTTGTTTTTTTAAAAAAAAAGAAGAAAAAAATACGGCAAACCGCAAAAAATTGTTGTTAACGAATTAATTTCTAAGAAAAATTGTTTTGATTTTACGACAAACGACAATCAAAATTCAATCAGCAAACATCAATCATGATCAACGGAAGCCCACACTTGTTTCATGTCAACAGCATGCTGTTAATTTGACATGAACAATTTGTAGGCAAACAATTTCACAAATTCATATCATTTTGGACAATAACAACAACAACAATAACAACAACAGAAAAACCCAACGCAGATCGTGCGGTATTCAACCAACTGCAACGCATTTTCGTATGCAACATAATTTACCCTTTCTATTGAAATTATTTGTTCGAGTGCGAAAAGCGAATCAAAACAGATCTAGTAATATGAATGCTCCAACCAATCCCCAATACTAGTTGCTGTTCTATTCACGCTGCAATCGTAATATAACAACCGGGAAAGACAAAAAAAAATTCTTGATTAAGCACAATTGTTATAAAAATATGGAAGGGAAACATATATGAAACAAACAAACAAACAAAAAATGAAGAGAAAAAAAAACAACTGAAAAAAAAATTGCTATGAAGTATCCAAAGCTATTTATCAAAAACTGTTAAAACGGCCTTGTGTCTAAAAGGCGGAGTTAAAATCCATTGGTTGCTACATTATCCCTACCTTTCACACAATTTTTCGAAGAATCATAAAATCGTAGAATACGGTTTGCGTATGCTGGCATTGTTACTGTTGCTGGCGAGCTAGCGTTCGTGCTGTGTGCTGTGCTGCTCGACTGTACCGTATGCCGCTGTTCCATGCACACTGTGTATGCACTGGCACACATCGCACATCGCAAACCATTTCCATGTATTCTCACTCTACGGAAACTCATTTACTGTCTCTGTCTCGGTTTCGGTGTTGGTTTCGGTTTCGGTCGCTCGCTCTCTCTCTCTTTCTCTCTCTCACTCGCTCTTGATCTCTCTTTTAAATTCTATCTCTGTTGTGTGTGTGTGCAGCAACATGCTTTGCCGCAGCAGGTATGTTATTTCATCTTGCCATATTACTTTACATAGCTGTTGAACATGAGAGAACGAAGCAAATGTACTTACAATGATCGGTCGATAGTCATTTATTTATGTAGAATTCAATGCGCAGGAAGTGAAAGAGACCGAATGATCAACACTGTAGATCATATGTTGCTGTAAATATATTGCTGCCTCTTTAATATGTCTGCCTGTCGAATAGAATCATCGGACGATTGAAGGCGAACAAATAATAAAATGTGAGGTTCGTGTTGTGTGTGTGTGTGTGTGTATCAATGAAAATAAGCGCAAAGAAGCGAAAAACCACAACAACAACAACGACAACAAAATATGATGATTATGAAGACGTCCCAGTGCAAAGGAAGAGCCGCAAGAAGTCGCCAAGGCACAGGCAAAGCCATTTGAAATTTTATTCGATGAATCTACGCTTATCGCTTTATATAGCGCCGATGCTCTTGCACATGCAATTATAAGATGTCTATTGCAAGCGGAGCAAACGATGATGAAAGAGCAACTGCATACCGAAAAGGAGGATTGAATTGCGCGCGATGCATATGTGTTAGTTTATATTTTTGAAATATACATTGCGCTCATTTATCAGCGTTTGCATTTATACAGTCGCCCATTTCCAAAATAATTCTAAGAGCGCCTCTCTCCGAAATGCTCCGGCGGCGGCGGTGGCGGTGGCGGCAGCGGGGGGGCTCTTATTGCCACTGCACACGACTACACTAAGATTGCAACACACATACTGTACACACGACACATCTTTAAATTTCCGCGTTCGCCAATACTTCGAGCACACATATTTTGAGGCTATGATTCGCAATCGATGCTTTAACGTGGTTTTATTTTGCCATTGGAATGTCTCTATTATGTGCTGCAAAATGCCAACCCAAAGTACCAACCTTATACGTTATGTTATCCATGATAAAGTGAATGCGCTTACTTTTATGTATGTTTACATACAATCAAAATGCACAATGAGAATACATAGCTGGTGCATCATTGCAAATAGCGATGTTGCGCGCGCTATTATTTCCTCCTTCTTCTTCTTCATCATCATCATCAACAACAACAGTAACATCACCATGCATCTCTCGTCCGCTACCTCTTCCGGCCACAGCTATGCTTCCTTTTCGCTGAAAAAGGATTATATGCAAAAGAAATCGGTTTTCTTTATGGAGCAAATTTAGTGGCAATAATGCAGCAGGTAAACGCTTGCTGCTTGCTGCTTGCTGCTTGGCAATTACATAAGTAGAAAAGCGCATGCAATGCATGGCATCGAATGAGTGGAGAGCTCTCATTTTCGATGCGCTGGCGGAAAGGGATGAGCTGTAAAAATGCCGTTTCTCATTGGAATGCGAGTGTACGTGTCTACATATTGTTTTTACTTTGAGTGGAGAAATACAATTCTCTGTTATTTGTTGTTTGTTTGTTGTTTTTTTTTGTTCGTGTGCACTCCGAATTTTTTGTTTTTCGGGGGGCTTGCATTGCACAATCTTTTTAATGTCTTAAACCAATCAAATAGTCGCATTTTTCTGACTCGTTTTCTCGGGCGTAACAAAACGATTCGTTTGAACATTTGCAACGAATCGTGTCGTTAGTTGGGCTAACGGCTAATTTTCTTTAGATTAAAATGGTTTTATATTAATCGTTTTGAACAATTTTTTTTTTGGCTGATATTTTATCATATTTTCGCACATTTATTTAATGTTTATTCGTTACTTTTTTCACTTTGACAACAATTCTGTATGCAAAACAAATGCCAATTTGCTAAACATTTACCGATAAATTTCCATAATATTCAAATTGATGAATCATAAAAAGTGGATGTTTATTGGATGGATTCGCATATAATATTGATGTGAGCGTATGCAAAATCACAATGTGTCTATTTGAAACAATCAAGGGTCAATTGATCAATCGTTGCATTTCAACATGAAATCGGATTCAACTAGAATGCATGTGCTATCGTATGGCAGACACAACCACTTGAACATCGAAGTGTTTTATGACCTTAAACGTTGTGTCGTTTCTATGGCATCCAAGTCGTTTGATGTTCAATGATACCAGATTTTATGTCAGAGTATAAATGAGTTTATTGTTACAAATCAATGTCAATGGAATGTCCGTTTGGTTGTTTTCGCGAAGAAGTTAATTGTCACACTCTCCCCTCTCCCCCACCCCCTCCCCCCCATCCCAACTCTTTACACTTCTCTCTTTTGCTCTCCATCTCCCCATCTCTCTCTTCTTTTCCCTCTGTGCGTTGTGTATAAATCGAGAGTTCTATCGAAATTGTCGTACATGTACATTTGGAATGCATTGGAGAATGTGACCATTTGGATTTGGTAAAACGCCTATGTCATCAGTGCAAAAGGGTGAATGTGAGTTATGCAAAAATGTCGTAAAAAAAATTCACACATGAATCGTCAAGAATGAAATCATTTAAATTCTTTCGACTAAAAACAATGTGATGACATCAAAGTCAAGACTAAGCGGTAAATTATCGTTTGAATTCGATTCCACCTTGTTCTAAATGGAACAATTCATCGATGAAAATGTTGGATTTGGTCACAACTTGAAAAGATTATTGTTCAATAAAACATTAACGTTCAATAGACACTAATTACGGTATTATTATCGGTGTGCAATCAAATTGAGAGAAATCCCGCAAATGGCCGTCATCAATTTCACTGAACAAGATTTACTGCCACGCATTGCAAAATATATGGCGTAAACAACTAGGTGGGCATAATATCAACTTGAATTTATGAATTCGACATTTTCAAAACAGTTTAACATTTTTATGAGATCAAAGGAGGTTGTTGTCAATCATTAGACATGAATCTTAGTGATGTGTTTGTCCTGTCAAATCGTTGCAAATCGCAACGCACTAGATTCATAAAAAAAAACAAAATTATTTTTACAAATCCTGGGTCAATTGCTTGACTTTCGTCGAATGGTTTTTGTGAAGAATATATGTGGGTTTTCATATGGAACAAAGCAAAAGGAAATGGTGACACATACACAAAAAAACACAAACACAAGACGCAACGTTAAACGAATTTGTCCGAAAATAAAATCTGTCGGTTTTCAAAGGATATGAGTTTTCGCGTTTTGAAATGGTAGGAAGACAAATAAAATTACAATAAGTGAGTGTAGCGAGAAGAGCTAAAAAAAAGACCCATAAAAAAATTGCTGGCTGAAGGAGAACGAAATGACAACGAATAGAAAGACATAAAATATTTTATGGCATTCATTCATTCATTGTCTACTTAACTGAACTAATTTTTAGAACTGAGTTTTTTCTCTCTCTCTCGCTCTCTGTCTCTCTTTTCTTCTCTGGTGCGCGTGTGTCTTTGCTCTCGGCCTGTTTCATCTTTTCGACATATCCAAATTGTATATGTGTGCACATTTGTCTCTTTCATTTTTTTGGCAGAATAGCATTTGTGTGTTAGCGTTCGCGCACACGGTTCCGAATACGAATGAGAGACTGTGCTGCACAATATCTGGCACATTATTGTCGTTGCATTCATCTTTTGGTGCGATCGTAAAATTCTCCCGGAATAAATTTTATGTATAGAGACTGGTAAATGGTTCATGTTTAGACGGGGCAACGAAGTTTTTTTTGTTGTTGTTGTTGTTGTTGTTGTTGTTTCCAACATTTCGTCATGACTAAATACAGTTGTAACGGTTCACAGAGTGAGTGAGTGAGTAAGAAGAGAAAGGGATTCGACGATGGTGATGCCGGCATCGACAGCAACAGCAAACCAGCACCAATAACACCAAAGCCAAGCATCAAACAGTCCATTGCATCCCTGATAACATTGCATTCATTTCAAATTCGTTGCACATTTCTATGTTGATATGGTGAGCGTCATGGAGCTGCTTTAAATCGAGCAATTCAAATTCACATCAACGTAAATGCAAGCATTTCGACAAGATTGCATGAATTCATTGTCTTAACGGGTTTTACCCCTGTGCCAAAGAGCCCCGGCTCTATGCTGTTGTTGTGCTATGTTGTTTGTTTGTTCGTTCGCTTCTCTCGTGTGTGTTTGTGTGTGTGTGTGTTGTTTTTTTTATGTTTCATTTTACTATACCTTACCTCGACTTTGGATTGCTTCACATTTACCATGCCTTTGTTGAGTGCACAATCACGTTTCTCGAGTTAAAGAAATGATAAGTGCACCGTATAATTTACTAAATATTTATACGCTCCTTCTCTGGCATTATTTTCAATCGATCACAAGCGAGCGACGGCTCCACAGAACACTGCATACAGCACCACAGTACAGTAAAAAAAAAATACAACCCGAGGCCGTACGTAGATCGCTTGTCACATCCAATGGAATTACAATGGAACTACATTCAGATGTATTAAAATCCATTTCCATTGTATGCATTCATATTATTGCCAATTTTTTTCCGTTGTGTTCGTTGCCGAGTGAGAAGCTTAAACTATTAACTTTACGTTTTTATAGCGTACGTGGCTCTTCTCTTAACATCATCCAAGTATTTCATTTGTTTGTTGGTTGCTTGCTTGTTTTTTTTTCGTTGTTCAAGTTAGAATTTGGTATTGTGTTGCCTTTCTGCTTCTCGTTTTTATTTCTTTTTTTTGGAAACTCGCATTTGGAATGCACTTAGGTAATCGGCAGACTTGACGCACTGCATTCAATTAAAGACTTTACTAAGTCATCAGTTCATTGAAAATGTATAACGAATTTTTGTAGGTGCTATTTTCTTTGATTTAGACATGAAACCGGTTTCAGTGGGCTTAAACTGGTGTTATTCTTATCGAATTACAGGCAAATACTATTTGGCATTTCTATCAGTATATAAACATGTTTGAATCAAGTAACTCCGTTTATACTTAAACTCATTATATTATTGCAAATTGAAATCTATTTCACTTACAAAACAAAACAACAAAAAAAGAACACTGTTTCATTTTTATGCGTCGAAAAGTTTAAAACAAAATAATTAGCCAATTTAAAATCAAAACGAACATTTCACGTTTGAAATGAATTTCTCAACAAAATATCTATTCGTAGTATTCATTTTAATTGCATTGTTCATAGCTTTCAAAATTTTACTACTAACGAAGCACTTATCCACCAGGGGGGAAAAATATGACTGTTTAAATACACGTGGACGAGTCAGATTGACATAGAGAATAAAAGTGTTCGTTTTTTTTCATGTGTGCTGTGTCATATTGTAAAATCGGTTCTGAATTTTAACCCTTTTTACACAAGCCTGTAAATTCTGTGTATAAAGTTATTAACATCCCTTAATACATTGAATGGATAAATAAATGGTGCGTCCGTTCCCTTAACTAGCCATTCTAAACGTAAAGTGTCAAGTTGATGCAGCCAAGTTTTCACAAAATGAACCCGAAAAAAACCATCCCACATTAAATGCGAAAAAAATGAAAGTTCGATACGTTTGTTGAAGTATTATGAAAATCACAGTGCCGTTTAGCCGTTTATCACTTGAGCAAAACAGCGACCAACAACGATTACCTATTCTACGTTATTTCTGTCTGTCAATGAGCGTAAACATTTCAGTTGTTTTTTTTTTTCGTGTTGTTCTTTTGTGTTTCTTTTAATTCATCCTTTAGTTCTTCCACAAAATATCATTTCAAAGTCGTAAAATTCCAAAAACACTCTCTCAATCCAATCGACTCAGTCGAAACGACTGCAACCAAACCACACAGTCACACTCACACACAAATTTACTCCTCGTGCATAAAATGCGATTTCGTGTATTACATCCAAAATGTTTTGCACGAATCTCTTACTCTCTCTATATATATAGATGTTATATTACATATATTCTGTATTGAAATGAATGCCGAAGAAATTTGCCATAAGATTGTTAAATTTAAGAGCCCAGAATGCATGCACATATCAATCTTGAAGGGAAAAAAAAGTTCACCCATCACAGATAAAACTAATAATGCAATGTTGCTGCTCTTTTTTTCCATTTCGTGTGTGTGTGTGCTTTTTTTTCTTCTCGTTCATTTCAGCTGATGAAAGGAATACGAAAAGTTTTTTATGATGTTCATGTATCTAAGTAGTTTAACTCTGGATTTTGGGTTTTTAGATTCGATCTTTGTGCACGATAACTTTTGTGCTGTCGTTGCCTTGTGCTCCATTTCATTTTGGATGTGTATTTTGTTCTCATCTCCTCCAATTTATATATATATATATATATATGTGTAGACGTTTATTTTCGGTGAATTGTAATGCAGAAGCAAAACGGTCGCCTTCAACACAGGATAATACATTTATGGGCCAACCAGTTTGCTTTGAAGTAAATCAGTTCAGAAAATTGCCAACGTTTGCATTGATTCTATAATAATGTGCAATTATTTTTTTTCTTCTTATTTTTTTTTTTGGCGCGTGAGTGTAGCAATTTGTGTGTTTCACGCGATCATGAAGTTTTTCCAAGATTCTGTGTGTGTGTGTGTGTGTGTGTGTGCTTTTTTTTGGCAAAGCAATATATTTGCACTTCATCGCATTTCCTGCAAATCAATGTACACTCTTTTACTATGTTAGCGATATGAAGAGCTTCCGATTTGACCATTCATGAGCTAACGGTGTAATTTGCAATGAAAAATATACATTGATCGCATAGTTGTCACATTTACAAACAGCTTAATCGACGAAGATGAGCAATTTTGTGTGCGTCAATTTGATGTGCATTTTATTCGTTTTAATTTTTTCCGGTGATTGTTTTTTTTTACAGCAATTAATGTGACCAATAAACATAAATGGTTAACGGCAATCGGCCACCGGCTCGAGTTGCACGCTCAACGCAATGAAAATGCATGAAGCTTTCAAACGAACGTTGGCGTCTGCTAATGGACATATCACAATTGACCACAAGGTAAAAGACTCACACACATCAACACACACACACACACTCGCATCTCATATACATTCAGCGCCGGCTGAAACCAACATCAACTTTTCGTTCAACGAGACTATTTTCGCTTCATTCTTGACCCTTTTTATGATGCATGCGAATTTCACAATTGTTCCGGTGAAAGCGTGTTTTATTTCAAATGTAATTATTCATTATGTTTAATCGAATTTAAACATGAACACACATTAATCTTCTGTACCATTTATGCAACCAGTATCTGTGATTGTGTGTGTGAGTGTGTGTGTGTGATATTATTTGGATTTGTTGGCGCGAGCGCTCTCCCGCTCCTGTCTGATTCATTGATTGCAATTAATTAGCGAGAATACAGTGTGGAGCAAACAAAAAAATTGTGTCCTTCGGGTGTCTTGACAACATACAATTTTATCATTTAATTGGCTCATCCTCATTTAATTATATATTTCTAATATTTCAGTGAAATTGATCGATGCTTATGCTTATGCTTGAAATTCAAATACATTTTCAGTCAGAAAGTATATTTACAAGTAAATGCCATTATAACGAACCAGAATAGCTACAAGCAACCAACAAAAAAAAACGCCATACAATTTGAACATGTTTTAGCACAAAAATTGATTTAAACGTGTAAATAATTGGAAAGAGCAATAGTTCAATCAGATGCCGCCTCTTACCATTTAAATTACCATATTCATAATAGTGGCGCTGAGAATGCATTGGACGAGCAACTGTTAGCTTTTGTATAGTTGCGCGATAAATGTTTTGCAAAGACAAATGCAACAGCTATGCCGATGCATTGCTATGGATCATGGACGGTGAAAGGAGTGCGAACTGTTTGCAATGCATTGTATTGGGCACGTTGTCATAGTGTTATAGATCAAATTGTATTTGACATGACAGTGAACGATTTGATGAAAAATGGTCTAAATTATGCACATAATCGATTCAAATGAAGATATCGTCACTTTAAATGGTGACGTTTTGTTGGCGTTACACATGTTCAATTCGGACCGATGATCAACAAAAAAACAACAAGAGTAACTAATTACATTTTGTAGTACTTTTAACATATTTATTGTATTATGTCGCAGCAAAATCATATCGTGTCAAAGTGTTCGTCAATGAGACAAACCAATAATTGAAAAATGGTTTTTGGGTGCCAATAAAATTGAAAACAACCATTGATTGCAAATGAAAAATGGCCGAAAAAAAACGGTCCGCAGAGAACACACAAAAAAACACACAATCCAATAACAAAAACAGCAGCATCAAAAGCAGCAGCAGTGCACAAAGGCAACAACAATATAACCAGACTGAAAATGCGCTTTCAGCTATATGCGTGCATAACTTTTAGCACTGATAAACACTTCGTTCATGATTTTTTTTTTGTCAATTGGTCATTTGAATTAATCCAGCACATATGGCACTTAACTCTTGATGACATGCATTTAATATATGATCTCGTTCAACATCTCGAACTATGCCATTTACAATAGCAATTGCATTTTCGTGATTTGAAAATTTGTGTTTGTTTATTTCTTGGTTGGTTCGTTTGTATGATTGGAATAGTGGTTTTGTGAGAATTAGAAAGAGAAAGAGAAAGAAAGAGAGAGAGAGAGAGAGAGAGAGAGAGAGAGAGAGAGAGAGAGAATTGACCAAAATGAATCAGCAGGAAAAATCATCAGTCAATTGAATTGGTCGAGAGTTAAAATGAAATGTACAGAAAAATCAGCGTGAAAAATTATTTATTTGAATGAACTGTAAACATTATCGATGCAGTTTAGAAGGAGTCAATATATTCATAGTTGTTTGTGTGTGTGTATGTGTGTGTTTGTGTTCACCACAAATTGTGGAAAAAGTGGGGAGAAGCAAACATACACAAAAAATGCATGCAGGAATGGCACCATACACAAAAATCACATAAAATTCGTGTCGTAAAATCGTCATGTCTAGACACGCAGTAGTTCACGCAATATCAAATCTCTTGAATATTCTCATTTAACATTTTACGACCATTCGCATCGACGAAGTGAGTGAAACCAGAGTGCTACTTCGGTGGCCATGCCAAATCCATGTACAATTGAATCACACACACACACACACACACAAAGCACACAAATGTGCCGCCGAACATGAACATTGACACGATGAAAATTCGGCGCTGCATATTTTGACGAGTTATAAAGTTGGCCGGATGAAAATAAATAAGTCAGCGAAATCGAAGTCATAACTCAATAAATATTGTGTGTGGGTTCACTTTTCCGAAGTTTTTTTTTTAGTTTAAACATTAAGTGGAACAGCTCTACACTTTGATCGCATTGAATTGCCATTACTCATTTAAAGCTCAAAATGTTGTTATTGAATTTACGTGTTTTTTTTTATTCTCAGAATAAATTTAAACTGATGATATATTTTATCATATACTGTTTGGTGAAATCCTTCTGTAAATTATTCAAGCACTGTATTTTAATCGGCTCTCATATTAACTCGTTCCACATATTTGACTAATAAATTAAGTGGCGTTGATAATTTGCTTTAATATGTGCAAGTCCTTTGAATGCACTCGTAATGTATGCATGTATTCTTCATTTGTCATTCTTCAATCGTTCAATCATTCATGTGCCCTCAACAGCTAAAGACTGTACCGCCACTTGTACTTGGTGCACATCAAAACGACAAAAGACAACGAAATGTGAACTCTTTTTTTCATTCAGCATTTGCCACTTTTCAATTAAATATGGTTATGCATTTGCTTAGTTTAAGCAAAATAACTGAAATTATTTGCATTCCATTGAAACAATGGCATTTAAACAATCACATTCCATGTATGCACTTGCACGTTCCTTTTTGCTGATTCAAATCACTTTTTACTGCGGCGCTCTTTCAACAGCATAAACATTTTCTTATTCATTTTACTGAGATTACGATGCAATGTCCCTAGCTGAAAATGAAATGTGCTAAATGTTCACGCTCATGATATTCAAGTAGCGCTGTTGTTGTTTCACATCAATTCAATTCGAAATATATGGGATATTTTTATGAAGCCAAATAAATAGTCCTTTAGAATAGTGGAAATCCTTTTAGAAAGTGGATGTTTCAGTGCGTTGTAAATATTTGTTTGAATTTCAAATACGTTGTTAGCATTGTTATCATGGTTGTTGTTTTTTTTTGTGTGTGTTGTTAGCTTTAGCTTCACTTCTCTCTTTAGCTTTACTATTCTGACCATTTATTGAATTTTGTTGCATCGACACCGAATATATAAATCCTGTTGACATGGCTTCAACATCACAGTAATCCAATTTGGTGTTGCGAATCGATTTCATTGATCTCGACAAACAAATTAATCAAAACAAAAGAGTGGGTGCGAAACAAACACGCAACATATCCCGACACAACCGACACAACCGATACACAGACAAAAATTGCAGTGCACTAAAAAACGCCAAAACAAACAACACCTTCACAATATGAATAATAAATTGAATAACAAACAAATTACATTGTATATTACATTTGCCTCACCTTCAGCCACATGACCATAAAGTCACGTATTAAAATTTTCCTCAAATAATATTTTGCATATGGAAATGGTGTGTGTAGCTGCATTGATTCGGTTTCAGGAAAAACTCTGAGCATTCGGTAATTCAGTGCCTCTCCAGCACCGTTGCCGTTTCCACAATACTTGCCCCACCATTCATACGGTTCGATTATATGGTCAAAGTTTCTGATGTATTTTAAATTAACAACCGCAACAACAACAACAACGTGGGACAGGAGAGAACCAGAAAAAGAACATACACAAAAATGACAGCAACAAAAACAAAACGCAAATGTTACATCAATGTATTACATTGAATATATAAAACAAATGAACATAGCGAACTTGTAACGATGGAACGGGGGTTTCGGGGGATGCAATTTTCAACCATGATCACTGTATCAAAAACACTTTTCCATTGTTATTCGATGAGAATAACGTTATAAAACCATAAAACACACCGCAAAATCCACCACGAAACACACACATGAGAAAATCCGCTTAGTTAACGAACACGTTCAACGATTTGTAGCTGTCAATGTCGAACTTATCAGAGATCTGATATTTGCATATTATATCTATGATGCAAGTGGAATCCTCACTGTGTAAGTGAAACGCTCAATTGATATTTTTCCGATGGGGAGGGAGGGGGGGGGTGGGTTGGTGCTGAAAAAAGCACCAAAATATATACAATTTCATCAAACGCTGCATCACTTTGATGTCTCATTTTTCGATAATTTGATACGTTATCTTTGGCACGTGTGAATCAGCCCAGTCGTATTGTTCACTTGATGAGTGGTCACTTGAACCATTCAACGAAGTTCAATATTATCTCCACTTTCAGAGTGCATTCATTGAGTTTGCCATACTGTTAAATGCATTGATAAACTCAATTCCAACACCATTTATTGCTTTACTATTTTTCGAATGCATTAGCCCATTGATACAATGGTGTTAAACGTTTCGACCAAAACCCTTCACAATTAGCCAAAAATCTAGCTTGCATTTTGTATGGAACATCTTTCACATCTTTAAAATCCGTTTAAAATGTGATTCATAGACTGTGACCAGTACGGTGGCGAAACCATCTCTGTTTGTTTCAATTGAAATTGCTCATATTTTATAAACGTTGAATAAAAAAGAAAAAACATTAAGTCATAAATACTTTTGGTCTTGTTGGATACACACACACAAACACAACACATCCTTTCATTATATCCATTTAATGCGTGTGCAATGTGTCGATGGTCAATGTTGAAATGGATGATGTGAGTCATTCTGTTTGCCACAGTATTTCCATTGAATGGAAGTTGATGGATTCAATCTCTTTGCAATGAACACAAATCATTTTCTCTTCATACACTCACACTGCCGCTCATCAAATATGAGAATTTACTCATAGCCCATTGCGATTCGAGCAAGTTGGAGTAAACGATGCACATCTCAATATTATCATTTGAGTTGTCTCTTTACTGTTTTTTTTTCGGTTTTGCTGTTGTTGCACATTTTCATCCATAGTACACAGCACATTCTACAAATGTGCACATGCACATGTTTATGTGTATAGGGAAGGCATTTGTATTGTGTCAATTTGATTTTGATTTAATATGCATACATTATATGTGACGGTCTGTTGAAAGCAGTCAGGCCATAGAGCTACAAAGGTCGCATTACAAAAAAAAGTGATATTTTGAATATTAAATTAGTGGATATGCAAGTTCATTTCAAAGCAAAATGAACACTTTAGCTCCATATATTACAAGTATTGGTTTTTATGGCATTCTATCCATAAGTTGCATGGGGTTTTCATGCGATAGCTCATCACACCTAATTCAATTTTATTTATTTTTTTTCTCCAT
This sequence comes from Aphidoletes aphidimyza, assembly GCA_030463065.1. Taxonomy (NCBI): domain Eukaryota; kingdom Metazoa; phylum Arthropoda; class Insecta; order Diptera; family Cecidomyiidae; genus Aphidoletes; species Aphidoletes aphidimyza. The sequence continues at coordinate 22,424,004 of CM059998.1, read as the reverse complement.
TTTTTTCGATGCTCCAGATGCAAACGAATGGAATAAAAATAAAAGTTGACCGGTGAGAGAAGAAACGAAAAAAAAAACAACATATAAACAGATGAAAAAGAATGCAGAAAACGTGCAGACAACGTGCGGCTAAAAGTATGAATCGTGACACGTTTAACTTTATAATTTAGTTTTATTGTTAATAATTTTTGTTGTTGATGTTGTTTAAACTCTTTCCCTTCAACAGATAAAATAACACTTGAACACTCGACACTGCTTATTGCAATTTGCGATTACCAAAGAATCCAACGAAAAATTGAAATGATTCAATGGTTTTTATTTCTTAATTCAACTCTTCCAAACGAAAATGATGATTACAAAAATGCTAGGTATCAACGTTTAACTACCAATCATCTCTGTTTTTATCCATTTGTTTTCTGTTGCAATTTTATTGAGCTGTTGCATTATCGAAATGTATCAATGTATGGAATGGCATAGAGAGCATTACCCAAATTAATATGCAACATGTTCTTAAACGTTTTTCAATCACCCTTGAATGATTATTTGAGGGACTGGTTATGCTGCACTGTGCATGTCTGTGTGTGTGTTTCATCTGGTTGATTGGCTGTGTGAAATATCCTTTAATGTGAAATATCAGTTGTTTGAGCTATAATATCCATTTGTCGATTTATGCATATCGCAAAAAGACAACCAAAAATATGGCTTTAGCTCAAGAAATTAACATTTAAAACGATATTCACCGAAACAGCACCATCTGATGTTCGAAAAATAATGCCCCCTTTCTGTTCCTGTCTCTGTCTCTCCTCTGTTCAATATCTCTTGCCTCTTTTGACGAAACGAATATAGTATCTCTGAATTGCATTGTGTGTGAGTGTGTGTGAGTGTGTGTGTGCTATTTTCAGTGTATAAATTTTCAAATGGGTTTGTATGTTGAATGGATAATTACTAGCATACAAAAGTGCTTGGGCTATCTTTCTCACTCTATTTCTACCTCTATCGCATTCTCGATCTTCAATTTTGCCGGGCCCGGTCTCTTTCTCGCGTTCTCACTTCAGACGATTTTTATGTGAAAACCCATAAAAAAGTGCTCATAAATTTGTTAATTTATAGTTTTCTCAAAAAATATTTACAACATTTTACCTCGTCGACAATATCATCGCCATCATCATTAATTTCGTCATTACCCATCGTCAACCGAGCCAGTCGCTCGTTTTTGTTTCGTCAATATCGTTAAAAGTTGATAATATTCAATTTACAATTCATCGCAATGAGCGTGTGTGCGTTCGTGAGTGAGTGCAGCAAAACACAAATTGCAAACGAATAAATGAACATTGGTTGGGAAACAGTTGGAAAATGTACAAACTTTAGCACACTTCCCGTTTGAAATGCGCATTACTCAGTCCCTCTATCGTCTCAACCCAATATTTTTTTTATTTTTTTTTAATCTAACATTTTGCAGCGCATTTTCGATTCCGCGTACTTTTTCACTCTCTCTCTCTCTTTCTGCGTCTCCCTCTCGCCCCCTCTCATCAGCCCGATTGAATGCCAAAGTGTGAACAAACAAGCAAAACATTGCCAGCGACATTTATTTCTGCAATAGCACTCAATCTCTTCTTGTTAATATTTATAAATGCGATGTAAAGTTTTGAGTCAGACAAATACATGACAATAGCAAAATGCAATTTATTGGGATACAGTGATTTGAAAGAAAAGTTCTTGTGTGCGTTTTGTGTGTGTGTGTTGTTGTTGCCTTCTTGCCGTTTTAAGACCTTCAAATCATAAATTGGCTGAACACAGAACTATGTCAGACTGAGTTCGGAGTATCTCTCATTTAGTGAAAAACTTTGATATGATAATTGAATTTCGATAAAATATCGCTCGGGGATCAAAGAGTTCCGCACAATGAACGGATCATTTAAGCATCGGTTCCTGATTCATTGGCGCTCTCATCGGCAAATTAATCGGCGAACGATGTCAATGGACTCCGCAGATGACTAAAAAGCCATAAAATGTGTTGTTGTTGTGTTTTTTTCACTCACTCGATATAATCCAGTTGATTTATCGTTATTCGGCTTTGAGTATTTTATTAACAAAGTTCCCTACTTAGAATGTTGATTCTTATTAAAAATCATATTTTTTTTTTCTTTCTTCTTCGTTTCTATTTTGTTTTATTTGTTATTCTTGTTCATTTTATACTTCTTACCATAAAAATTAATCCATACTGAATAAATGAAAAAAAAAATCAAATCAAATAAAATATATATATATATATATAATAATTTTAATGGCACATTTGAATCTTCATGAAACAATCAGATGGAAACAAATACACACTAACGATAACTGATCCTATTCGCTTGATCGCCATAAAATCTTTCGAAATACGATCTTTGTGTGTCCCATACCAAACCATGACAATTTGACAGCGCACACTGAAATAGCTGCTGTCGTTTCAATTATTGTCGCATTCGTACAAAACATTGTTTAAGTGTATCAATTGTAATATGCGTAACAACTGTTTTGGTTTTATTCTCTTTGTAACGCGAAGTAAACTCTTGTTACAGTTTGTAATTAGAATGTCTTTCTCTCTCTCTCTCTCTGTCTCGCATACACTCTGTCTGTCTTTCGGATTTTCAAAATGAAATAAATTCCGTTTGACCTACACAACTAAGTGCCAACAACACGGCAAATCAAATCGCGATGACTACAACGCTGTCGACGAGCTGACTCGTACATGCACATTTTTAACATCAATGTGTAACATGGAACAAGTCAGAGGGGGCAACAACAACAACAACCAGAATGCAACACCAGCTACCAAACGCACACACGCTATTCCATTTTCGTGACGACGCAATAAAATCTTGGCAATTGCACCGTACGACAACGTCGCGAACATTCAAACGTAATATCCACATCAAATCGAAAGTTATGAAAATGGTTTGAAAATGTTAAACGTATTATACACATGCATTTATTATGGTGTAGGCTAAATTTAATTTACAAGCATTCTATTACTTTACATATTAATATAAGCGTGAAACACACATCATGGATATATTAACCGAATACACATACTCGCCCCGTTTGCCCCCCTTTGTGCTCTCTCTCTCTCTCCCACTACTTCCCTCCCTCCCTCTCTCCCTCTCTGTTACTCTTTGTGCTGTGCGTATGCACTCAACAACATAGTAATAATTATATAAAATTTGTGTTAATATTCTAATGCAGTTGGCTGCATTTTGGTTTCAATATTTGTAATACTCTTAATTATTTGGTGTGTGACCATTTTTTTTTGTTGCGTTTGCCCTTGCCGAATGCTATTTGAACGCTTCTACTGCGGTTATTATTCATTTCAATGGTTTGCTGGTATGAAAAATGCCATTTGAAAATGCAATGAAGTGTGCCAATTCACTTGAAATTGCTTCCAATTGAATTGAAACCATTGAAGAGTGTACACTTTGCAAATTCCAGAGTTTATAACATCACTTAGTTCGGTTTAGGCCTGTCTTGTGCTCGTGTTAATGATACTGATTCTGTAAATTCCTAAGAAATATATCCAATATTTTCAATTGACACATTTAAATTAGCTGACTTAATGTGCCACCTTCTGAATGTTAATCATTTACTCTAAATGCTTGAAACAAATTTTTTTTTTTTTTTCTATCAATAAATGATGAAAAAAAAATGCCGAGCAAAATGTGTGTCTGATTGGAAAAATTAAATGATGCCAATGATTGATACGTTTAGTAGCCGCACATAATTTCAATGCAAATCGAAATGGGCCGCAAAACCAATGTTGAACTTCAAAGGCCTGGTTAAATGCACTTTTTAATTGTTTAATGTTTGATAAATATTTGATCATTATTTTGTCAATTTCAATTTCAACTCAAATCGAGATGTAACACGCATAGGCCAATTTAATGAATGAGGTGAACTGAACTCAGCTGAACAAATTCAAACACACACATACACATTCCGGCTCAAAACGAAGCACACTGCCATCAAAGCCATCTACTCTGTTCAATTTCATTATGATACAGAGTTTGAATATAAATCCTTTCTAGCGGCTCTTCTTATTACCACACAGCATCATTAAGAGAAAGCGAGAGAGAGAGAGAGAGAGAGAGCGAGAGAAAAAAAATGATCCGGCACCATTCCGCTAAAAGGGCCATCAATGGCATCAACCATGCTACTGGCAATTTACAAATTCCATATCAACGATGAAGAACGTCAACGCAACCAATTTGTCTTTTCTCCAAAAATGTCGAATCATTTAGATTTCAATGAAATGATTGGCTCAATATATCGACAACCGGTAACGGTAGCCAGTTAACATGATACTCAAATCGAATTACATCATTCAAGTATTCGGAAAATGTAGCGCTTTGTGTTTGCAAAGTAGATGCTGATGCTGATGCTATGTGTGTGTGTTTGTGTGTGTGTGCTGTGCATTTTGCAATGGAATTCTATAAATAGGCTTGACAACCGTCTGTGCCGTCTTGGTTGATATAGATATTTCCATTTTATTATCATCGCCATTAATTTGGCTTGACATGAAACGGCTGAAGCACATGCATATTTTCCTTATTCTAGTGCACTTGCATCTCATTGCTATGCTGCAGGGAATTTTTGTCAACCAATCGATGGCTCTAGAATTATTCACGCATGTTGCACATAAATTTACGGCAATTACAAAGTTTTTTTCTCTCTCTCTCGCTCTCGCTCTCTTTGACTCTTTTCATTTTTCTCGCGCTCGAACACTTGCATCTTATGTACTCTGTCTTGAATTAATTTTGTTTTTGTAATGCTTCTTTTTGTTTTTAATCTGCCGCGACAAAATGTAAATATCAAAAAGCAATTTGTTACTTATTACGCAAAATGAGCTACACGCAAAGGTACGATGTGGACACAGTGAATAATATGTGGCGATCTACATCCTAATATTAAAAATGGCCCATTCGAACATTGAACCTGTTTGTAAAAAAAAAGAAAATGCATGTTCAAGCAGCCAAAGATGTATGTACTTTGTACACACTGAATCTCACATCGATATCGTTGGCCATGTTTACTTCAATTTAAATATCGAAATGCTCGCAAACGGTATTCAATGCTTTCAAACGCATTCATTCGCTTGTTCGTTCTTATGCATAACAATTCTACACTTTCATCGTCTGTTTGCATCGGTTGGTGTTGGGCTTTATAGAAACAAGAGCGTATTCATAAATTGTCACCCATGTTTGCAAACAAATGACTGAGCAATGGGCACGTGCACGGATGGCTCTCACCGTTTTCACAGTGATGCTACGCGACAGTGTTGACGGCACCTATTCGATGTTGTTGTCGTTGTTGCTGTTGTTGTTTTTTTTTTCTTCTCCTCGCATCAATTGCGAGTTAATACAATTTTCTAGCTGTTGCGTTGACATTGATTTTCACACCACACATTTCCAATCAATTTAAAACGTAAACACCAACGACAAAAATTAAAAAAAAAAAAATATTGTGCTGTTGTCCGGTACAAAATTGCTTTGCGGCTAATGTGGATTACCAATGAAAACCAAAAATATAAAACTGTTTTATCATTGTTTAAAACGTTTATTTTCACTCTCTTTTTCGATCTCGCTTGTTGCCTGCGTTCTGTACTGTCCTTTCCGTTTTAGTCAATCTGTCTACTTTGACCGGTTTTATTGGTGTATGTTTGCAGCCGGGGTTTTTGTGGCTGTGCCGATTTTCACATGGGCAAGAAATGTGTTCCATTGTTAACAGTGTGCACCAAAAACTTTGATGATGAAAATCAAGCGCATTTTAAACACTGAATTAAAGACTTTAATTGTTTTGTTATTGAAATTGATTGGTTTTTACCGGTTTCTGTATTAGTGTTTTCTGGTTGCCGGTTTCCACTCTCAGCATCATGTCAACGCCAAAGTGATATTTGTCGCATTTGCATTGGCACATGTGAGGTTGAGAACCCATTGAAATAATAATGTTTAAAATTGACATCTGGGAAAATGTGATTGAATTTCAATCGAAGTGCGTATGGATGAGAGAAGAAGGTGAACTCACCGAAAATGGTTATGCATGTGATTGTTCTTATATGTTAAGGAATGAATACAATAACAACGAAAACAGAAAAAAATACAAATAATTTGCATGCTCAACTTATTGAACCAAACAGGACCGAACGACAAATTACTGAAGCTGTTGTACATGTTACAATTCCTGGACAATCACTAATGGCTTCTGGCACTGTTTCTTTTTCTGCGTTTTCTTCAGTTGTTGTTCTGTTTTTTTTTTCTTTTTTTTTTGTTGAAACAGTTAAAAAATAATTAAATACACACTATAAAAACTCAGCACATGCATAACTATATCGACCAGTGGCACCCAGAGTTCAACAAGAGATGGATGCAATTTCAACATTGAGACACGTCACACTTATTGAATAGGGAATGAAACAAACAAACGAAAAAAAGAGAGAGAAAAAAAAACATTCACCCAACTGCACCGTACACACCAACATAATCAGCAAACGTTAGTATTGGGCGCCAGACCGTTTTTAATTAGGGAAAACACTGCTTCTGTATGTATATAAACTGTACACACAAAGCAAATACTTGGTAATAGCATTTTGAGTAATCATAGTCTCTTGTTCAGGAGCAAAACTGAAACATATTGTATGAAATATAAGCAGATTTTTTCTCGTTTGTGTTGAAGGGTGCAAGCTCTCGTGCCGCAAGCAACTTCAAACCGGTAATCATTTTCTTCAATTTGTACTCGTTTTTCGTTTGTTGGTTTTCTCTATGTAATGGTCGACATTTGGCATGACAAATTGAAAATAGAACTAAAAAAAAACAAAGAAACGAACAAATCTTTCATCATTCGCAAAATGGGCAACAAAAAAAAAATTTAAGCCAATGCAAAAACCACAAGCTTACATTTGGACAGGAGGGAGGGGGGCGGTTTAAACAATTGGCGTCTGTGTGGTCATCATGAAGCTCAGCTAATAATCGTAATGCACTTGAGTTGTCAAAATTGTTCGACTGTTGAATATTTACTTGAACAGCCCAAGTGTACTTGTACATCGGGCCCATTTCCATTCGTTGTGGTTTGTAAGTCAAATTGATGCTTTCTTCGTTTGTTTTACGGTAATTTTCTTCATACGCAGAATCAAGCTAAATGATGTTCCACACGCGGAACAACCAATATGAATTTATTTAAATGCACAATCGCTCTCTCAACGCAATCATAACTTTTGTTGTTGTTGTTGTTGTTTTTGTTTTTAGAGCAGCAAATTAAAATGTACACGCGCGTGTATATGTGTATAAATGTGTGTGTGTCTGTCTGTGTGCTTTTACATGTTGTCTTCGTACAATGTCGTACTTATATCAAAATGGGAGAGACGAATTACACGAAAATTGATTTCTGGCGTTGGTTCGCACCAATTTTATCACCTTTTAATGATGATTAATCATTATACATTATAGAGTTTAATCGGTATTTAATCAAATCCATAAATATCTCCATTATTTGACCGATAAATTTATGGCCACAGAACATGATTAAATGAAGAGAGAGAGAAAAAAAAACAGCAACAACAACAACAACAACAAAATAACACACCGAACACCGAACACAGAACAGCAAACCTATAATATAGTGGTTATGCTCATCGTGATCAATTTTAAAAATCGTACAAGGTGCAACCGTGTCGATCCAGTGCACGGTGTAATTGTAAGCGTTTTGGTTCATGTTACAGAAAAATAACCGAGCAAAATACGAAATGTGTCTTGTAAATTAGAACAGATATACCTAAATTAAGTGCTATTTTCACTTCTGAACACCAAATGTAAATACCGCATACATATACGATTAAGAAAAGCAGTATTGCGTGATGCTACGATTGCGGCTTCAAGCTGAAATACAATTGAATTTTAAAGTGGTCGTAAAATTTTGCAAAAATGCAACTTTAAACCGTTTTTGTGTGTGTGTGTGTTTGTGCGTTTGAAACGAAAAACAAAACAAAAAATTTGAAGTGGGAAACATTTATGCCGTATATGTTTCGTTTCAGTTTGGTTTTTCTTTTTTTTCGTATACTTGAGCTGCGTATTGAAGTTTTAGCTGATGACGAGACATTCAAGTCATAGCTGAAGAAATGATCGGAACTGTAGAAGACTGGCAACATACTAAAAAGAAAGACCTAACAATACAAAAGTCAATGCAATTATCATACATATAACATTGCACGTTTTTATCGTCGCGTGTTTCGTTTCGTCGGCTCAAAATACTTTTTCTTTAAGGTTTTTCATTTTGGCTCATTTTTGCATCGTTTTGCGGCCTCTAGTGCGTTTCTCTACTTTTTTTTTGTTTGCTCCCTCGCTCTCTTTCTCTCAATTTAAATGCAAAACACAAAAAAAATAACAATAACTGTTGCAGTTGCACAAAAGTTCGCATCGAAGATTGCGAATAATTTTTGAAATAGTTATTATGATTAGTATTTATTAAAAGTTACATTTTTCGAAGTCATTTTCCCTCTCTCTCTCTTCTTTTCTTTTTTTTATTGGTGTTGTTGTTGCTGTTGCTGTTTTCCTTTGCTCTTCATTTTTATGCTTTATTTTCAAGTTTGTGTGTTTTTTTTTTGACAAGATAAAGAGAAACGTGAAGTGATATCCTTCTGTTTTGCCTTGTGCAAAGCTTGTATTACAAAGTGTATCTCAAGGAGTTTTTCTTGTCTTTATTGTGGTTGTTGCTCATTTTTGACTCCAATGAGGTAATTATTATTTGGTATTGCGTGCACCAAAGTGATGTTCTGATAAACAATTCGGACAGAGTTGTTCAAAATGCACCATCATAAGATACGCACCAAACGCTCACACTCACACAGACACGTTGCTCAATCAGTATACTCTCAGTTTCTTCGGTGCACAGTTGTTGGCCTAGAGCACACATGGGTAAAGCAGTGAGTAGTAAGCGCACGCGAGCTATTACCGCACCTTTAAAATGATGGCGATACGACAAGTGAGCGTGCGATTTTGGAGCTTTTTGCTTGTGCGAACAACACACACACACAAACATACATACAGACACACAGACAAAGAGAGAGAGAGACAAACGAGCCCATAAATGCATTGCCACGCACAATTTACAATTTTGTCATGTTATGGCATATAATCATGCGTCCATGAGTCCAATACTTTGGACTGATGTGTTTTAGTGTCTGTCTCGCTCTCTCTGTGTGTGTGTGTGTTTTGTTAAATTTTCGTCCATATTATGGCATCATTAAAATGTTGCTTTGACTTCAGAGAGTGAGTAAAATGTGTGTGTGTGTGTGTGTGTGTGTAGCAGTGAATTTTACATCGAGTTTGGACACGCATTCATGTGTACTGACTGTCCGAAAAAAAGACTAAAGAAAGAAACCACATTTCGATGCAGCCAAAGTACCAATTGAGATGATAATAATATATATGCTTAAATTGCGAGCAATTTCAATGTAACGGTCCATTGAACTAACAACAACAACTCTCTTCTGAATCGGTTTTTTCTTCGGTGTAAAATCATTCGGCGCTATTAGTATCCATACTTATACCATCATTATGACTTGCCACCATGCGACAAAAAGCCAACGTTGTTGTTGAATTGTTTCATTTTTTTGCTTTTTGCTTTTTGCTTTTTGTACATCGAACCGAGTTGATCGATTGTATTCATGATACTAGAGTTAAAAAAAAACGAAATTAATATTGTTATTATGAGAAAATTATGATCATTGCTTTAAAATGCACGCCCCTACTAAATACACTAAATGACTTACTGGCTGTTTTTAAATATTTATCCAGAAGCATTTTAATTGATTTTAATCAAAAAAAAAGGCTGTTAACAGCAAATTATTTGCATCAATTTGTTTGCATTCAGGCGTAAAGGCGAGAATGTGGTAGAGTGTAAAAATCGAAGAGCTAACTGATCAGAAACAATCTGAAATTAACTATTCTGGTGTCAAGTGGAAGTGGAGACTGCCAATTTTCAACAAATCATTTACACAAATTTGCAGCTGGGGAACTAAAGATTGGCGCTCAACTGTTTTTTTTTAAAGGGAAATTGTCCAATCGAAACAAAATGTTTTGCACTAAGGACCTAAAACAAAAACAAATACTGTCATCAAATGTTCAACACGATTTTCATCGATCCCCAAAGTGCTGCAGCTTTATAAACCCGTTGATATTAGTTCAAATGAATAAACAATTGTAATGCACACTTTCATCAACTATGATATCCACATCACATGTTATTTAGATGTTGTCAAATATACTTGTTGAGGTTGATGAGCGGATAGCGGGCCAACCGCATGAATTGCACGTTTTGCATTTTGTATATACATTCAAATCGAGTCAGATTTATAGGTTACTTTTGTCAGGAGAAATGTCAACTTTACGATTACGCGGCCGGTTTAATTGAAACAATTGAAACAAAATGCAAAACAAATGAAAAACACATGCTCAAACACTAATTGCAAAAATTGATTGACACATTCATGATTGGCATTCAGTGTATTCGGTGTACACCGAATATTTTCCAACCGATATTTCAATCTTCATTAAATTTTTCAAATGCAACCGAAAGCGACCGAACCGAAATTCGATATGTATACATATACACCTGCCGATTTTGAGACGTATGGCATGACGATCTTTCGGCGTAAAAACACTTTTCTCTGATATTTATGTAAATTTTTAATTTAAATGCCGTGTGCAGATTCACAACCAATCGTAATATCGTAATGCTGAAATGGTACGGGGACATTTGGGAATGTACGTATGTTAGTGCCGGCATACAAAGAGAACCAGAGAGAGAGAGAGAGAGAGAGAGAGAGAGAGAGAGAGAGAGAGAGAGAGAGAGAGAGAGAGAGAGAGAGAGAGAGAGAGAGAGAGCTGGGGAGATGGACCTGAAATGGCCAATACAAAATAATATTGTGATTCAAACAACTGTGTTGAATTGTAGTCGCTATTGATTTTGCATTGTAAATGCGTACGAGCTTATAATTACAGTTATTGGAACACAAAATTACGCCACATTGACTAGAGTTATTGTTGTTTTGATACTCCTGAATACGTGCACTGTGTGTTTTCAGTTTTTTTTTTTTTTTCATTCTCTGTTTTGGAAGCTGTGGCTGCTGAATACAGCCAACGGAATAATGATCCATTGAGAAGGAAGAGCAATTAAAATGATGCGTTGAGGTGCCAAACCATTTGTAATATTTATATATTGTTTACATCGTTTGTATCATTACATTAAAACACATCTGTAAGTCTTGAAGCTTTGGCGTTTTTTTTGGTTTTCTTTCATTTTCTCTTGGTTGAATTCTATGTTCTAAAATCGTATCCGAATGTTGTGTGTGTGTTTTTTTAGTGTGTTTCGTCTGCAATCCGTAAATATATCAGTATGTAAATGAATGCATCATTTTATGCGTATGCATGTATGTTGAATGCTGATGCAATAATTAGCTGTCAGAATGATGCAGATTCTGGTATTTGTTTGTGCAGTAAAACTGAAAAAAAACGAATTAATTTAAGTGCCGGCAATTTGATTGTAGCCAGTGTGCAGAACAAAAGAATACCCGAGGTCGGGCATTCAAGGCGAATATCGTACGGGAATGGCCATGGAATTTTAAATACATTGTAGATGAATGATTTTTTGTTGGCGTCCGAAAGGAAATCAACAACAAAATCTCATTTCAGGCCCATTTCAGACATCGTCAAATCATTTAGCAAATCAATTAAATTTCTTCGGGATTTCATTATGGATGGATACCGCAGACGCCGCAATCGTTTTGCATTATGAATGTGTATGCGTGTGGATTTGTTTAGCATTTGTTCAACTGTAATGTGTGATTGCAAATGAACGTGTACAAGAATTCTGTGTCAATTCCGCATGGATTCCTGTGCCTAGACGTTTTTTTTGTATTTCTTTTAACACACAACCACACACACACAGGTACACAAATCACCCGGTTGCTATACACTCTACTTATTGCAATGGCTCAAGCCATAAAGACGTTGAATACCTGGTCAAGCCAACAATTCTTCAAACTGTTGTGACTTCCATCTTGTGTTATCTTGAGTTGTATTCATGATTGACTGCATTTTTTTTCTGAATAAAAAGAAAACCCAACTCGAATTCAGACAGATATAATTGCTCTAGCTACTAGGCGGTCATTGTATGATACGTTACAATTTGAATGCTTTTAAATGAGAAAAATTAATGGTATTTAACACTTGCAAACGTGAGAAATGAGGAGAGAGAAAAAAAAATAACGTGGCCATATCATTTTGTTATGAGCTATTTTTTGCGCACCTCAATCAATAATCAATGAAATCGCGGTCGACCAACAAAACGTCGACACTCATTCGTGATCTTAATTTCACATTCATTAAATTTGTTGTTGTTGTTGTTGTTGGTTTTTTTTTGTTGTATCGTATTAAATGATCAATTTTAAGGCATAAAACAGATGCATGTCGCAATTTATTTTAAGTGGCAATTAAAACCGTTCAACGAAGACAATTTGATCGGTTTGCTCTGTTACACCATTGTTCTCAATTGTAATTTTTTGTTCTTAGGATGAACGTTTGAAAGTGTTATTCACGATTCTCCAATCTCGGCCGAGTTTACCGGGTACACTGTGTAGTTCAGAGAAATTCCGGAAATGCGGTCAAATTGGTTTTATTGATATATTTATCGTTCGTATAATTCTCATGTTGTCGCACAACATTTTGGTGTAATTTATATACCCAATTGCACTAGCAGCGTCGATTCGACTTTCTTTATTGTTGTTTTTTTTGCTGTTTTTTTTTTTTTAAATTCAAACCTGATTATCCAAATTCAATTAAACTACGTAAAATGCTGTGAATTAATCACAAATGAGGAAACACGAAACGCATTAACAGTCACTTTAATTTTGTTGCATTGATTTTTGTGTTTTTTCGTGTGTTTCAGCAACAAAATACTCGGTGATCATTTTTCTGGTGTAATGTCCTTTGAGCTTTAACGTGCAAGAGAAAGAGAGAGCGAAAGAGAAAGAAAGAAGGAAATCACCTATATATTTTATAGCGATGAACTGCATATCCATTTGTACCGTTGAATGTATTTGAGACAGAGCTGAAGCTCATTTGAGATTCATATTTTATAGATTAATTATATTTTGAAAGTATTCAAATCATCGCATGAAATGGAATTTAATTGTTTTTTTTTTGTCAATATGCCACATTTTTTTCCGGTGCTCTCTCTGTGTGTATTTTTTTGTTGTTGTCTCTCTCCACATTCATAATTATTATTGTACATTCGAATGTTCGTGTTTGATTTCTCATTTATAATTATCATGTATTGTATTTTATATGGTTACAATGTGAAAATTTCTACTATGTGTCGCATTCGCGCTAACATCAAATTTTCATTAAGTATAATTATTTGTTGCTGTTTTTTTTTCAAACATAGTATTTCAATGTACGAATTCAAAGTGGTCAAGTTAAATAAAAGTAAATGGAAAAATATATTTAAAAAAAATATATAAATATTTTTTTAAAATTGTAAACGTCTGATGAATAAATTTAATAAAGCGACAAAAAAAAACATCTCACACACTCTAAAATTGATAAAATTGCACATTTGTTAAAAGAATTTACATAGCAATATCGGAACACAACATTTTTAAATATGAATTGATTATTTGTGTAGTTTGAATTGAAGTCACAATATTTAATTCGCGAATCCAATTGACATTTATGAATTATGCATAATATTGTGTTCGAGACCAATGCATGTCAGCCATTGCATTGTGACTGCCCTTTGTGTGTGTGTGTGTGTGTGTGTGTGTGTGTGTGTGTGTGTGTGTGTGTGTGTGTGTGTGTGTGTGTGTGTGTGTGTGTGTGTGTGTGTGTGTGTGTGTGTGTGTGTGTGTGTGTGTGTGTGTATGAGTGTTTTCCTTCTCATTTTTCATCACCTTGCCACTGCAAAATCGAAACTAAAAAAATCAACAACTAAGTTTCGTTCGTAATGAATATGTAAGTGTGCAAACGTGCGATTCCAATTGACTTTTTGCCACCTGATCGAATAAATGAGATTTTTATCAAAATGAGCTAATCAGCAACAACATCTTGTTAATCAGAAACACGTATCAATGTTCCAATTCGTTGTAATTATTATTTTTTTCATCTATATATTCTGTTGAAGTGTCATGCAGTGAAGTAGAAAATGATAACAGCTTAAATAAGGAAATTATTTGTTAGGTGGAACAAAATTTTAATAACAAGTATTTTTTTTAATGCTTAAAAAAAGCGAAACAGATACATCAATGAATATAGATGTTAATTATCGTTAAAAAATACTGTGTATCATTCAAACGGTTAATTTAGTTTTTGGTTTGCATTTCAACCTTTGAACAAAATCAACGAACCCAATGCATCACAATTTATCTCATTTTTATCGGAATTTTTTTTCTTTCAGTGTAGCATGTCAAAAGGATGTTTGATTTTAGAACGTAAATTTTTTTTTTGTCTCTCTCAAGATTTTAGCAAAGACAAGCAACATATTTCCGATGCACTGATAACGTGCACTGGTCGATTTTCGTGTATAAATGTTTAGTAAGTGGTTCAAGTTGAATGATATTCTGATTTTAATATTCGATAGAAAGTGTTCGTGATCAGCAATACTTAGTAATTATAATTGCTATGTATTGTGTACGCAAGGTGCAATTTTCTGAATAATACCAACTTTTTTTCATCTGAATTATGTACACATTTTCACTTCCCTTTTTTTTCAATTTGAGAATCATCAATCAAGTTTTTCAAGCATTTTATCAAGAAATCGTGTAAAATATGTATGTATATCAGTAAACTTTCGAATTTGTGACCTCCAGTAATGCAAAGATGCTAAATAAGTACAAGTCTGCATAATGTAAAAGTTTTTGAATATGAAAATCAATCATGTGTAAAAAAAAATAAAATATGGCAGCACACCAATTGAGTACCAATTGTCAACAATGAAGTATTTTTTTCAGTGATGTGAGCGAAGATAAAACTTCACTTGAATATTCTGGCCATACTGAATGCCATACCATTGAAAATGGTAGATAATAATTTATTGGGAGTTGTACATGATTTTCAACGTGGAGAAAGAGACACTTGTTATCATGGGGTATTAGATACGTTTCGTTCAAAATATATTAATGCATAAACATCAAATTAATTTGAATAATGGCAAATTGTTTTTTTTTTAATGATGTATTTTCAGGTGTTGTACCAAACAAGTTGTTATTTAGCGGACGAAAAATAGTCCACATAATCAATATTTGTCCCCTGTTTGTTGTTGTTGTTGCTGTTTTTTTTGTAATAAACGTGTTTCATTCCTGAATGGGGACATTCAAAATCCAATGTTTCACATTTCATTTTTTGATATGTCACATTTTGAACCGTATGCTGTTTCTGTCTTTTAAATCGTTTCGCATTGTAAACGACTATGGTTTTTGTTCATGAATGAATATTCTGAGCCAAGTATGACTTGGAGCAAAGAATGGTTTGCAATGTGTGTGTGTGTGTGTGTGTGCGCGCTTTTTTTACAACTACGGAAAAGAAAGTAGCGTCAGTTTCAGCAGCGGAAAGTTTTTAGTTGGTTGTAAAAGTATAATTCTCTCGATTTTCACCGGTTGCAAGCGATAGATAGAGTGAATAAAAAAAAACTTAGTTTTCTGGATAAATGGGTGCTCTAATGAGTATCCACAATGGCCATATGAAAGGCTTTAATTTAGTTGTCTATCCGTTTCATTTTGCATCACCTGTAGATAGTGATGACAAAAATGAAATCATTGCAACGCTGATCGTGCAATTGAATACGTGCAGTTTTTTTCGCTCGCTCATTCTCTCTCTCTTTCTCTTCCTCTCTGTTTCTCTCTCTCTCTCGGATAACCAAATTAATTTCGAATATTTTCGTGGGGTTGGCAAATTATTAGTTGCATATTGTTTCAAATTTGCAACACTCTACATTTCATATGTACATTTGAATCAGAGTCAGACACACACACACACACACACACTCACAATGCATACCTGTATCGATTGTGGCGCACAAAATACAGAACCTGAAATGTGCGAATTGATAAACACGTAAAGCCACAGGGAACAGAATGCTCGAATAGAGCAAAATCTGAGCAAATTAACCGATTGCAAAAAGTGTAACATTGTGCAACACATCAATATGCAACAGCACTGAAAATTGTGTATAGATTGTTGGAAAAAGTGGACGCGCATGAAATGAGGCTCACTTTGCAAAATGATCCATTCGGCCTCTTCAGTTCAGCTTCTTTGCTCTTTCTCTTCAGCATTTCGAGCCATTTTGACCGCAGGCTCTATTAATTATACGCTGTGTGTTTATATAGTATCGTTTCTCATGATGAAAGCGGCCTATACCTTTTGCTGTTTAAAGGCTATTACCGTCTAATTCATTGACATTCGTTCTGGCGCTGTCGATGCAACAACAATTCGTTACACGAGAACACGAACAAACAACGCAAGATTGTTATACTTTTGTTTCCTCTTCAAATCAACTGTCAATGGAAAAGAAGTGGCGATAATTGAAGTTTGACAATGCTACGATTCGCTGTATCGTGTGCAATTGATGGCCAGTCGAAAATCACTATCAACGAAAAGTCTTCCGATAAGTTCGTTAGAATCAATCAAATGGGCAATGAGTTGTTTCATTTTCAATCAAAACCTGTATCATCCAATTACATGTATCGCCACTGCATTTTTTTTTTTTAATTAAAATTTGTCGTATTTTGCACATACAAACAAAAAAAAAACACACACAAAAATCCAAACGAACAAAAATGACTACAATTTTTGATTATATATGAACACCAGAAATTCTTTGTAAATCGTGTAAAATTTCTACTCTTTTGAAATTTCAACAACAACAGAAAACAGTGTATTTTTCATTCAATTTTGGAACCAGGTGTGTGAGGACATGCAAAGGCTAAAATAATTTTAAACGTGATTGAGAATTGATGTGAAACTCTGGAAAGTAGGTTGAACAAAAAGAAAATCAAGCTCAACGCGATCACAGAAGATTTTTCGAGATTTAAAAAAAAAAGAAAAAAAAGAGTCTCAACATATTGACACAAGATCACAGCTGAACACGAAAACCACATTATCTCCAATCCATTCTTTGCATTCAATGTGTCACACAGCGTCAGCCATTTGGCAGACTCTTTTAAGTAATGGCGCACGGAAAATAAAACAATTTTTCGTTCCTTTTTTTTGCAAACAGTTTATTGAAATTTGATTCCAAATTATCTTCACGCTCGTGCGTTGGGTCAAAATGAATTCTTCGCTTCTTTTTTTTCAACAAATTGACAAGCAACACATTTTACCAATCGAAATAAACTTTGGACGAATGGAAAACGAGATTGATAATGATTTGATTTGATTTGTTTTGAAAAAAAAAAAAATCGATTGTTTATGAATAAATATTTTGTGCTATTGAATATAAGCCTTAAGTACTTTTGAAGAAGTGGGCATACATGTAGCAATCGTTCATATTTTATTTTTGGTTAAATATGCATCGCATCCGGTCGCCATTCAATTTTGTATACAAATTATGTTTATATAAAATATGCATGAAACAATTGCGGTGCGAAGAATTGAACGGCGTTAACCGTTCATCGCTTCGATTCTTTGAAAATTGAGTGGGAAATATATAACGAAAAGGCAACAAAACGGACCGAAAAAAAAACAAATTCATTCAAAGTTCTGACCGAATGAATAAGATCAAGCATTGACTTCGGCTGAAAACAAAAACAAAACAACACCAAAAAAAACACGCAGATTGCTCATTCCAAGCGAATACTTGTCAAAGTTTCGTTCGCCTGGATTTGTTTCTTTTGATTGTTTCTTTAATTTTGTTTCTTTGGTCACAATAAATTGTCTTTGTTTATGGATAATAATCCATTTATACAACATAAGAATCCCTTCGACTGCATTTAAAAAGCTGACTTTCATTTAATTGATCACATAGTAACCAGTGTGCTCGGCTGAAATATGTCTTTCGCTTGATTTTGTGATGATTAAGTGTTTTCACTTAAGCACTGTGGTGTGTATTTATTGCACTCAGACTGCTCACATCTGACGACATCGTAATTATAAAACACGAAATCTAAACAATGCGCTTCATTGCAACGATTCATATTTTCTTTTTATTTTCTTCCAACGTCTCTTTTATTCGTCTCGTTCGCTGGCAATTTTCCATTTAAAAACCCAAAAACAAGAAAAAAAAACGAATTCAATTCATATCAATGTGATACGGTACGGCTTAGTAAGCGGTATCAACACGTTCGTCGGGCAATTTGGAAATTGTCTCAATTGGATTGTTGTTTTTTTAAGTGGTTTTATTTTTGTGTTTTTTTTTCTCCACAAAATATAACAAAACATTGTTTATTCATTCATTTGCCACATTTTGAACGGGCCATAGTCGAAGAAATACAGTGATAGAAAACCACATTTTATTGTACTTTGGCATTGGTTTAAACTGATTTCGTTCCCAATTTTCTTTGTGTTCGTGTTTTGTTTTGCTTCATCCATCATTCAGTTCGATCGCTAAGTGGAAGCAAACGTAAAGGCATCACATTCACCAAATTATCATTATTATTTTCATTATTTAGTTTTGTTGTTTTTTTTAAGGCACTAAACCAGAATAAAAACTGAAGCGCAAAGAAATCTTCAACCAAGCACATTAGTACATTGGAAGGCTCAAAACATCTGTGGCAAACGACAGCTTTAAATGTCTTGCTATACATGGTACCCAATGGGCACTGCCCATTTACATGCCATTTCTTTCGGTATTTTTTTTGTTTTCTCCTCTTTTTTTTTAATTTTCAAATACTAAAATGCATTTATACTGCAATAATACATTCATAGCCAGCAAACTGAATGCAATCGTATTTGCCCTTTTTCGTTTGGTTGTGAATTTTTCATTTTATTTGTTGTTGTACGACGCTACTTGCTTGGGAATTATTGGTGAAATTAAAAAAAAAACACACACACACAAAATACTTTTAAAACCTGGCGCTTTATGCACCTACATTCATAACATGCGATATAAATATGAACAGGAGAGAGAGACAAGCCCACGTGCGCCTTCAACTATACTCAACGAAAAAAAATATTGTTATACAAATGAGAGATTCAATATGTTCGGACGGGACACATTACTAACGTTTTCGTTGATTCGAATATGTTTTTAGCTTCTCAGCCAATGCTCGAGACCACAAACATCCTGACCACAATCGTTCTTATTATTAAGTTATTTAACTTATTTGTTCGATTTAATAACTTTACAGTATTCAAACGTTTTGCTGCACTTTACCAAATGCGATAAGTATGTGCATTACTGGTACATTCACAGCAATCTTACCATTTATCAGGCAGCATTGTGAGGTGAAATAAAGAGAGGGAAAGGGGAGAGACCGGCTCTCTCTCTCTCTGCGTGTGTGTGTGTGTGTGTGTGTGTGTGTGTTTTCGGATTTGCATTACGAAATGCAAATGCATTCGATACGTATCGATGAGATACTTATAATGCTGAAAATTGTGTGCATATTTTGTGTTCAACTTAAAAAAGGACGATACACTATGGGCCACTCTCATCTGCCCGACTAAATTGCCAACACAATTTTAACGTGATACATAATAACATAATATTAGAAGAGATGTGCGATGTGCGATGTGCGATGTGCGATGCAATGCAAATTGTACATAATACAAATTAATCAAGTTTATGTATCTATGGTATGTTTTGGTAGTCATTTCTTGCTGTGGGGAAGCATTTTATGAAAATTGGAAATGGAAACAAACACACCAAACCAACAGCAACAACAACCACAACAACAACAACCAAATACGAAAGCTAACTTAACAAAAACGTTATGCATGAAACAATAATTTTTATTCGGTTTGAAATAAATGTATACGTTTTCAATGACCTCTGTTTAAGAAAACCGTTTTGCCTATCTTGATTTGGGAGCACGGCATTACAGTTGGCATTAAATTGAATAATGAATTGGAATGGGAAATGTATTGGTTGCGATGCACGAATATATGCATAAAATACCCTATTATTTTGTACATGGCAATAACAATCATATGTTTTTCTAACGTTACTAAATGATAATGGTAACAATGGTTTGCTGAAGAAAAAAAAAGGCAACGTTGAATGAAAGCAACAACAACAAAAAACACACAAACAAACAAACAAACCAACAAAGAAATAGCAAAATGGTAAGTGGATGCGATGTTTCAATAAGTGCATCAAACACCTTATTATTTATATAAGGCACAGCAATCAGCATGATTTTCCAATAATAGGATGTGACGAAGTTTTTTTTTCTCCAAAATTGCCCACATTTAGATTGATTCTGAACGCGTCACTGAGCTGATGACACGCATTACAATGCGATATTTTATTTGCGTTTTTTTTTCTTTCTATTTCAGTTTTGTCTTTGCATGACCAATCTTGATGATTGGTCTTTGCAACAAACTGCTGTTTAGATTTTGATGGCATTTGTTCCAATGTAAATTATGGATAGGGAAAAAAAATCAAATCAAAT
Source organism: Aphidoletes aphidimyza (assembly GCA_030463065.1). Lineage (NCBI taxonomy): Eukaryota > Metazoa > Arthropoda > Insecta > Diptera > Cecidomyiidae > Aphidoletes > Aphidoletes aphidimyza. The sequence goes on along the minus strand of CM059998.1, from coordinate 22,403,375 downwards.
CAAATCAAATCACAAATAAAATAATATAGAAAAAAACATGGCAAATGTACCAATCAATGTGGTGTGCACTTTTACACAACTCTGAAAAGTGCATACAACCGTACAGTGTGTATATGTTTGTGTGTGGTCATTTGATTCGATTTGATTTTGATGTGAATCAGTAAATTTATTAATATATTTGCATGAACGATGCATTAAACGCGAAGACGTGAATAAATGATATTTCAATTTGATGTGCATTTTTTGGGGGCTGCTGAATTTTGCGCTATTGAGATAGAAAATGTTGTATATTTCTATAGAAAAGGAAATTCAACTGTAAATCACTTGTTATGAAGTCAGTATGTGGTGAAAATAATCAAAACTCCATTAAATGTTCGAAAACAGTTCGTATCTCATGTTGGTTCTGGTGAATTGAGCCAAAATCAGCGAAATGATGTTCAATTTGAGAAACATTATTGGAATTATTGGTCGCCTTTGTAGAGCCGCATACTTTAATGCTTTTCATTTACATTTCTGAAATGTATTAATTACATTTTACCGTATTTGCAAAATTACAATAATGCATGCAATGCCGAGTAAATGCCTAATCGCAATTACCTAGGCCGATTCCCACATTCATCGTATTTGATAATTGTATATAATGAATTAAGCCCCATCCATGTGTCGATGTGTTTGAGAGAGTGTGTGTGTATGTGTGTGTATGTGTGTGTGTGTGTGTGGTGTTGTGCATGCCTCACATACATGAGAAGTGTTATCAAAGTCATTTGTTGTGATTTTATTTCGTATGCCCTACTACTTCATAGCCTCCTTACACACCCCACACACTTTAAACTCTTCTCTGGCACATTCTCTGCCGATATTTACTAAGTGATAACGATGTATTAAACGGACTTAATGCATTCAACGTTAGCACCATGCCTAGTTTGAATAATGTGTGCCTCGCCCAGCATATCAAACCGAACAATTCCAATTTCACAATTTCCAAACGAATGTCAAATCAGTCAACATTCAAGTTGCTACCAAATTATGCATAGAATTTCATATGCAGTTCAAAAATGTTCCACCACATTTTACTGGGGCGCATTGAGTATTTTAGTTTACTGAAGCTCTTTGACACGCTAAAATGGCTAACACTCGAGCATTGATACACTTGAATGGTTGTACATTTTTAAACAAAGTAATTAGATCAAAATCACAGATTAGCGCTATTTACTTATCAATAATACTGTTGTTGTCATTATCATTATCATTTTAGCTGTGTGCATAGTGACAATTTTCTTGATGCTCTCTACACTTTTGACTGTCAAAAGTTATATATACTGAAACAGCTTCAAGGGCATGCACAATTCATCAAATAAATCACAACGCAACAATATATTACGATTAAGATAAATAGAAAATTAAAAACAAAAAACGAACCAGCTGACATGCATATTGTCGTGATCAAATTGAATGTAGAGCAGCAACACAGTAGTAGCAACTATTTTTGCAACTATTGCTCGAATCGAGTGTCTGCTCGACTGCTTTGATTGTCGTCAACCGTACTCAGTTCATTCAGTTGATTCAGTTCATTACAAGTGTATATAATGTCAAAACAATGACAATAAAGCAAATGGCAAATGACAAATGTTCTAACTTACCCGTTGTCGGTGGAACTGTATGACTGTGACTGCTGACAGGTGGATGTAATGGACCGATTTTGCGTTGCATCGGAATTGGTATGACGATACCAGCCGATGACGTTGTGGTGGCCGATGACGAGTCACATTGCTCTTCCAGAGATCGGGTGGTTGCTGTTGATACGGCTGGCTGTGTGGCCTGTGGAGGTGGTGGTGGCGATTGTTGTTGAAAATTTGTATCATCTTTTTTATTTGTTTTATTTAACTGGCCGAACGCATATTGCACGCTCAGTGCGGTTGGTAGTGGCTGTGGAACATTTGTTCGCACCACCTTTGGATCAACATCATAGCCCAATTGAAGGGCACGAGCCTCATCTTGTGCTTGTGCACGGCGCAATGCCGTTTGCAATGCCATCACACGTTGCCGTTCGGCCGTTAAATTGCATTTATCGCAATTACAATAACGGTATTTACAGTATCGTTTATGGCCTTTCAGTTCCACTTTGTCACCATGATTTCGACATCGCGCACAATTTGGTGGTGTACGCGATGATGTGGACGCCGAATTTGAGCCAGACGTACCACATATATCATTTTTCGAATCCATCATCTCTGAATCCGACATGATGTCGTTCCAACTGTCTTCCGATGGCATTCAGACCAACAATCAAAACTTCAAATAGTCAACGAATATGATTTGATGGGTTTTGATTTCGGGTTGTTACACTCGAATCGCGTCTATTCGTCTCTGGTTGTGCAAATGATTTGCAACGTTTTTCGCATACGTTTTGTTTCGGCGTTGTTCAGTGTCCGTTTCCTTTGAATGCGCTCGATCACTGCCTAGAAAATTTTAAATGGAAAAGAGATCCAGTTCAGTACTTGTTCCTTGTGTATGCATACACATCACATTCGTAACTCGCTTGATACGTATATAGTATTTGTTTTGTGTTTTGCTCGTCTTTCTTTTTGACAAATTAAATATAAATCTCGAAAGATGAACCTGATTGCAAAATTATAAACGATTGCAAATCGTGATTTGCGAATCGTGAAATGCATGCGACTATATATGCTTTGTAACGCCTGTAAGTTTTGATTTGTGTTCGTCTGGCGAGTGCATGAACAAACGAGTGAGCGAGCGAGCAAGCCAACGAGAGAGAGAGAGAGAGAAAAGCGGTCATTCACGGTACGATTCGAAATGTACTTGCATTTTTTTTTTTTGTTATTTTAGCAAATTGCTAGGATTACAAAGTCAGAGTTTACAATAATACTGAAAATATGATACCAGTTGATTATAGGCCTAGCAAGTTTGTTGTTATTTTTTTTTATTGTTCGCTATCTCTTTTACTCTCACTGTGCATGTAAGTGTATTTATCTTTGAGCTTGTACTCGGCCATTCATTTGACTGCAGTTGCTTGCCCTTTCCGTCTCCCTCTCTCACACACACACACACACACACACACACACACACACACACACACACACACACACACACACACACACATGCACACTCTCTCTTTCGGTTTGTGTTTGTCGTTCTTGTTTTTCATATTAAGCGAATTCGAAAGAAGCGGCGAATAAAAAAAAAAGTTTACTTGTCACTATCACGGTATGTACGGGCGTGATAAACGCGTTGAGAAGCAACCAAAATTTAAAAAAAAAAAAACAAATATGAATTGATTAATATACAAATACAAGCAAATACACTATTCGCATGCTACAATACAAAGTCATGTGTTGTCGGTAAGCGATATTTGTACTTGAATTGTTGTTGGTGTTGTAGTTTTGTGTTCGTTTTGTTATGAACGTGTCCACGAACGGTTCAGTCAGTCGATTGCCAATGTATAGTATGCACGCTGTGTAGCGATACACATTCATATACACATAAAAAAAAAACGTCAGATGAGCGAACGGTGCGCGATTATAGAGGCGAGAAATGATATTGTAAGTATGTTATAATGTCATACAATGTTGTTGCAATATTTTGTTGCTTTTTTTTCTTCTTTTTCTTCTTCTTTTTAATTTTAAAAAGCTTAAACGAAGAAGACTTGTAGCTGTGCGCTATACATTGTATTTATTTAGAAATGGCAACGAGAGAAGACGAGAGATAACAATATAGAGAAATATACATATAAAAATATATATATATAAATAAATATATATAATAAAACGCATAGCGATAAAGAAAGAGACAGCCAGTTTGACCACACTTCAATCCGATTGTGTCTTAATATGGGTGATATCTATGCAAACATATATATGCATATGCATTGCATTCGTCTACAAACCAAATCTATATCACAATAAGTGCAATGTTTAGCGTATATTTTTCCGCTATCGCAATATTCATAAACTGAATTATATATAGAAATGAATTGAAATAAGAGTATTAAAAAGAAGAAGCACACACACAAACAATGTTTGCGCACACAAATACGGAACAACACACACACACACACACAGCATACAACCAATGAACCAAATCTAATGTAGTGCCACTGTTCACTAAACCACTATTCATTTTTCTATTATATGATTTGCATGAAAATACCGAGAAAAGGTGGTTCCGATTGATTTCAATCAAATTTTTTATTTGCGGAAAATTGAACAGGAAAATGAGACACATCAAAATGGAAAAAAACTACAACATAAATATTTGCCATTGAAGGCAACTCTTGAATAAATTGAAAGACAAAAAGCACACGAACGATTAGAAACATTGTATATTGTTTGCATGTGTGTGTGTGCATTTGGTTAGCGTGCATGGAATTTGTCATGAATTTGTTTTGATACACATGTGTTTATTAAATTGTTGCTCTCTTCGAATTTTGTGAATTAATTGTGCTTTTAAAAATCTCACATACGAAAGTCGATGTTGAGACATTTTTTTTACTGAAATTCCTAGAATAAATAATCCTCAACCAAAATGAATAGAATCAAGCTCGAAATGGAATGAATATCACGATGTCATGTACCGACGTAACACCGAAGGGGCCAAGTGTATTAAAAAGTACAATGGAGACAACGGCACAAAAAAAAGACAACAGCGAATAAATATTAACAATAGAAATTAACGTAAAGGACAAAAAAAGACTATTTATTATATTATTGTTTGCATGTGGATATTTTTCCTGTTGTCGTTTTCGTTACGTTAGGTTTATTGTCACATACATACAGTTGCATCGCTGCAACACACAAATAGACCGTTATTAGTAAATGGTTGCTACTTTAAATATTGGCATTTTGTCTCTTGCTCTGTGTCTCATTTTTTTTCTTCTGTGTGTGTTTTTTTTTACTTATTTAATGAATACATTTGAATTTCTATTGCTCTGTGTGGCTTGGATGGCTCTCTATTTTCTACGATAATTTTGGTCTATTTCGATCCGTTGCTCTGCACTCTTTCTTTCTCTCTTTATCTCTCCCTCTCTGTTTTTCTGTCGAATTGTTTGCATTTTTCGTATTTTCTTTTCATTCTGATAATTGGTCTTGAAGAATTTTTGCAGCTGCATTTATCGTGCACTGGATATGAGTAACATGTAGTACAGTTGGATCATTGGCGATTTAACTGGCTACCTCCATGCATATCGTGTTCATTATAATCTAATATTACTGTTTCTGTTTTGAGTAGCCAATAAATATGTATTTTTTGTTGTTTCTCTCTCTCTCTCTCTCTCTCACTCTCCTTTCATATTTGTGGAGCAGATGATTCCAGTTGGATACAAAATACATTTTGCAGCCCATTTAAGAAATGTGATGCGCGCGTGTTTCCATATGTTTTTTTTAAATTTTATTTTTATAAATTTTAATTAGCATCGTAATATTTGTTGGTATGATTGGGGCGATTTTGGTTTTCTTTCATTTGGTTCGAAGAAAAGATTGTTTTTTTTGCCATCTCTGTCTGGTCCACTACCCTTCCTCAAATACACAATTGATTCGAGACTTGACGCTAATATTCGTGTTTGTGGTTGTGTTGGCACATTTGCACACAAATACCATTCGGCACACACTGAGAGAGCAAATAAATGGAATAACTCTGAATGAAACTAAGCATCCATAGCACGAATGTAATTTGCAGCTGTAGCAAATGAAATGCAAGTTATAAAGTTAAATGCGCATCTCATTCACTGAAAGATATGCTTTTTCTCTGTTTTGTTCAATTGTATTTAATTTGCCGTAACTAACGCTTTTTAATCACTTTTAAACCTGTCCAAATGGCAAGATCTGCATACAAGTTGTATAGTGATTGAATGTGATGTTCACTTTGTTGTTGTTGATTGTGTTTTTTTTTGAGTGTGTGTGTTTCTTCTTCAAATTTGTATCTTTAAGTTTTTGGTAGTTTGAACCGTTTGAACCCACATGAAAAGATGTAATACAGTGAAAATCATCAAATGCACATTACACACAGGTACACACGCAGACTGAAGAAGAGATTTGAATAGAGTGTGCGGGAGCGGGGTCATCATATCAAAAGAAGAAAAAAACAAACTAAATGATTTAAATGATTTGGCAAAACTCTTTTTTTTTACCTCTTTCACGGCACTTGACCTTTGTGTTTTCGTGTATACAGTTCGGTGTATTTGAAACGATCAAATCCAATGAAAATATGACCGATCATTTTCGTGATCGTAGTTGCAATTCATCAAAAAGAGCACCAATTGCAATTGCAATTGGATGCAAATTATCGACAGCATAATGGTGATCGAACCTTTGAAACACACCAAACGAACTTGTAAATGAAAACACGGATGCCAACATTGAAGAAAGAAAAAAAAAGAGAAGAGAATATATGTCTGTCAGCAAGTAGCAATTTGTATGCAATTCCTTTAAATAACGCCAAATTATAGTATACAGACAGTGAGTCGGTTTGCCGACATTACTCAAAACTGCATCACCAGAATGAAAGAAAGAAAAAAACATACACACACACACACACACACGGCAAATACAACAACAACATCTACAATTTCTGCAATGTATTGTAATATTTACATTGCATTCGTGCATATCTATATACTTAATGTCTTGCATTTCTTTCAATATTTTATTCGTTCTCGTTCACTTTTTTCTTTCCTGATCGCTCTCTGTCTTGCTCCCCCTGTTTTTTTTTTTTTTTTTTTTTTTTTTTTCATTTGCCAAGAAGCTGTTCACTTTGGTTGACCAGTAAAAACATATTTTAAAGATGAATAAAAAAAAACCTGTTTAAGTTTTCGCAGCAACTTTGTAATTCAACGATATTAAGTATTCAAATTAAATCACTGCTGAAGATTCAGAAATAAAAAAAAATAAAAAAAAACTATCATGAACACACGGCACACACACGGAGAGAGAGAGCACATGGGAGACTTAGATTTTGCACACGGACAGTGAGTTCAAGAAATGACTAATAACAATCAAGCACAATGACAACAATGAATATCTTTCTAGTCACCGATGTGTATTTCGCGTTTATCTCATTTTCTCTCTCTCTCTCTCTCTCTCTCTCCCTCCCTCTCTCTTTCTTTAGTTCAATTTTCATATTACATTCATATGATAGTTTCTAGTTGCTCTAGCGATCCCAATTTAGCTGATTGATAGCAACGTCATGCCAAAATCAAATACACACAACAATTTTGCATCTATTTGATGTTGGTGATGATGATGTTTTGCGATAATGGGATCGGATCGGATCGGAATGGATCGGTCGCCAAACGATTGATCCTCAGCTCAGCCAATATCTAAGCCATACATTCCAATTATATTTCTCTCTTTCTTTATGCTCATTTTTGATTTCATTTCGTCGCTCCCAAAACAATCATGCACATTCAACCTCAATTTTGATTTAAATCATTTCGTCGCACCGTCGCACCACCACAGATGACGTTCGGTTAGTTGCACGTGTTGCATTGAAACGAAATATGTTTGTGTGCGCTTTTCTTTTTCTTTGATTTCGTGTTTTGTTTTTTCATCTTTTTATATTCTTTAAGGTTTTTTTGTTCTCTCTGTGCAACAGATTTCAAATGTAAAGCCTTTTAGTTGGCCGATCAATCAGGTTAGTAATTTAAGTGGTTATGCATGTTGCTTTTATTGTTGAACTGCCTGCATTTGACTGAAAATGTCGCAATTTGTTCACGAAGATCATTCTTTTTCAATTTTCTATTGAATCTTTTTTGCATTTTAATTAAAAACAAATTACTTAATTCAGATTGAATTCATCAGTTTAGAGAAAAACAAAAACTAATCGGTCTTCTGTTTTTTTTTTCTTGTAACGAAACGATACTTCATAAGACAAAAAAAAAATTACATGAAACAAAAACATACACATATGTAAATATACACAGTACCGCCGCGTAACTGCTCGCTCGTGAAGTGTGTTTTTGTTGTTGCTTGATGCTGATGATGTTGCTGCTGCTGCTGGTGCTTTTGATGCAGATCGGTGTTATGTGTACACAATTTATTTAGATTTTGTTATTTTGTTTTTCTTTTTCTTTTTTTAAATATTAACAATAATTTAGATTTGAAACAAATAACAACAACAGCCAAACAAAACAAACAAAAATATATCAGGTGAAATTATTTCAAAACTATAAAGAGTTTTCAATATTAATTCGAACCGAATTGAACGCGACACGTGAAAATGTGTCGCCTTATGACGACGGTTAAGAGGCAATGTTTTTATTTTTAATGCATTTATCGAGTGTGGATCGGTCTCTATTTCTGCTCTTTTTAATCTGTGTGTGTGTTTTTTTTTCTTCTTGTTGTTAATTTACTTGTTGGTTTTAACAAACAAAAAATTAATATATTTTTTTTTAACTGTGTTGAAATATTTGTAACTGTGTTATTATTTTTGATTTGGTGATCTCTGATTCTGTTGATACAACGACAATTGCTCTAGTGCTTTTCGCGAAACAAAACCAAAATAAAAAAAAAAACAACCAAAAAAAATTTCAAATGGAAAACCACTGCAAAATCGTTTCCGTATCGTAGCGAAAACATACAGACTGTGAACAGCGCAACAATAATACACTTTAGTGTTTCGGTTTATTTCGAGCAGTGCAATCAATTTGATTCGAGTAGTATCAGTTGATGACTGAATGCCTCAACGAGACGGTACATACAAAGTCCGAGAATCACGTCAGTCAAATGTTTCGCGCTCTCTCGCTGTATGTGCTATGTATACGGTTATGTTATGGTGTGCATTCGATGTGTACGATGTGTGTTGTGTACGCGCTGGTTTCGTTTGCCTGTATTGGCACCAAGTAACAAACTATTTGTGTTGAAAAATGTTTTCATGTGTACACATATCAACGGTCCTCGATAATTCGTTCGCTATAGCTAAACAATCGAACACTGAATAACACACAACAACGTTCATTGTGCGCGAGACAGGGACAGAGGGCGCCCGACCATGTGTATGTGTGCTGTACAAGTAGAAATACGACAGGAAAGGAAAAGAATTGAACATTGCACGACGAGACGAAGAAACAAGCGGTAACATCGAAACGAGATGAAAAATAATGTGCATATATGTGCGGCTGTGAGTGTGTGTATTTGTGTATGTATTTTCAGCCAAAATATTTAAAAAAAAAAGAAAAAGGCAGAGACGCAAGACACTACAGCATAAGGGAATTACATGGAAATGGAATATTCATACATATCGCGTTCGCTGCCAATCTGCTTACGTGCGTGTGTGTGTGTGTATATATGTGGAGCGATGAGCGATGAGCGATGAGCGATGCCGAATGCCGTTTGCCGTTTGCTGTTTGCCGAATGCACGTGTATGCTGTTGCTATTGCTGTTGCTTGTTCGCTCGTATCACAACGTGAACGTATGTTTACGTATTGGCTGTTGCACGGTTGCATTCGGTTGCTCTCTGTCTCTATCGCATTTCTCGTTCGTTCGAAGTGTTAGATATTGCGTTCGAACTGAATTTCTCAGCATTGCCGTCTACATATGTGCCACATCACACACACCGTATTTTTTTCGTTATTTTTTTTTTTATTTTTGCAATCAAGTTCAAAGACACACAACGCGCCACCGTTGTGGGCCACATATCAACTGCATTGGTTTAAATATTGAAATGCTTCAAAGCACAACACTGCTTTGCTAACGAAACACTTGGTCCGAGCGTCCTGCAATTTCACTTCGTAATTTTATACTCGTGCATTGTGAACACGGTCATATATTTACGGATATAAATATATGTCGATTTTCCAGTGTAGTTGTATGGATTCAATACAAATCTGCTTATAGCTGTAAAACAATGCAAAAATCACACTGACAATTCACATGCATACGCAGTTGTTGCTGTTGTTGTTGTTGTTATTATTATTTTGCATTTTATTTATATATTTATATATATTTTATATATATATCAATCTAGAGATTTGAGTTACTTCGTCCATATTTTGAGGCTAAAATGCCGGCAAAGCGATAAGTATTCAAATCAACTGAAATATTAATTAATCGAAAGATCAACAGCTGAAAGCTCGAATGGCGACTACAATACATTGACGATTAAGTGATCGTCGCCGTTATTATGGTCGTAGTGGAAAATACAACTGAATTTATCATCGGTTCAAGTGAACGGTTCGAACATAAAAAAAACATCGCATTACAATCCTTTGTTTAAATGATCATACTATTGAAATGCGATATTATGAAAAGCCGGTCTTCGTTTGGGACATGCTATGCAACATTTGCATACACACACACACACACGAAAAAAAAACATAATAAAATGTAAACCGTTCTGCGTTCATCGGATGGACATCACACAATCGTACGCACGATCTTGGTAAACTATTTAAAATGAAGGTGACTGAAACGATTGAAGCAACTGAGGCAACTGTGCAAAAGGTGATATATACAAATCATAAATTTGCGAGTTCAGTGGTGCTTACTTTAAAACAATTTAACTGAGAGAACGAGCAACGACTTGTCATATGAGTGCCAGGTTTATTCGATTATTATGAGCGCTGGTGAGCGGTTATGTGTTTTGACTTTTTGCTCGTTGTTTTTTTTTTGTCTTCCCCTCTGTCTTCGGTGTACAAAACATACACATGGAGCACGATTGCATATTTATTTTGTCGATTCGCACGCGACTCGTCGACGTTCTTTTTTATCTCACACCTATTCCATCCATATTTCAGTTTGGCACGATTACATTCAGATTTATTAAATTGGCGTCCAGAGAAAAAAAAAATAAACAAAACAACAACAAAATACAGGTGAACAGCAACATTTATAAATGTGAAATCAAGCAGATAACACACACACAAAAACACCAAAAATAGCCCGTTTTTACTTCGATCGTATTTCTATTAAAAATAAAATCCATTGAAATGTACGGTTTCGTAAAATTACATAAAATATAGTGATTTAAATAGAGAAACAAAAATGACTAAACTAGAATTTTTTTTATAGAATGTAAACGCCACAATTGTTGCGGTTTTGAATGTCTGGTTGAATGTCTGAATTATGTTAAGGTGCAGTAAAAAAAAATGATTGGTTATTTCGAAAATAAAACCTAGTTTGAATTTCCTCAGCCTTGTTTTATTGTGATATTAATGTTCATTTTTGAGATATTTAAACAATTATATCGAATTGGGACCAAGATTCTCCACCCTTTCAATTTTGCTCGTACGGTTTTGTGTTGTTATTTTTTTTTTTGTTTTCATCAATTTATTTAGCCTCTTTTCAAGTACATTTCCTAAAACAAATTTCTTAGAAAAAATTGTACCACTGAATCGAAACGGGTTTTGGAAAAGAGTTTGTGTGTTAGACAGTAGACGGAGAACTTACAGTAGACACACAGCACTCAACACATTGTATTGAATTGTAGACTTTAAATTTGAACGTAATTAGCGGTTGTGTAGCTTGGCACAAATCCGAGAATAATAAAATGGTTTTCAGTCAAATATTCCTTATTACATCATGATTTCAACATGTCAAAGTCAATAGAAACTGATATTCATTCGAATCGCCTTATTTTACTACAAAATATTTTTAAACAGTTTTCTAGGTGTTTTAGCCAACAAATCTCTATTTATGCAGTACATGACTCGGATGAGAAATGCGTGTGTGGCTTTCACGCTAAGGTGATAAATTTACTCACTTCGTTGATAGCGCTGATGGCGTTGATAGTTAATTGTGATTCTCAAATTGTGAATCGAAAATATTTCGATCAAATAGCACAGTTTAATTGCATTAAATTGCATTAAACGTCATGCGCAAAAGGTAAGCTTCACGCGTTTAAATTGATTGGAATTTTCTAAACTTGTTTTTTAAATGAATTATTTTTTAAAATAGATTTTCTGGGTGCATGCCGCTGGCTCCCCCGATCGGAGATTTGAAAATTTAATAGCGACTAATTTATTTAACACAACTTAATCCCGTTTTTTCGGGGCACTTCTGGTGTATTTTGTATGAACAATTATCATTTTTTGAATGAAAAAAAAATCGAGTTTTTGCAATATTTCGAAAACTACCTTAATGATTTTGAATGTAACGATATGTATGTGTGCGTATGGAAATTGACTTCATTTTATAAAAATTCAAATTCACCCAAATTTCAGGTTGGAAATATACACTAAAACCCCGAAAGTGTTCCATATGAAATATACGGAATTCTATTGAAGGCACTGAGCAAGGGATAGATTAACTTAAAAGTAATTCATTCTTAGTCGATGATTCCCCAAAAAACAAAAGTAATTCCAGTATTCTAGTAATTCAAATAATTCTCTCATTATTCAAAGTAATTCCTAAAAACTGTCAAAAACGTCAACATTTGTCGGGTCGGTGCCTGACAATTCATACAAAAAGTGTAATCCGAGTAAATCCATGGAATTCAATGTAATTCCTCTGCCTGAAAAAGTAATTCCTTGAGTTATTTGCCTCTTGGCACTGAGCGCCCCAAAGACGGTTCTATGGTTAAATAAACCAAAATGGTTTTTCATTTTGAAAATATAGTTTAAACTTTAAAGAATTCTTATTATTTTCAACAGTGGAAGTGAATGAAACTCAAGTGAGTTTGAGTGAGCTAACAATTGAACATGAGCTAAATGTGATATTTATTTTCGTACGAATTTCACATAACAATTTAATGAATAAAATAATGCTTTGAACTCGTGCTCGTTCCACTATAATAAAAATATCCTTTCTTGATTCGAATGTGTTGAGATTCTTTTTCCTGAATTATCTTCGGCTTTATTCTACAGCACACACTGTACGTACAAACAAGTTTTAGCCGATGTAAAAAAAAAGAACACAAAGTGCTACACACTTATTTTCTGTTATTTACCTAACAAGCGCCAGTTGACCTTAAAACACTACGCTCTTGAGTGAAATACGTTTTTATCCGATTCTACCATTGAAAGAGAATTAATGTTAAATGCAGTTTAAGGAATTTACGCCATTTGTTGATATAAAATGGTGAGTGTTCGATTTGCTCTGCGTAACAATTCGGAATCTGATTTCGTATCACTTGATATTGTATCCATTCAAAATGTATGACACACAAAATTGGTTCATAATGCGGGGTTTAGCTGAAAATTGGCAATTGGTAAGTATGTGTAGTGTATTGATTGAAATGATTATTGGATTATCTGGAATTGGAAACATTCTTTTGGTGAATGGCAACAGTTCAAATAAGATATTCTTGATAGCCAATGAAAATGGTGTCAAATCAATGGGTAATTAATACAAATTCTTCTCAGAATGTGCACTGTGCAGCGTTGAGGTAACATAGAATTTCTAGAATATTTCCAGAAACGAGGTGTGGGTCATTTAAAACAACAGGCTTAACAGATGAAATACGCTGATGGCGATTGCAAACATTTAAATTTAAATGAATTCGTTTTCTGCAAGACAAATTTATTTTAATGAGCATAATTAACGAAATTGATCGATCGTTTGTTTACAACGATTTCAATTTTTTTTCTCTTTTTTTTAACATTTGATCGATGGAATGCAAACACACGCAGACTAAAAATGAACATGTTTCAAATATTGCGATTTCGAATATGTAAAACGAAATTTCATTTTTGTTTTTGTTTGTGATTTTGATACCTTTCAAAAATTGGCACCAAGAATATATCCGTTTCGTAGATTGTAAATTTTATATTATGTATAGCACAAGCTTAAATCCGTGTCAAATTTCGTGTGATAATGATATTATCTGATCAAAGTGCTTTCTGTCCGTTCAATTCCGGAAAATTGTGTGCAAGGTAAGCATAAATTGGTGCATTTTGAATGCAGAGCATTAGGATATCAGGAGTTCAACATCTTTTGTAGTCCTTGTTGTAGTTTCTGTGTTAGTTCTGAATTTAAAAGTGACAGAGGATGAGAGAGGATGAAAAAAGAAAGAAATGAAATTGACACATGCAATTTTAAGCTGAGAAAAGCACCGTCAGACAAAGTTCAGGTCTTAATGGGTTAAACTTAATAATGGCTCTCTTTTGTATTACATCCAACAATGAGCGAATTCACATCGCATATCTCGACTGATATGAGCACGGAAAATTGGGAAAATTTTTGAAACATTTGAGCAAGTACGGAATTTATCTGAACGTGAATTCAAACCAATTCCTCTGGAGACTATTTACACGTTTCGTGCAATAGCAGCTATAAATTTGCACATTCGATGAGATATAGACCATCGCTTATATTATGCGCACATTATTAGATGGAAGTATATTGTGTGCATAGTAACTCAATGCAGTCTCAATCCACGTCATTGTTTCGACTGGCTCGGTGTTGATGGTGTTAAAAATGGCAAAACACTTCAATTGAGTGTGGCGCAACATAACCGCCGATGAATACCCCGAAAACTGTGTGAAAATTCTCAATACAATTTCTTATTTGATTCAAAAACTGCAACTGCTGGAAAACTGATGCAAATGTTAAAACCTCGAAAAATATTCAAAACACAAACACTCTACAACCAACACACATACACAGAGAGCACACATTGAAAATGCTCAAATATATATTTTGAACGAGAAACATGATTGAAACTTCGATACACAAATTATTCGGCAAATTGATGGTACAAAAGCCATGCACATTGCACAGCACACACACACACACAACACCCATCTTTCTCTTTCACTCGCTTTATTTGTGTTGATACGTATTTTTCAATCTAAGATCGCAATGCATGTGATTTCCTTTGTTGCTGCTTGATAATGTGAAAACGTTCGAATGGCCAAAAGTTTGAAAAGTTCTCTTAAATGAATGTAATCCCAAAGTTTTAGTGTTTTGTGTTGTGTGCACTAATTTAGTAAGGGTTTTTATTTTATTCAATTTTTTGTTGTTGTTGTTTGTTTGTTCACCACTTCACATTTATTGCTTTTCATTATCCGTTGTGTTGTATGTTGTACTCGAAGGTGTTGAGATTAGAGCATGGGATAAATACGTTTGTTGGTATTGGTAAATACAAACATTTCGAGCTGAGAATTAAGTGAAGAAATTCACGGGCGTACTCGTTCCGTTCCGTTCCGTTCATTCTCTTCCTTGTTTTTCCCGAATTTCCACCGACGATGTACAGAAGTACAGATGCACCACAGACAGTGTTCAATAAGCTGAAGTCATAGTGTATCGTTGTTACTACTTGGCGATTATAGCACAAAAGGAATGGAACATTCCTGCTATTCAACCGTTATGTAGCAATCTAATAATATATGTATCGAAATCTTTGGTATCGAGACGGATACAAGTTGGTTTATAGGGCGACTATGAATATATGGGCGAATGTGTGAGAGTGTGTGTGATATCATTTACGCTCGGCATTTTTCACATTGAGTTTTTCCTGTATATTTCACAAAGATGCACACCAACTATTTATGCATTTTGCCATTGTACCGATTGTCTAATGAAAACATGCACTGAATGTACAAGAACTTTGTTCATTTCGTTCCAATGCTCATGCTCTCCCATTCGGTTTTCATATTGCATTTTCATTTAACCACAAAAACCGAGCACGGATCAAACACATCCATGTCTCTCATTCAAACGTACGTTTCAACGACGATATAAAATTACGAAACTTACTTTATTTTCGCTTCCTAATTTTCGCATAAGATTTCGAAGATAATCATCTTGTGTATTAAATTCACGGTAAATAACTTGAAAGCACGTTGCACAAAATTTCTATTACTGACACTGAAATGAACTGAACAATTTTTTTACGTGTATTGCCTTAGCACCCAACCCAAAAATGACCCAATCACATTTTCATCATTCATGAATGAAATGATCATTTAAATTTTCAACATGTATCAATATTTACGCAAAACCCATTTTTTTCAGAGCAATAAAAACAGTAGATTCTACTTAGTAAATGTATATTGTGCAGTTGGTTTTGCTTTATTTCAAACATGAATATGGATCGTCGACATCGAATGTTTCGAAATGCTATTGATCATGACGTTAATTGAAACAAATCATCAATGTGAAAATGTCAAGCATAAAATGCAAATGATTTGAGATTAAAGATGGTAATTTTCTTGGTTTTAAATATCTTGTACAGTTCTTTTGTCATCATAGAATTGTATTTAATTACACTAACAACAACAACAAAAAAACGCGCTTGATTCCGTTAGGTCAATAAAATTTGCTACGTTTGCTTGAAAATGCCGATGATTTTTCGATGTAAAACTCAACGATTGCAACATAAAGTCAAGTGAAAAACTTAAAGAGCCGGCCCTTTGAGGCACTTTCTAGAATTGTTACGGCACTTGTTGAGAACACTGACATGGCGCAAAGTAATACACAATGGCCTATATATTACATACGCATTGATGGCAATGTCACATTAAATTCGAAAAGCATAACGACAATCGCATTGAAAATTAACATGATGGCACGTATTTGTGTGCGCGTGATCGCCTATCTCGATCATATCATCCGCGTTACAACACATTGCAATGCTTCATTTTTTTTTTTTTTAGGCAAAAATGATGACAAACCGCGTCGCACTTAGCTGCTTGCTTGCTGTTCATTTTCTCTGGCCATTCTAATGAATATCCAATTGAGCATGTGCAGTAATTTTGTGCAAGTTTCATTCATACAACACGGTACATGATAGATAGCTATGTACGGTAGAGTTTGGATGTCTGACCAACACATCAGGTCCGATGCAATCCAATCGATTTGTGAAAACCGTGGTTTTAGCCGCGGCTAACCGAAATCTGGTTCCGTTTGGCTTCATTACTCGAAATGAAGTAGCTTTTATAATTGGGAGAGAGTACAGTTTCTAGTCCTATCGATGAGTCTTCTAGTTTCAATACATTCTAATCCTCAACACTGTATTAGTCAGTCCAGGCTCTGGTATCGGGCATGCTCGGTCTCTGAATAGACGGCCCAAACGGAGCTCTCATGTTAAGTGTGGACAAAACAAACAGCATTGGACAACAGTTGCCCAGTTTTCGATTTTTTTTCGTTTCGTTCGCTGCTCAAATGCACGAATGAATTAAAAATTCTGCGCCGTTTTCTACGTTGAAATTGTTGAGTGATTCATTCCCATCGAATCAACAAGTCAAAATACATGCCAAACACCGAAACACTTCATGTTCTTTACATTGTTTTTCGTTTTTCTTCTGTTAGAATTTTGTTGTTTGTTATTGTTGTTGTTGCTTTTTGATTTGAGTTCATTTTGGATTTATTGAATACTGGTCAAATTGAATGAGCAGCACACGTCATGAATATTTAATCAAACGTAATTTCTTTGGCATAAATTGTGTTACGATGTATCTACATTATTAAATTTTGTTGTTGCCTTTTCTTTCTTTTTTCATGCAGTGAACATTAAAAACATTAAAACCAAATCACAATTCATTCTGACAATTGTCTACCTCTTTAGGGCCAAACAGCTAACGGGTTTTCATTAGAACAATCGTGTTAACGTATATAAATAATTTGTGCCATCACCAAAATGCGTTCATTTTTTGAAAAGTGCTTGCACTAGAAAGATCGCTTGTGCTGTGCCAATTGTATATTGTTCTTTCTATTCAAAAAAAAAAAAAAAAACAAAAACAGTATCATTTAAAATTGGATTTAAAAGTTTCAACAGATTTAAATTTGGTAGAAAAATTGTGCATTTTAAACTTCTATAACAAAATTCATCGAATTTTAACAAACGAAAAAAATGTCTTTACTTTGGATTACATTGATCGTGTTGATTGTGGTGAATGATGGCATCAATGCAGGCGTTGTTGTCCGGGTTAGTTCCTTTTCAGCAGTTTGTTTTTTTGTTTTTTTAAATTTTTCATCTGTTGTTGTTGTTAAGTGAGTCGCAACTGTGCGTTCATTAATTGACTGGAAAGAAAGTGCGTGACTCCTTGTTCGATTTGATAATTCCTTCTATTTTCTTTTTTTTTTGGCCGATGGCATTAATTGCAATCATAATATAGTGATCGGTTGTCATATTGATGAATAAATTGAGCTAAACAAATTTGTTTCTCCCCTAAAGAGACGGCCGATTTCAATTCAAGAACGTGTTCCATTTACCTCAACGGCAGCCACAACCACAACTGCACTGGCACCGGAAGAAAGCACCGTGATTACAAATCGTTTGTCACGTCTCACATTGCCAAGTAATGCAACATCGATTCGCAGTGACATCACGGACAATTTCTCGTGCTTAGGTCGTCCATATGGTTATTATGCAGATGTAGAAAATGATTGCCAGATTTTCCATGTCTGCTTACCAGTTACCTATCCAGATGGCCAAGGGCGACAGTTTCGTTGGAGTTTCATTTGTCCTGAAGAAACCACTTTCAATCAAGTAAGATTGTTTTTTTTTTGTATGGACACTTTCTTGCGATCACAATCTCATTTGATTGATGAAATGAATTGAAAATGTGTGTGTGATCTGCGTCGTTGTTTTTTTTTTCTTTCTTTCATTCTTTCTTTTTTGTTCTGAATTTATTTTGCGTGCAGGAAGCATTCACGTGTGTTCGAACTGATGAAATGAACTTTGATTGTACCGATTCCGAGAAATTTTATGAATTGAATCGGATTTTGGGCTTTAAAGAGGAAACTAGTACCGAGGAAATTACAAGCAATGAATTAACTCCCAATTCACCTAGTTCATCGGAAGAAAATACCAAAATCAATACGAACGAGCGATTTGACATTCAAAATATCGAAAATAATCAACGATTCAAACCATTGATTAACAATCCGAGTCGAATTGCACCACCAACGGCACCAGCTCGTAATCCAATCACAAAGAAACCAACGACTAGTCCATTGATTAGTACATTCAACACGGAAACTGTACCGCAAACAACATATTTCCGTGAACCAAATGTAGACCGAGTCAATTTAACAACAACAAATGACTTAATTCTGTCAACAACATTGACACCGGTCAATATAGCTCAATTTTTTGATCTAACTACCAGAAAAATGGACAATTATCCAACCACAACCATCGGACAAACCATTGAATACACCACTGATACAGAGCAAACGACACGATCGACATTTGTTCCAAATTTATACGAAAATGGTGATCAATCGAAAACTGACGAAATTGTTGACAGCATAAAACAATTGCAAAAGCTATTCCCATCGAATGCTGACGATTCACGTGAAAAACGGTTCCTTTTTAAGTCGGACAGTGTTAAAAATCGACAAAAGCTTTTCGAAATGTTAAATCATCACTAGACTATGAGTTAACTGCTTTGGCATTGGATTGATGGACATTTTCAAAGTAGTGAACTAGTTTAGGAGCAATCATTCGTTTAATTCGACACGTGAAACATTTCAAGGAATTTTTCAGTTATTTTACTGATATTTGAAATTATTTTAGATTTAACTGTATCCCACCAGCAATCATCAATATGCACGTTTATGATTAAGTTTTGTGACGAAAAAAAAACACTGTTTTAAATTAAATCGAAATTGAACACCCCATAAAATGCGCATTTTCATCTAATCGAATTGGCGTTTACGGAAATACTCAAAAACATTCCATAAATTGACGGCAAAAGACGTCATTCGTACTCATATAGTCATCATTATCATTGAAATTTTGTGTACTACATTGAATCATCATGATTTAGTTTCGAATCTTATACTGATATTTAGATTTGAAAAACATAAAAAAAACTCACTAAATTTACGATTGATTGTACTTCGATATATGCATGCATGTATGGTTTGGTCGATGCTAATTTATTTTTCCAAATCTCTTTCTCTGTGTATAAATAAATCAAAATAATAATGTGAATTAAATCAAAATTGTGCATTATTTTTGAATATTGTTTTATATTTTGTCATTTTTGTCAAATTTATATTTGTTAAATATTCTCTCTCTCTCTCTGTTTATAATACAAAAAAAAAACGATTCATTTTTGTTCACTAAAATACAGCAGACGCTCGGAAATTAGAACCAATTGGTTTTTCAGCTGGTTCTAATTTTCGAAAGGTTCTAATTTCGGAGCGTATTTTGAAAATCGATTTTTCATGTCAAAATGGAGAAAATCAACACATATATTGTCATATCAGTTGAAATATCTTTGGTTTTTATTGATATATGAATGGAATTTTATAATAGAATCAGTAATCAAATGAGTTATTTGTCAGGTGACTCATTTTTCCGTCATGAAATCAGTTATTGAGCTTTGTTTTTTCGTTTTATTCAAATGAGAAACAACTATATCAGAGCGAACAGCCAGTAAATTAGACATATGTTTGGTTGAGAGTAGACATGTTTGTCCGCACCATTTGAGCAAATTGTTAACACTTTCAATCGCTGATGAATATGAAATCCGTGGCTCGTTGATCTCACCATTCATTTCGACGTCATTGTCCGAATCATCGACATCAGTTTCAATACCCGTATCATCAGAATCTTCTTCGAATATGTCATCATTCCATTCATCTATATCACCTGCTGCTATACTGTTGTTTGGAGCAATTTTCGATAAAAGCATTTGAGTTTGTTGGAGAATTTCCATGTAATCGCAATCTTGCTGAACCAATTCAGATAACGGTAAATCGTCCTCCTCATCGAATTGACTTGAATCCCAATTCATTATTTTGTTCCACGATTTTGCAACGACACTTTGAGATAGTTCATCCCAAGCTTGTTTCAGCAATACAATAGCATCCGAAATTTTGTGTTGTTTTAGATATTCATGCACATCAACATCATCTTGTGCAACCAAATGACTCAATAATTTATTCCGATATATTAATTTGGTCATTTTTATTGGATTTTGATCCATTGGTTGGATTGCAGCGGTTACATTTGGTGGCAACAAGAATGCAACGATATTACCATCTTCACTGTGTAGTTCTTCAATCGGTGCATGTGCAGAACAATTGTCAATGACTAAGATAGCTTTCGGTGGCAAATTATTCTCTTTCGAAAAACGACAAACCTATACGAATAAAAAAGAATGAACATTGGTCGAAAAAGTTATTTTACTTTTGAGGATTTAACACTGCTTACTTCTTCGATAAATATTTTGTGAAACCAATTGTGGAATATTCGCGATGTCATCCATGCTGCTTTCGAGTTGTCATAGTGAAGTGGATTATGAAAATCTCGGAAGCACCTTGGGTTCTTTGCCTTGCCGATGACTAACGGTCTCAATTTATGTGTGCCATCACAATTCGTTCCGAGTAAGATTGAAATTCGCTCTTTCTGAATCTTCCGACCGGGTGCGTTTTTCTCACATGCGGCAACATATGTTTTGTCAGGCAAACAACGGAAAAACAATCCACTTTCGTCTGCATTATAAATTTGTGCATTGGTCAGCCCCATTTCGGCAATTTTGGCACGAAATCGATGTATGTATGGTGTAATCAACTCAATGTCACTTGAAAGTATTTCACCACATATCTTCAAGAAACGGATACCGAATCTGCGTTTGAATTTTCCAAACCAGCCATCACTTGCAACGAAATTATTTGATGTTTTTTCTGGGTACATCGATTCAAACAGTTGTTTAGCCTTCGCTTTCATTATTGGACCACTGATTGTACATTTTCTGTCGCGTTGCTTCAAAAACCATTCATATAATTGATTCTCCATCTCCGGATACTCGGACTTGTGCAATGTTTTTTTCTTGGCGAATTGGAATGTATTCGAAACTGCAGCCACAATGTCTTCTCTTTGTGATTTGATGTACGATATAGAAGATTTGGAGACACCATAATCAATAGCTAAACGATTCGCTTTCACACCTTTATCAAGTTTTCCTAAAATATCTGTTTTTTGTTCTAACGTCAACGTTGTTTTTTTACGTTTTTTGTCATTATTTGCCGACATTTTTTGATGATAATATTAAAAATAAACAAAAAAAAACGAAAAAATCAAAATATAGCGCATTGAAACCAATTCCGTGAAGCACTTGTTCGAATACTAGCGACATTCGATATGACTGAGATTTCAATGGATACTCAGTTTAGTTTCCATTTATGCACAGCAAATAGA
Source organism: Aphidoletes aphidimyza (assembly GCA_030463065.1). NCBI lineage: Eukaryota > Metazoa > Arthropoda > Insecta > Diptera > Cecidomyiidae > Aphidoletes > Aphidoletes aphidimyza. The sequence goes on along the minus strand of CM059998.1, from coordinate 22,381,331 downwards.
ATAACAATGCATGAACACTGCTTGTGTTGCAACGGTAAATTCGCCGCTTCACTCTTCATGTCTTTTAAATGTAAACAAATGAACTAGAATACTAAAAAATCGAATGCAAAACGGATTATGGTGTTCTTTTTCGAGCGAATAAATGAAAGAAAAGAAGAAAAAAAATCCGCTCGGAAATTCGAACTTTTTGGTTCTAATTTCTGAACGTACAATGTATCGACGAAGCTGGTTCTAATTTCTGGACGGTTCTAATTTGTGAACGTTCTAATTTCCGAGCGTCTGCTGTACTGTTTCTTAAATTTCGACTGATAATTTAAAAAGCTATAAGTGGATTTTCTTCAAATTCAGGGAACATTTAGATTCAGTTCCGGTGCTTCCAGAAATAACATTCCAACATGGAATCAAAACGGGACAGTTTTTCCATTTTCAAGAAAAATCCATTCCCAGGTAAAAACATAAAAGAATGAAATCCAAGACATAAAAAGCCACACTTCGATCTTGATCTTTGTAATCTTTTGAGCCAAATGAAATTTAAATGATAAAGAATTTTATAGCTTGTACTGGTTGCATCTCTGATTTCACAATAAAACGCAAGATTCTGTATTTGTTTGCTGTCGCTTTAGAATTTTCACAATCATCTAAATGTAAAGTTGTTTCACTTCCTAACGGACACAAAATTGCCAATTTATTCGTTCAATAAAATTCTTCGAACTTTAGAATTTGTGAATCTTCGGGTGTGTTTAATCGTGGAGTAAACTTTGATCAACCATCAACCAGGTGGTTTATAATTAGATCTCTTGAGCAAACCTTGCTGGCCAATGTAAAAAATATAGTATTGAAATGTTTACGCTAGTCAACTGTTCCAAACAATCTGATTGAATTTAAAATCGCATTGAATAGGATATATTTAGAAAATGCCACCACCAAAAGCAAAACTTTACATATCAATTGGCCACCTGAAAAAAAACTAAATGGCTCGTATACAAATAGTTCACGAAGTGCAAATCAGGCAAACCCGAGCAATCAAGCTTTCAAATAATGTAACTACACAGGAAGATCGAAGCAGCAACAGCAACAATGTTCGTAATGAATTACCAGCTGCTCGAAGCAATCCAACCGATACACCAGTTCAATTGAACAGTTTGAATTAGAACTCTACTGGTGCATACAAACTCTAGAAAATTCACTCAGCTCTGGAAAACTAAACGTCAAACAAGTTCAAGATGCAGAAAAAACGCTGCGATCATTGAAAAGTAATAGTCAGTCATGGTGAAAAAACGTTAATTAATGCAGTCTGCAGTGTTATGCATTTCTTGAAATTTTGATATCTAGATAAATAATAGATATTAATAGCTTCTAGTCGAAAAAGATAAGATAAGATATCTCTTTAGATATCTACAGATATTCTTATTTTAAAAAAAGAACGAAACAAAACAAAAACACATTTTTCAGGTGATATGGACGACTTTGTAAACAACGTTTGTGTTCGCGTATCCAAATATGTGAAAAGGAAATATATATGTGTGGCAGGAATGAAACGGTCGAACATATTTTAAAGTCATTGGTCCATCATCTCTCAATAGGAATGAGCTTAGCATACGTATCAACACGCGCGGCTTCGGCTAAGTCCACTTTTATTCTCAGCCATTCATATACAAATTAACATCAATACACGATAACGCAGATAACCTAATACAAATATTGTACCGCATATTTTGAATGCAGATATCGAATTGTTGTATTCACAACATGAAAATCAATCTTATCCTTATGAACGACATTTTCGAAAGTTAAAAAAAAAACAACAATAAGAAATTCAGCTAATAAAATACACCAAAATACTCAAACAAAGTTAATTTGGACCGTATTAAGATGTATCGTATCATACGATTCGTATGAAATTCTTATTGGTTGGATGTACTGAATGCCGTTGGTTATAAACACAAGACCATAGAACCTAGATTTTATCAGATTTTGGTGGTCGATGCACAAATGGTTAATTATTGACTGCGTGAATAAAAAATTCCAACCGGAGCCCATCGTTAATTTGACATGCTCAATTTGGCTGAAAGAAAATGAATGAATTTAATTTATTAAATGTGTTCTGAAGAAGCAATATATTGTATTTACTGACCTTTATTCGTTAAACATAACCAGTATCTATTCCAGACAATCGACATACGCACGCTCAACATGGATGAAGAAATTTTTGAATTTTTATGAAAAGTTGATGAAAATGGTGACAATGAAACTTTGACCACAAAATAGTGACAGCGATCAAACAAAGGGAAAGAAAGAAAGCACGAATGGTAGAAAACCAGACGGGAAACAACGGAAGGAAGAACAAAATAAATATGTGTCGGAAATGTGTTTGAAAAGCCACAAAAGAAAGTATGAACTCAAAGAAAAAAGTGCTAAATTTAAACGATCGGTAACAGCAGGTACAATGAAAGGATATGTTAGTTCATCAAATTCAGAGGTTAAAGTTACTCGGCTCGCGTCATTTGTGGTTAAAAGTAGTACAGTATCACTGAAATATTAAGAATTAACAATAACAATCATGAATTGGCATAAATTTCGGGCAAAAAACCAATCTGACACCAATTTCAAAAACGACAGCATTTCGATGGAAACGCTCTCTCCAACGAATAAAACCAAAAACAAAAATGCAGCAACCAAAGCTATCGACTTTGCATTTTGATAACATTTACACAGTACATCAAAAGCTATCCAAATTTCGTCGTGGGGACTTGAAATTTTCAGAAGGTGTTATATTTGTAGCTCTACTTTTCGAAAGTACCACCAAAGAAAATATGCATTACGGAGTTTTCGATAGCTTAATTACAGCAAATACGGTTCATTACGGTTTTCTGTAATTAAATATGTATTTGCTGTAAATATAATTTTTGGTGGTCGTTCCGAAAAGTAGAGCCAAAAATAAAACAATCCCAGAAAATTTCAAGTCCCCACGACGAAATGCAAAATCGACAGCTCTGTTAAAAACCACCGATATGTTCACGGCTTTGGGTTTCAAAGTTAAAAAGTCGAAAATTCATATTTAATAGTTGATCATGACACAGCAATGAATAACACTGGAAAAAAAGCGACAAATCTAATTTAAAAAATAGAAATTTAAGAAATAAAAACAATCAATTCGAAATTTTTGCTTTTGATGAATATTGCAACTATTTGCTACATTTTTAGGATATCATTTTTATTACCAAAATATTTATTTAATTCGTTTTTTTGGAAATGACCTAAGATAATGAGTAACTAAAAATATTTTTTTTTATTTTGAAAACTGAGTTATGTAATTTGTAAAGCCACTTTTTTCCAATGAACATATTTTCTCGGGGGGGTTGGAAAATCGGAAAATGTGATTTTCCAGTTATTTCAATGAATATTGAATTTGTTAGACCATTTATACATAAAAGAAAAACAACTTATATTTGGCACCTTGAAAATTTAGTTCACACAAAATTCCAGGAAAAACATTGACAACTAAATCCCAACTAAAATTGTTTGCTTTGTGACTTGATTGAATACGTCGAGATGAGTTTCTCCTCAGTTTATTTTCATTCTAAATTCTTTTAAATAAAAAAAATATAAAAAAAAACGCATTGAGTTTTTTGACGGGGAAAAATGAAGCGGTTGGAAAATAAATAATCGAATATTAAAATTTTATTCGGTCAGTCCTCGAAAATATATATTACAGCTAAATGAACTTGTTGCTGTGATCGAAAAAAAAAAATTAAGTTATATATATGAAATCACTTCCTAAAATATTATTGAAATATGTTTGTGGTTTTTTTTTTTAAATTTATTTTTCAGAAATCTGCGTCAATTTAAATAGCATGAAATTAATAGGAAACAAGGGAAGAGAACACTGCTTTAATGTTCGACATACAATTGCTCGAATATTATCTCGAAAATATTTATATTTAAACATTTGCATGCAGGATGTTTGTATATAATGTGAAAAAAATAAATTATTGACAACATTTTTTTTTTCAGCTACATTAAAATCAATCACGATCAGCATTGACATTGATGTGTGTGTGTGTATGTGTGATTTTTCTTAGCATTTTCATTTAAACATTTTAAAAAGTAAATTAAATATGTGTTGTTGATTCTTCAAAATAAATTGAATATATAAGACAGAATCGTGTAACGTCACAGATCGGTTTGATTGTTGTAGCCAACTCAAAATAAAATGCAAAATCGGTTCGTATTGAATGCAAATACAAACATTTGCATACGCATTTCCGATTGTGAAAAACGATACGCGAAAGTGTTAAAATAGCATTTATTTTTTTAAATCTAAAATCTAAAAACAATCTGTGTGTAAGTGAGGTGTGTGCAAGCAGTGTCTATGTCCACAAATGGATTTGCTTAAAAATTATTTCCAAAAAAAAAGTTATTTTATAATAATTATTGTTTTCAAGGAATATAAAACTGGTTGTTTGTGTGTTTGTGTGTTTATGTGTATGCGTGTTACTTTGTTTTTGTTTTTATTTATCCGATTTTTCTTGCCGATCAGTCATAAGACTGCGCAGTTTTTTATTTGTATATGGGACGATCTCTGATTGATCTTTGGAGTCTTTTTCTGGTTGTTCACCACCGTTGAACGGTAAGGTTCGTTTGCCATTCGAATTCTGCTCGTCTCCAGTCGATGTGTCAATTTTCCGAAAACTCTGTACCAGAAAATATAGGAATGAAATTAAAAATCCAAATTTAAATTGCAAAAAAAATTAACCAATTTGATGCATTCATCGGTTTCACAGCCGCTGAATGGATAAGGAAATAAACAAACAAACAAACAAACAAATGTTACCTGAATTGGGCTTGAGATGAATGTGTATGTGATTGGATCGGGTGATTGAAGTGTTTCCGTACTCTGTAATTCCGACACATAGATGCTGTGACTTTGTGAGATTTTGCGCGGGAATTGGTGAGATCGAATGTTGACCGGCAGCGGTGACAGTGTCACATCGTCCGATGCTCTCAAACGCAACACAAACTCCTTCATATCATGCACATAGATGCGATTATAAAAATCAATAATGTCACAACGATTGTTGTCCGTTCCCAATACCTCACGATAAATATTACTTTCCGCCTGCGGTTGTGTACGATATGCCGTCATAATATCTTTAAATTTGGTGGGCAAATTTCGTGCACGTGCAAATATATAAATGGAGCACATAATCAGCTGATCTAAATGGCGATCTTTCATGAGATCAATGCGATACAAAATGGAATACTCAAATGTTGTCCAAATCTTTTGCAGATATTGATTGGCCTTCAAATCCAAATCGGTCGCCAGCTTATCGATGCGCACGAATGCCAATTTATAAAATTTCCGGAAAAATAAACCAATCGAACTGCTGATTGTGTCTTCTTGCTTTGGTAACGAATGATGCCGTGAGAGCCAGTCGTGTATTTCCGTCCATAACGGTGAGTCATTTTCCCAAGCAAGTGATTCGAGGCATTGCTCTTCGATCTAAATGTGTGTATTGTACAAGCCCCAAAAAATTTAAATTTAGCATTGCGTTTTTGTTTTTTTTTTGTTTTTTTTTTTTGCTTTGTAATCATTGATTACTAATCAATAAACACTTTATCTTATCGAAATTTAATTTCTATTTAAATGCTAGGTCAATTGTGCCAAACAAAAAAAATTATAACAATATTAATACAATGACCCAATTTTCGTGTGTTTAATTTGTCTAAATCGACCCAGAGTAAAAATGAGCTACTTACAGCATTCAAATGCTTGATGAGATCACGGCTTAAGATGCCTTCTTCATTAGATATAATAATTTCGATCAGTTTATAAAAATAAAATGCATTTATATTGAAGCATTTGAGGATCCAAGGAAATTTGTGAGAGGCGCCGTATGCATAAATGACAATTTCAACAGATGTAGCCATGAGCATCATGTGGAATTTTGTGTTTCTCAAAATCTGCAACACAAAAAAAATTGAAAAAATGTTAACAATATTCAATATAAAGAATAACATTTGAAATGAACTGAATCAGCTTACATTTGGATTGAAGTTTTGCTTCTGGCTTCTTTCCTTGCGAATGATCTTCTCCAGTAAACTGTAGTAAAGTTTAACGGCCAACTCAAAACGATCGCTGGCTGAATTGGTTTTGAATTCGTTTAAAAATTTTTCACGCATCGTCTTCAACAATGCTTCAACTTCAGGAAATGGATTGACGCCACAAACGTTAAAGAGATCTTTTAAGCTTTTGCTGGGTTCAGCCGGTGTATTATTTAAATGTTGATGCAATCGATTGACATTTTGTGTTGCATTCGAAACGGGTGATGCTAAAATTGAATCACGATTTGGCAAGCAATGCCGTGCACTGAGCGGTGTATCGGGTGCCAATGTTTTAATGATTTGTGAATGTGTTTTTGGATCGGATACATTGTCCGATGGTGCCTGAAGTAGGAAAATACCTTCATCAATTTTACCAACCCGACGAATGTACGCTTCGTATTGTTTTTTCAGCGATTTAATATTGCTATCATAGTTTGGTGATGACAATATGCCCAAAAATGTGCTGGAATTACCCTTTAATATGTTATCGGTGAAAAATTTCTGCATAAGATCCTTAAAATTGTGCGATTTAATTTCCAGTGCATCAATTTCGGAGGCCTCTTGCTGTTGGCACAGCTCTTTGAAAATTGACACCGGTTCATTTTCGGCGTGTTTCTTATCTTTGCTGAGGGCCGCAGCGGCTGGTGCAAATTTCATATTCAATAAATCATCACGTTTATCGGCCACAATATTTGCAAATATCAAATCAATGCAACACAACAGCATATGAAATGATGTCACTATATCAATTTCCGAATTTTCCCCCTGCGCCAATATGAATAGATACCAGCAAAATTCATACACATTATTCGGCGTACATTTGTTGGCCTGCTTCGATTTTTTACCCTTTTGTGGTGTTGTTATTGTGGCGGCTGCCAATGCAGTCTCCTCTGAATTGTTAGGACTGGTAAAATACACGCAAAATATTGATGCATATTTTTCATATGCCAATATTGATACGGACAAGCTAGCCCGCAATCGTTTAAATCGTTCACGGCATTCACCCGATGTGTTCACCATACTGATCCATTGTTCGGTTTTCCTTAAAAACTCATAAATTTTTATATTGCACAGACGAAGTAGTTTTGTTAAAGAAATCTCCGACAATTCATCCGATTTATCTGTTAAATTCACATAAAGTGCGCAACAAAGCCATTGAATTTCTCCACCCTGCGATTTCAGAGAAAAATAGCGAGAAAAAAAAACAACAAAATACATCAAAACAATGAACCACTTAAAAGTGTACAATGAAAACGAACTGGGCATTCGATTCGAATGTAAAATGTTTAGTGGATTTTGTGTGGATTCACTTACCTCGAGCGTATGATCATTCCGAATGGATCGGTAGTTGTCCCAAGTCGAAGTGACTATCATCTCATCGATATCCAATTGTTCACAAATATGCACATATTTGCGTTTAATTCTATCGTCAATCTCATCATTCGATTCATTCGCCAACATTTTTTTTAGAACGCAAAGATCAATTAAAAATTAGAATCTACACGAAATCCAAGCAATTGTTTTTTTTGTCGTGGCGAGATGATTTCTTTTCGGTTTTTTTTGGGGGGGTTTAAATATTGTCTGTTTGGTGTGTAAGCCTCGTTCGTTTTGCTCGATCGCGTAAAAAAAAACTATACCGACAACAAAAGCAATGAACTTCGCTACACCTTCGTGTATATATGTGTTATATACGCGAGTGTATTATAAATGAAAATTAAATTGAGAATACACGAAAAATGGCGCCAATTATGTTTGACCTCTCCTTTTTGTTCTTGATTTCTTTGTAGCCAAGCACCGATCTACTGACGTTCACCGTCGCGCACCGTCTTATACACACAAAATCAATTTACTTGACTGAATGTGTCGCATTTGGGCGCGAGATGCACCATCAATAATATGAAAACATGTGGAAAATTTGGTTCAGTTGTTTTTTTTTTGTCTTCTTTCACTTAGTTTTTTTTTGCTGTGGTCGAACAATTGTAATTTATATTTATCTCTATTATACACGAATGACGTTCCCGCTTGATGATAAAAAAAAACTCACAGGTTTTGGCGCGCTGTCATCATCGTAATAGCCATTTCGATGTCCCTATCGAAAAACCCGTTCATTGTGAATGATATTCAGCTGTATAAGGGTCTCATACACAATGACACCGGCCTTTTGATATATCGTACGAGAATATGTTGTTTTAATTTATAAAAAAAAATTGCTGTAGATAAATGTCAATTTTCGTTGATAAAAATGACATGAGGTTTTATGTATTATTTGAAATATATTATTGCCTTTGAAAATGGTTCGATACTGAATCAACTTTTATAAATGTAAAATTGAAAGGTTTTGAATGGACAATTGCTGAATCGTAATACGTATTTTCTTTATACGGGAGGGGGGACTATTGTTAAGGTGTTTAATGGTGTTGCATGATTCGATGTATCGCAAAGTTTCATGTCAGTTGGTTGTTTGTTGTGGGTTCTGACAGCTCAAAAAAGACAACGACCCAAGCAAATTCAAAACAATGGGCTAGTTTGAAATCGAAAGAAGAAATACCTAAAAAGCGTTTAACCGCAAACAAACCATCAAAGCAGACTCAGCTTAGCTGAGCTATATTCAACATTCTGCTACCTCGAATATGATCTGGAGTTATGAGCTACTCTGAAATACAAATCAAATGAATAATAAACAACTCGTTGCGCTCGAAAACAAACCATTTAATAATAACAAACCAAATGAGCGAAACAAATTTAATCAAATGGCTCATCCAATAAAACACATCTTATTGTTTTTTTTTTCAAATTAATTTCATCATTTTGGTTTTATTTTTCGCAAGTAAAGAAATTAGAAAAGAAAGCAAATAATATTTTTTGCTCTAGGAAATTTGGTCGAAACAAAACATAAGGTTCACTAACAGAGAAATCGCACTCGTTTGAAATGACATGATAAAAAAAAAACTCAAAATCAAATTACCAAAATGAATGCAAATCAATAACAAAACATTGATTTCTTGATTATTTTTTCGCATGTCTTTTTTGTGTTGTTGTTGTTGTTACTAAGTAGAAAATCGAAACTATTCGTATTTATTTATTTAATGGTCTAAGTCGCTGGACATATTGCAATAAAAATTGAAGTGTTGTTTTTTTTTCTTGAAGAAAATGTTATTGTGTTTTTTGTTGTGGTTTTGGTTTTCTTTACATCAAATTTAGTGATAGCAAATACATTTTTGGAAATGGAAAAATACTCTGCACTAATCTGCGGACGATTTGATTTCATATGCGCGCTATGAAACGTTCCGGAATTGTTTTCTTTTTTTAATTTGCGTAATTCACATAAATACACGAAATATGTTTTATTTTGGATTGCCGTGAATATTGCGAATAGATTAAAATATATATTGTTTTTTTTTGGTTTTTGGTTTTTATTTATCAATACAAAAAGTTTATGTTATTCATTCAAATTTTCCGAAATGTTTTTTAGTTTAAATGTTATTTTTTAATTAAATTTTTTTTCTGTGTGTTTTTGTTTGTTTGTTTGTTTGGTTGTTTGTTTGTTTGGTTGTTTGTTTATTATTTTATGGTTTTGTTAATCTACGTTTTACGTTAAAATGACAGTCTTGAATGGAATATGCCTTAAATCTAGTTCATAGACAGTAATTTATTGATTAGTTTACGAAATAATTGATTTGTTGTTTCGCCGTTATTGCTACGGTTTTTTTTGTTAGATTCGTTTATGAAAAATTGTTCGATCGATTGCGGTTTTTAATTCGTCACAAAAGGAGAGAAAAACAAAAAAAAATAATATAAAGAAATGAAGAAGATGTTGCAACACAAACTACGGTTGATTAACGCCAGTGCTACTCAAACGAACATTTGCAGAAGAATCAAGATGCTCAGAATTGTGCATATGAAACAAATGAGAACAGGTAAAACGACGGTAAATTCGATGGAACTGAAATGATAACAAGAAAACACAATTTGAATTGTTTATTTTTTAATGTTTTAATTCTCAATAATTGTTGTTTTAGGTCTTGGAGTATCCACTTACCCTGATCCATAATTGGCCAAATGTCAAAGATTCAAATCGGCTTCTGGGTCGACGTCAATCACGTTTATTGAATTTTGGTTGTTATTGATCAGATTCATGTTGTCGGGACTGTAAACCAAGCGTGCGTTATTTGATCGAGCTGAATCGGACTCTTGTCGCCGCTTCTTGCCACCTGTCAGCCAAGAGAAAACTTTTTTCCAAATTTACATTAAAAATTTTAAGCTATCTAAAAACAAAAAGAGTACAATGAAATGTGATACGGAGAATTCGTATCAGAGAAACGAATGTTTGGGGGTGTGCGACTCTGCGTCGATTGTATTCAAAACATATGTACAACGTTTTGTGTACTTTGTGGGTATGTGTGTGTGTGTGTGTGTGTGTATGTGTATGTCGAACATCTATTGACGCTTAGAACAACGACAACAATAACAACAACAAAAAACGCTGTAAAATTGTGTGTGTGTGTGCTCATGTATTAAAACACACGCCAAATTTTACATTAATTCACTTACCGCCCGAAAAACACATGCAACCATCATTCTCATCTTTGATCTTTCCACGATTTCCCTGCTTACATTCGCGATTCATTTCGTTCATACATCGTTGATAATAATCGAAATCTTTTAGATACCAAACCGGTGGCCATCGATTTTCACACAAATAGTCTTGATTTTCTGGATGTAATGCCCGCAAATTTTTCGGCAATGTACAAATTATATTATAATTCACGCACAAATGTGACATACACCATTCGGCCAATTGATGAGCGTTGTGTAACTGCGTAAATCATAATTCATCAATTTATTATACCAATTCAATCGCAATCGATGGCCTTGGATTGCATGGACAAGCACTTACTTTAACCGGTTCGAGGAGATGCAAACAATTTTTAACCGCTTCAATAGTATCATTTTGTGATATATTTGATAAATCCTCAACCACACGGCATTCGATTAAATTGATCAACCGTGGCAGACATAATCGATTCGCCACCTCTAATAAATTTAAACATTTATCGGCCGATATTTGAGGTATTTCATCAGTGTACAAATAGCAAAGCAGCTTATGAAATGAATATTTTGTGACGCCAGGCAAAATAATCTAAAAATATATATTCAAATATTCAATTGATTTTAGATTTGAAAAAAAATTCGCGAAAAATCAACACAACATTCCAAAATGGCCAATGGGGTACAAACCGTGTGTGCATTTGCCTCACGGAAACCACCATTCAACATGGCCCGCATCATATCACATCTGGCTATTAGCATTGCTCGATGTGATTTCATTTTACCATCATCCAATTCAAATGTGACATCGGTGAATGCACTTGATCCAATGGACTTTTCCAGATTTTTCTTCACAAGCTGTCAATTTGAATCAATCACACCATTCAAATAAATTAATAATAAATCGAATCGATTATGACAAATCGAAACGTACCGATAAGTAACTTTGAACATTTTCATTTTGTGCTGCCGGTTGCTGTAGAAATGTTGTAATCGCTTTGCTCAAGTATGGTATTTCTAGGACGTCGGCGGCTTGTTGAACCTCCTAAAAATAAAAAATGCGCACGAAACAAATCGAACATAACATTGAATTAATCGTCAGTCGCTGGAGCCCAGCAAAATCAAGAAAATAACAACAACAACAAAAAAGAACAATTCCAATAACAACAACAAAGGAGCAAACGTTTTTCACTCTTGGCCACTAGACAGTTATCATTTTTTTATATTCTTTTTTTCGTCAAATCACTCATTGTTGACATTAAGTCCTGGAGTACTAGATTCTAGGCTCTTTGGTATTTATTAGCATTCAAAATTTAGTTGAACGCAATTCCATTTGTTCGTGTTCTATTTTCACTGTAAACAAACGATTGCTTCGAATGACAAGTGAGATCAAGGAAAAAACGGCTACTTCAGCTGATGTCAAGAGGAGCAAACAGTTCAGAAAACATTTCGACCGCAACCATGAAAGTGATTACAATCAATAAGTTCCGGTTCATGTTTATTAAAATGGACAACATTTGACATCAAACAATTGAATTCGATTTTGACCAAACGAACTGTATATTTTTCATGATGGAAAATACAAACTCTCGAACCAACAACCACTTTATCAATTGAAATGTGCGTTGTTGGCCTTAGCCCCAAAGTTTGATGATTACCCATTTGAATATTCATGGCTTGTTTAGACATTCGAATTAATTAGAACATAGAGTCAAATATGAACCGTTGCTGTTGTTTTCTATGTTTAACATCGAATGAGTCACAAGGAACAATGCGTTCTCTTAAGGTCAGATTGTGAAAATTGTTCACACGTTTCGTGACCTCCACTAAATGCTACAATCTAAAATACCAAAATGCCCACGTATCTTGACAATATGGATTTGAACATGCTCGAAAGCAATAAACTAATTAAATTAAATCCTTTTTTTTCATTTGGGTTTGATTTCATTGTTCAGTGTGGAGTATTTCAATTTCACACGTTAGATTATTATTTTCACTTGCTAACTTAACCAACCAAAAAAACGGATCTAACAAAAAAAAGGGAAAAGAATAAGCCACTATTTACCAGTAAAAGTCCTATTGAAGTAGTCTGCGAAAAATTATGGAAAAATTTTTGCTTGGTTATAAAATATAAACGAAAATTATAAAAAAAAAACAAATGGAAAACATGAAACTAATATCAGTTTTTGTGCGCTAAAACAACGACTAAAACACATATTGATTTGAAAATTGAGTGTTGATTGATTTGATGTGTGTTGTGTGTGTGTGTGTGTGTTGTTGTGTGTCTTTCAGATGCGATTATAACAAAGCGGCATGATATTGACAACGGGATGACAGTGTCTACGTTTGTTGTGTATATTGTTGGCTTATTTGCTAATGTTTATTTGTGTGTTTGATTTGTTAATATATACGTCACAAGTGAATCTATTCATACACACTATTCATATTCAGTGAATTATTATTATTCACACACATTTGCACACACTATAAACAAAAAGGAGCGATGACTGTTTATTTTAAATACAAACAAATTCATGCGATGAGACTAAACTTGATGTCAACATCGGTTGGTAGAAACCGATGTTGATTTGATTTGACGTGTACACAGAATTTGATTTTTCGTACATAATAATTATTTGATAGATAGACAAACGATAAATATCAATATTTTTGGATTGTAAGATATGTTGATACCTTTAAATTCGGATAGTCCAAGTCATATGAGCCGGAATAGATGAATTTCAAACATTGATGCACTGCCTGTGGTGTAACTAGTTTACTTAGTGTTACGATTGTTTGAGCTGAATTCAAACTGGAATTATGACGAGACGATTCATTCTGAAATTAAATGGACATACCGAAAAAGAAAAGACCAATTTGATCAATTTTGATTAGCATTGATACGAAAATGAACAACATTTGCCGTGTGTGTGTGTGTGTTAAAATTGACAACGATCAGTACATGTACTATCCTAATATTTTGAAAAATTGGATGATGTAAGTCCCTAAATATATCGATTGGCTTTTTCGATTCAATTGTCGGAAGTGCTTGGTAGCTCGATCGCCTTTTAAGCTGTTCCCACATTCTTAAGTAATGTACACAATCATAAATAAAAGAGAAAGAGAGAGAGAGAGAGAGAAATGGAATTGATATATAGATAAATTTGGAGCAGTGTGTGCCACGACGAGTATATAGACGTGTGTGTGATATGTGCCTACCTCGGCTGTGATAATTTACTCTGGTCACAGCGTATCAAATATTCGGTGTCTTCATTGAAATCAGCATTCGAATTATCGCCGTACGTTGAACTGACCACACTTGATTCACTGCTACTTCTAGCGCCCATATCCGTAAAATCAATGTTCAATAAGCGATTAAATGCTTGCGAACCAGCTGCAACAGCAAAACGATGCACAAAAAATCGTACCGAGCCCACAATTATCACTAAATCCGAATAAAATTGATGTTTCAGCATGTTCAGCATGTCCTTTTGGTGTGTAGTTGATAAAATACTGAGTTCGGGTGGCAACGGTTTCGGCGGTCGAAATGGTGCCTACAAATGTCAATATCCAAAATTCAGTGCAATTACTCACATCACATTTGATGTGATTCGATTGGTTTTTGGTGTGTGTGTCCACACTTAATATATCGAATCAATTTACCTGTATAAGTGGTCGTTTAACACGTTTGAGATTTGTCATCCAAAATCTTTGGTGTCTTCGTTGAATCAAAGCAGCTCGAATTGCATTTTCGAATACTTCATTTACACCAAAATATGTGAATACGCTGGTTTCATAGTATGCAATTCCAAGCTCTTTAGCAACAGCACGAGCCTCATCCGGCATGACTAGATCATTTTTTTGTGCAGCTCTTTTATGAATCGATAAAAAAAATTCGAATGTGTACAGAATTAGCTTTGCGAATAAATTTCCGTTTCCGGAAAATACAACAATGTGTATTTAAACAGATGCAAAGTATAAAATGACTTTGATTTACCTAACAAGTGGCGATTTATCACCAAAATATGACAAATATGCCTCATCTCGATACATATACCGAAGATCATTTTTGCAACCAACCAGAATGACTGGGGTTTCGGGGCAAAAACGCCGAATCTCCGGATACCACATTGCCAAGCAATTTCTTAATGATGTTGGATTTGCTATCGAAAAACATAACAGCACAACATCCGATCGACCGTAAGCGAAACGTCGATCTTTATCATGATCACCAAATGTATCCCATAGCCGAAGCGAAACATTTACATTGTCAACGACTTCCCAGGATCGTTCTAACACCTGATTACAAATGAAAATATGTTTGGTTTTGTTTTTGTTGTTCGGCTGCATTATTTAATGCCCGAACAATTTCAAATTTAATAAATTGATTGACTTACATCTTTGTAAATTCGATATTGATCGATGGCCCATACGGTTGGGACGTGCGTACTCAATAATTGTGATAAACTAACGTGTTTATTGCAAGCTCTCGCACAAATTAAACGAGTCTTACCAACAGCTGTATCACCGACTAAGACACATTTGACCAACTCTTGATGCGGTTGTTCGTTATCCATTCTTCCATCGCTCTGTAATTTAAGTCTCCTGATTGTACGAGAAAATATGGAATATAAACAAACAATTAATCAAAAAAAAAACAGAAAACAAAATAAAAAACACAATTATCTGCGGTGTGTCAAAGTTTACTTATTAAATTGAAATTGAACGCATCGTTTACACAAAACACAATGTGGCACAATGTATGGCGGTTTATAGTCCGTCACGTCTTTTAAAAACAACATGATGACTATCTACACTGAAATGTAATATGCGGTCATCAGAGTCAAGTGCACTTGATTATGATACTGTGAATAAATGTGCTATTCAGTTTGGAAGGGTTCAATTTTTTCAAGAAATAAAATAATTTGTAATCAAGAGCGAAAATTCAAATCAAAGGACAATTTATTTCTTACATGTCGCAACGGAATGTGTGTGTGTGTGTGTGTGTGTGTGTGTGTGTGTGTGTCTGTGTGTACGTTGGTTTTTTTTTTGGAAGTGTTCTCAATTTTCTGATGTCAAGGTATTGCTTATGTATGATTTAACATAGGAAACACGTCGACCTGTCGACTAGCAATTAAAAGCACTTGAGAGTAAAACACATAAAATAGCGATCAATTATGAAAGTGCTTTCTTTTTGATCGAAATGATAAATACACGAGTGGAACATTTGTTTATGAAACATGCAAAATTAATTGTATTCCTTCCGTTTTGATGACTTAATTCATGCAGCATACGAACGAGACGGGGCAAGAGAGTTGGATAAACTTGCTTCAAGCAATTTACCCCAATTCATAATAATCATAAGTAATTTGTCGAAATATTCTCAAAACATTTCCACCGACAGGATAGCGACAAATATTTTGTGGGAAAAGTTTTTCATAACAAATGAAATGGAAACGATGTCATTTTTGTTGAGCTTAAACTTTTTTTTTAATGATTTACTATTCATGGAGTTTTCAAGAGGGTATTTTGTTTATGCGGAGACGGCAAAAGTGGTAAAATTTGTTGCGGTCTTTTGAATTTCGAGACAGCAAGAGAGTCAAACCTTTTCACATTTAAAATGGTGACATTTTATTTAATTCATGGTACAAAGCAAAAAACAGGATATTGAACGCTTTGATTTTGGTATTTTAATGGTATCTGCACATGCATTTATAAAATATTTGATGCAAACATAAAACCAATGTTGAATAACATGTGAGTGCTTAAAGACGATAGTAAAAAAAATGTGAAGTTTTAACAAATATACACAAGGGTCAATTGAAAAGGGGCGAATGCTTAAACCAGAAACTGGCCTGAAATGGCTTGATTTGATTCGAGTTTATTACTTTCATCGTAAATAATGTGCTTCCGAAATCGTATAATATTCTATTTATAGAACACTGATAAACCAATATGGAATGAACATGAGAATCGCATGCGATCGCAATGCCAATCGTAATGATTGTGCCAATTCGTTTTCATTTTTATACTTTGCATTTTACTCAACATGTGATAAAAAAAAATGGTGTTCAAATAGCACGTAATAATCAAAGACGCTGCCTTTTATCTACGTTGTCCGTAGAATGTAATTGTTTAAATAAGAATTAAAATGTAAAGCATTTCATTCATTCACTTGCAAATCAACAACTTCAATCGTAGGAGCGCAGTCACACGAGGAAACATTTTCTGAAAACATGTATGAAGCTTTCGTTTCGACCAGAGAATATTTTCGATAAAACTCACAACTGAACGCACTATTCCATAATCAATCATCAAGATAAGCAGAATTCCAGAGTTGGTTTTTCGTTTCATCAAACCAATTTGTCGGACATTTCATGTAGCCACATTAAACGGGAACAAAAAATGAGATGCCAATATTTCTTTGTGTCGTGTCATTGTCTTTTTAAATTTGGCCAAATTGAACGTGTGTTAGCTCCGTAGCACGTAGCCAATTGTCGCAAAGATGCATCGAAACCGATATATACAAGCGATATGCGCACACACCCACTAACAAATACGAGATTAAACGGAGTCGCATGTGAGCGACTAATGCCAAACGAAACAATCAATGCCGATGACACTTTAATTTTGTGTTGAAAAACATTGAGCCTTCAATTTCTGTTTATTTTTAATGGGTGCGCCTTAACACACACACACACACACACACACACAAAACTACGCATTACATTTTAACTATTTAACATTTAGTTTGGTATTTTGTTGAAATCACGTTTTTGTTTTGGCACTGAAAATGGTGCAAAAGTCACTGTCTTGTGTGAGTGTGTGATTGTAGTGGTAAAATTGGGCAGCATTTTTTTTTTCTTTTCGCTTCGATTGATCGCCTGAGAGTAGATGTCTGCGTTCGAATGTATATTCCATTTCACATTCACGAATATTTTCACGCATTCTTCACGTTCTGCATAGATGTTGTTTTTGATACGTAAATTGCATGTGACTTCGTAGATTATTGTTGTTTTTTTCCTTCTTTCTTTCTCGTCTTAGTTATAGTTGTTATTATATGGGAATGTAAGCACTTGACTCGTTCATGCAACAAAAGAGATTTCAATTCTTTTGGCTCGATTTGTTGTTTGCCACATAGACCGATGTGTCGCATTAGAAAATTGCCGTCGTCGTCGTCATCGTCGTCATCGTCGTCATCGTATTTCTTAGAGCTGAATAGCATATAATAATATATAATATTTGTGCTGGTTATATAAGCCGCTTCTTACATTATATTTCTACCATGAATGGGAAAGTGCGTCACTTTTACGTTATATGCAATATAAGAACGAACACATCACCAGATAACATGAGCGAATTGTTTGTGCGAATTTGCTATTGTTGAAGATCCATATAAAGTTTGTTTTGAAATATTGAAACAAATTGTCCAAACTTTAAGGTATGTTAATCTAGTGTGTGTGTGTGTATGTTTTTTGTTACCAATCATAAATATACCTCTGCATATTTTCGGCGATTTTGGTGGTGAATACGCGTAAAATATTAATCACCCAACACAAATACACTCGTCTGCATGCAGTATTCAGTTGAGCACATGATAAAAATAGAGCATACATGTATATTGATTAAAATAACATAGCTCATCAAAGCATTCCAGCGAGAAAAAAAGAATTAATCAAAATACGTAATTTTATAGTGTTTGCCTCACAACGGAGATGTACGTTGTTTATAGTCATAGAACCGGCACGGAATGGCCTTAACAAATATCCTAGGCGATTGTTTACATTCAAACCATATTCATTGAAGTGTAAATGTGTAAACAAAAACCGTTTCGGAAATTAGTTGATTGTTTGCAGTTAGTTGAGTTCATTCTTTCTTTCACACCAACACACACACACACACACAAATTGCGTAATATGATGCGTAGTTATGTGCACTTAAAAACCATCCAATTAAAGTGTGTGGCTTGTTTGATGCAATGCAGCAGCTATTGCAAATGCTGATGTTCGCTAAAGTTGTATAGCGTTTTTTTTTTTGTTATAAATTTCTTCAATGTATTTGATATGCTACAATGGCCGCTGGCTGCTGACTACTGGCTATGACTATAAAATGCGACTATGCGATATTCAGTCGCGCACATTGGCAAACCAATCAAAGCAGGTCACACACACACGCAGAGGCAGAGGGAGATAGAGAGAGAGAGAGAGAGAGAGAGAGAGAGAGAGAGAGAGAGAAACCTAATTATCAATTTTATTCGCATGTTTATACTAATTGAGGATGAAAATTGAATTAAAAGCTGAAATTCTCGGTCCATGTTTGTGGATCCGGTCTATGGATCTCTAATCGTTGTCTATTGTCACCACTAAACACAACAAATTCATCATACACCAAATGCATAGGCGTATTCATACAATTTTGTACCGCCATGCACTTTAAACGATTCATAGTTTTCTTTTGTCAATCTAATTGTCCTCTGTCTCGTTCGGTTGATTTCATACACGTTTTTTCTTTTCGAAATAGAACAACAACAACGGCAACAACAACAACAACAAAAAGACGAGTCTCGTTGCGAATGGAATAAAGAAATTCTTTTCGCAGTGTACATTACGGGGTAAATGAACTTCCCGAGACAATTACTACGATTCACCGTATCAGCACAATCTGGTCACTGATTCTATTCACATCAGCTTTTTTTAATACTTTCAACCACTCCATATCGCTATCATTCTTCTCTCTGTGTGTCTATCGCTGTTTTTTTTTTATTTATTTATATTTTCTTTTTTGTTCAAGAGCTCATTCATGTGTGCATTTATGTCGTGTATATCAGCCAGTTCGCTGATACCAGACATAGAACTTGGTCTGCGGATCTTAAAAAAGAGTAAAATTTATTTTGGCCACACGGTCATCTCACATGTTTCATTTAGCAAAATCATGGTTGTAAACATTTTTACGACAAAACGTTTACTCTATCAACCTGAACACTGATTTAGCATGCGATAAATTCCATTTTTGTTTTCATTTTTTTTTCTGTGAAAGCTGTTAATTGTTTACGACAATATCCGATCAATTTAAAGCTCAATTATAACCACAATCAAAATATAGTTAGAATCGATCGATCAAATAATATCTTATTTACTACATAAACATTCGAAATCAGATTGAAATTGGAAAACACAATTTAAAAAAAAGCACTTGTAAATGAATCGTGTAACGATTGTGAATGAGTAAATGGAATTTTCTGTGTCAGGTCAGGCTTCAAAATTGTAAACAATGGAAAATTATCGAAATCCAATAGATTATCAATGCCAGTGATGCCCAGAAAAAAAACAACAATATATCCGCACCAATAGAGTGAGCCACATCAGTAACAGAGAATAGCAATGCTGCAATTGAAATTCGACCTGAAAATAGAGATCGTGTGCGTGTACGTGTGTGTGTGTGTGTGTGTGTGTGTGTGAAAGAAAGAGCAAGTGTAAGCACACAAATGTATATTGCAGGCACCAGGGTTAAATTGAACGCATTTGTTTGGCGACAGTATCAACGAACCACATTCACCAAATGTATGGCTGAGAGTAAAAGTGACAATAAACAATTGCGAACGCAAAAAAAAAATCGGCATCATAAATGTCGATTTGTTGCAGTTTTGCGCAAATAAACGAGTTCATCGTCACAATTGTGTCAGAGCATTTGTGCTCTGTGCACGTTATTTATTCTCAACCACACAAATTCACGACAAAAGTCGATTGAATACGGCATTTAAAACGTAACTCTTTTTTTTCTTTTCGCTGATGCATTCCACATAATTATAGCCATTTAACTGGTATCCCATATTAAAGCAAAATTCTCCAATTATATCATGTGTTTGTGCGATTGAGAAAAAGAACGTTTTATACTTTCGTACTACTGCTTCTTCTTCTTCTTCCGAGTTCAATTTGATTATAATAAATATTGTTTTTTTTTTAATTTTGTTGTTTTCTTTTGGGCACTTTTTTATTTGTTGACGATGATGATTGGTTCAATGATAAAGACAGACAGATATATTTGTAGAAATTCTTCGCATGACACATTCAAACAGCAAATATAGATAATGGAAATAACAAGGAAAAATGTTGCTTTTATTTATTTAAAAGTTCTTCACTCTTTTAAATTTTACATAACTCCGATTGTGTTGGATGCAACTGACTAAAATCGATATTTTGTTGTTTTTCTACTTGTTTCTTTTTCTTTTTCTTTTCACTTTATGTTTGGGGTTGTTGTTTTTTTTTGAGAGGGCTTGGAGAAAAGCTAGCTTTCTAAAAATGAGTCAAATAAAACGTACAAATATACTAATATCCGGAAAAAAGAACTATACATTGAAAAGGAAATTACAAGAAGAAGTGGACACTGCATAGCACACTGGATTGGTCAAAATGTATCTGAATGTCAAAAAAAAAATCGAGTAAAAAAAACTCAATGAAACGAAGCGAACATGTAAAAACGAAATGCAAACAAAAACACGAAAAAAGGACAAATTTGCTTAAAGTGTTTCGATTGAATATGTTTCAAAACTGTCGATTTCGTGTGCTTTTAAGTGCTTACCTTAATTGAGAATTGGTATGTTGATTCGATTGAAAATGGAGCTGATCGGCAACACTTGTGTTCCAATCCAATTTTTCGGCTTTGTTCTGGCCGATTCAAGATTTTATGTTACCTGATTCCCGAATTTCGTTGCTCAATAAATTCACGTTCAAAAGCACACTTTGATGTACTGCACCATCGATTGGTCGTATGTTAAAAAGTGAATTGCTTTAGTACATTTTGTTTAAACACATATACACCGAATATATATATTTGATTTTGTCGCATTTTCATGACAGTAATTTTATTCACCTATATATTTGTTTTCGGTAAATTGCACATCATTTCTATTTTGTATATTTTAATAATTGGTTTTTTAATGCTGGTACCTTTTTTCCCACGGGCAAAATCAAAAGTCGCCATTCAATAAGCATTAAATATGATTTGTCATGTTAATGTTGTAGCCACAAACTTGTGTATATTTAAGAAAATTCAAGAAAATAAAACAAAAAAAAATGCTTTGAAATTGCACTAATTCTAGGTGAAAACTAGTTTTCCCCCTAATTTATCAATTTGATTTTTATTGAAATTCCAAACACTATTTTGTTGTTTTTTGTTTTTTGGTGTGTGGCAAATTGCGATTCTATTAAACTGAATCCGAACGCGAACAGACCAAACTATTCCTTGTTGTCAGTAAAATTGATTCTGATTCGATGCGTGTCTGCAAACACGGAGAGTCTTTGTGATGAAATCGCATTTATTTTTATACATACAATTGTATTATAGCGATATAAGCAATATATTAATGTTATGGTCGTCGGTTGGTTGTAAACACAACGTCGAGTTATTTACACCGCTGCACATGAAAGTGTACTGTGACAAGCAGCCAACGGCTATGCAATGGAAAAGAGAGAGAGAGAGAGAGAGAAAGCGCACACGAGAGAGAAAAGAGCGAGTGAGAACCAGCGTGCCAGTTATCGAGCGAACGAGCGAGCAAGTGAGCGTGTGGACGCTTGTACTGATTGTCATGTATGTATACAAGCAGATTTTTTTTTTTTTATTCGTTTTGGAATCGAAATCTTGTTGATGGTTGTAGTTGAGCTTTGTGTACTCGGTACACTATACTCGGTACACTGTACCGTCTGCTCTAGTATTGTATCATTTCGTTTTAACCAAAATTACACACCAATCCATACAGCCGTACGAAAATAAACAAAAACATGCACACTCAGAAATGATAGCCGAAACCATGAACAAAAGAACATATCATAACAATCAAACGACATACACACATCATTACACGCATGTTAGCCAACTACATATGAGCCAACCAATAAATTCGTGTCGAAGTCTTGATGATGTTGAACCGTTGCACTAACATCATCACCATCAGCATTCTTTCCATCGTTCTGCCTGTCTCTCTCTGTCTCTCATTCTATCTCTCTTTCCTCATGTTCATTTGTTCAACGCAATTTTCTTTTCCCTCCATCAAAATTTAAAAATTAAAAAAAAAAAAAACGATTTGACAAATTTAACATCTTCTTTCTAAAATTGAATGCGTTTTCATGATGATATTTTTCGTTAACAATTGACTAAGTTAGTTTGTGTGAATTAACGAACAATGAATCAATTGCACACTAAACGCGATTGCAATTTCAAATATTACTTTGAGATATACGAAACGGGTAGCTATTGCGATGTTATACATCGGTATTTTGTTTTCTGTTAATAGGGACACAAGACACCGACTACTAGATGTCAAAACACACACACACACACACACACACACACACACACATTTTTTTATACTGCTAAATCCCAAGTATGGACGTCAAGTGTGTCTCAAATGCACTTAAGCCATCATGAGTAATTCGGAAACATGTAACCGTTTCCAATGTCATTCTGTGTTAAAATTGTCGTTTTTTTGTGAGGCATCATCTGTTAAGTCTTGTTGTTATCAAAATTGAATCTTCATCTAAAGTGTTAAATATCAAATGATTGTGTTTTTCATTCAGAAACACCTTGCAATATTTTCCGATAACGATAATTCCAATTTTAAGTACTAATTTTACTGAAGTGCCGTTTCAATAATGGTGTTACTTAAGGTGCGGCTGAAGTATGGAAGACATTTCGCGCGGAGTACATAAGTACAATCCATCTTGAGCTAAACGGCGAATCTATTTCACATCAGCACATTCACATACACTCGAACTTCAATCCATCATAAGCTCAACACACCAATGTGACACACTCTCATAGATGTGAGCGCGCCTCGTTTGCAATTCGCTCCAACACATGCACATGGCTTTTTAACAAACCAAAAAAAAAAAAAATGGTGAAGAAAATATAGTCGTAATAACAATAATAATCATCACCTTTTGTAATATAGCGTAGAGAGAGAGGTTCAGTGTGTGTACATCGTTTTGTGTGCGATGATGGCGTTTTCAATACACGATTGAAAATTTTGTGTTGAACCTAGTGAAAAACTAATAGAAGTGTTGATATTTATTTGTAAGAAACCAACATTGCAAGCAATAAAACATACCGTACAAAAATTTCAAACAAAAAAAAACACCAAAATCAAAACACAAGGATCTTTGTAAAGCTGTGAAACGAAATTGGAGAAAGAAAAAAAAATGAAATAAGATTATAACCACAAGGCCGCGTCTCAAAAGTGAACACATTAAAATCAAACAAACAAACAGCAGAAAAAGGCGAATCAAAAAGAACGTCAGATTCAACGAAAAGTAGAAGTAAATGAGATAGAAACACCAGAATCTTAGCTACGACTTCGGAAATCGGTGAAATTTGTTTGGGAAAATCGAGCCAAGTGAAAAGGTTGTCAATGTTTGAAAAATGTCCAATGTAAAGTAATATCAATAAAAAAAAGCAATTGTAAAATCACAGCCACAATTATTTCTGAGAACGGCCAAATAAAGATAGTAAAGTCGACATCATTTGATTCGTTTATATAACAAATTTTGTGATTATTTATCACATATACACAGTTGATTGGTTGGATAAAAATGTTGCTTGAATATTCGGTGCTAAAAGTGAATTTGAGAAATGTTTTTACATTACACTAGATACTCACAGATTGAGATGACGATGATGAATGAATCTGATTTTCAATTGAAAAAAATATGAAATTGTTCCATTGAAATTCGATGCATTGTTTGTGTGAGTGTGTTAATGTTGCATGCCGACTGTTTCGTACGCATTTCGCCCAAAATTTGTGTTGTGATTCATTACGATATGATGTGATTCATTCGATAGATTTTTGATTTCGTTGTTGTTTTTTTTTTTGGTTGTAATATCTCTGAGCATTTTGCATAAACATTGAATTTCCGTGCCAAACAAAATTCATCGATGTGAGCGGGTGGCAGAACGAGACAAGATGACGGAATTAGAGAAAGAGAAATGTATTCGTAATCGATTCGACAAAGGCATTTTGACGAACATTTTGTTTATGTGATGAAAAAGGTGTTGAATTGTACATACATATACAGCCCGAATGTATGGTAATGAGAGGTGGTCGTAAATTCCAAAACACCATCGTAAGAAAATATTTTGACAATGGGCACTCAACCGAACGAACAAAAAAAAAATCGCAATGGAAATTCTGATTCGTTATTAAGCAAAAGTTTTTTTTTCCCGAAAAATTTGAATATTTTGTTTACTTCAATCAAACTACGTCAAACAAAGTACATACGACAACAATGATAACTGCCCGGGTTAAATAATGACAAAACATTTTTTTTGCAAACCTGAAAATTCATGTTTTCATTTTAAACAACACAATATTGACAAATGCGTAAAAAAAATCAGGGGCCCCCTAAATAAATTGTTAAGTGTTTTACGGAGTGTGTATGTGTGTGTGTGTGTGTGTGTGTGTGTGTGTTTAGTTTATGTCACTTGTGTCATATGTGAAATTGTGATGTATATGATGTGTGTACAGTGCATACACTCGTCTCATCTCGTCACCATCGTCATTGTTCTTCATTGAAATCTTACGTTGTCGATCGAAATGCATGACAACAACAACAACAACAACAACAACGAAAAAACTCCACCGTAATCTATTGCGCATTCCTGTAACATTTATTTAAATGCATATACTTCGTTACGTTCAAACGTTGAAATGATGGATGACAAAAAAAAGAAGTGCTTGAAATGCCTCACATGCCAAATAACTTGACATATTCAAATGTTCTCGCATCACTTTTGCTGATTTTCATTTGTCGCTTTGATTTATTTTCACTTTTCTACCCCGTTTTTGTTTGTCGTCTTTCTTCTTTACTTAAATTATGACAATCTATTAATAACAAACACCAAAATCTTTTTTCAGATATAAATACATTGCATGCAATTTTTGGTAAATACATTGCATGCATGTAATATTAAACAACATCGTTGGAATGATGCAGCGCAGCAATAAAGTGAAATCACTAGTGTGCAAATTGTGAAGTGTAAGTGGAGCCAAGTCGAGCACATTTTGTTGTTGTTGTTTTTTTTTCTTTCTTTCTTTCTTCTCTTTAACAACAACAACAACAACAAAGAGAAGAAGAAATAAAAAAACAATCGAAACAAATCTCATTTCATTTGAATCAAAATTATTTCGCTCGAAAGCGGTAAGCAGATAACAAATTGAAGAAAAATTTTACCGCCACAACAACACCAACAGAAATATAATACCATAATACTAATCAAATCGTCAATCACATACGCATAAACAAATCAAGTCTCGTGTAAAATAAAAGAGGAACATCCATTTAACAAAGTGAATTCGGAGACCAAAACAAAAAACCCGAGTTAAGTAAATAAAACAAACAAAAATAATAATAATTCAAGTGAAAATATTAAAGGTTTGTGGGTATTCGACAAAACAAAAAAAAAAAACAACGGCACACTCGCAGAGCCATTTTCATTGATTAAGTGAAACTAAAAAAAAACCAAAACATACACTCAAAACAACACACAAGTTGCCATCATTAGAGACAAACAAACAACACCAAAACCAACGGAAAAATGCCCGGCCTAATCGGTATCAGTGAGTTCGTCGATGAGGCCATCGATGACTATAATTCACCAACAACATCAACATTTGTGTCAAAAATGGCACAATGCCGTCAAACAATATCAGGATTAGAAGATGTAAGTTGGGCTTTTAGCACATTTCTTAATATGTCCGGTTTCATTTTGCCAATCAATCATTTCCAATATGCAAACAATTTGACAACAACGTTCAATCGATGCAACATTTTTTATGATTTTGACAAAAAAAGAAAAGAAATAAAAACACTAAAATTCATTTTAATGGATGGACAACAATAAACATAGTAACCATACAACAACCGATCAACAGTCAAGACATTTGGATCGATTGAAAATTAAAAATCAAAAAAACAACCAACAAAACTACGTGGATTCGATTTCATTTCGGTTGTGTGTAGTTCATATGATATTGTTGGTTTAAATTCGGTATTATATTACACATGATTCATGTGACATGAGCCAGTTGGCAACGTGTGTATCCTTTGCGTTTTGTAATAAACCACTGCTATCTATAGCTTGGTGCTGTTCAACTAGCCCGACCCCTTTTATTCTCGAAAATCAATTAACCCATTCAAGTAAAACATTTGAATGGCATTTTTTTCCGGGAAACGCCCTCTCCACTTTGATGGCAATATTTTATCTGCTGTTAAGTTCTCATAACATAGATAATGTTCAATATACAACGGCCATTGGCAACAGTGATAAAATGGGTAAACAGCTGAAGCCACAATCATTGCGCATAACAAGAGAATCGATAACTTATAATTAGCAATATATTACAGTAGTCGACCTTAAATGCTATTCAATACGAATTAATGTATTTATGTATGTATATATATATATATATATATATATATATATATATATTGAAGATTCAATTGGCCAGTTTGAGAAATGACTGTTTGAACTAAAGTTGATACAAAGAAATTTCTGACGATACCAATTGGATTCATCATTTCTAAATAAAAATGATAAGTGAATAAATCGCTGAATGACAGCAATTTTAAACAAAAAATGCCATCGTCAAAATACATTTACACTCTCAATTGCGCGTAAGACACACACACATACACATGTGCATTGTGCATACGTCTCATATTCAATTGGTCAATTTTAATAGACATTTCAACGAATAACAAATAACTTTCATGATTTGATTTCTTTAAATAACGACTATTATTTATGAGTCACAATGAGCCGTAGCTTTAGCAAACACGTTCTCTCAGTTCGTCAGCAATCGATTGCAGCTAAGCAGCAGCAACCGTGTTTGATTTATGTCATGTTGTGTTTTGTTGTTTGGTTTTCGGTGTGTGTTCGGAACGGTACAAGACAGCACAAACCCAGAACTATGCGCATTGCCTACTGTTTTATTTTATTTTTGATTTTTGTATATTTCTTTTCTATTTGTTTGATTTTTTTTCATACTTGGCAAACGAAAAAGTTCTATCTACTACTATTGAAATCGCATGCATTCTATATTTATCTAATAAATAACTAAAAACAAAATAGTCGCATGACTTTTTGTACGTTTGTTCGGCTGTCTCATGCTCATTCGAACGTGTGAGTCTGTAAGACGGTGGCTCATTTGGAGCCTGACAGTAAACCTCAGAGAAATGGTTGCGTTTCTTGTTTGATTGTTGTTGTCGTTATTTTTTTTTTCGTTTTCTTTTACGAGCATAGATAGAATGCTTATGGGCTCTTGTGCACATTGAAATTGAAACTGAAATCGAAAATGTACCAGGGAATAAGCTCACTTCTTTTTCTCTCTCTCTCTCTCATTCTCTCTCTCTTTCTCTTATATTTTAAAATTTATTCTGTTTCTAGCTCTGGCTCTTGCTTCCGATTTTTCTTTTGTTATTATTTCACATATTTTGTCTGGGCACAAATACAAATGTATCTTGCATTTTGTATGTATTTTGAAGAGAAAAAGAAAATGCCCTGCCAAATGAGTCGCGCGCGCGATCACGCACACAAACACATCCATGCACCGCATGTACATACGATTAAATAAATGAAAAGGTAAAGCATAGCGTGCAAAAATGGTTGATTGGAACAGCTGCCAGCTGCTGCTGCTGCTGCTGATTCCTTTTCGTTTCTTCTTCTTTCTGTTCAACATCATCGGTTTACTTCGACTTACTGTTTTTCAAGCGGCACAAACACGCGGCACGGATCTTTTTCCTATGTACAATTTGCCAGCCGCTCGCTATTATTATACATCTATTGCAATTTCGGATGTTTTCTTTATTTATCTCATTCCTCTGCTGTTTTTTTCTGTTTTTTTTTGCTTCTTTCATCTCTTTTGATTTCGAGTGTGAAAGGTGACTTCATTCGTTGCTTTTATGTCACTATTTCATTTAACGTGTGTTGTTTTTGTTGTTATGGCAGCTCCTGTATCCATGTGACATAGCATGTCAACGATATTGAGATAGGACTACTTTTTATTACATACGAATTGTTTGTTGCCCGAAAAAGAGAAACACAAAAAAAAAACAAAAATATGAAGCAAAGAATCGATTGAAATATGACCAGATTTTTACGAAAGATCTTTGAATGCATTAAAAATTTATTTGAAGTGCACACAAACAATGGAATTCAATGACAACGAAAAAAAAAACAAAACAAAAAAATTATTGTCATTTTAAGTTATTGCCATCTTTTTTGTTTGAAATGTGACTAGACTGATAATTTGTATACTGTTAAGTTAACAGTGTTAACGTTTGTTGCAACAAAAACAAAATCGTGATTTTCTTGCTCATAGTAGACTATGTAGCGATTCCATTTGGCATTGTTCATATTGCAATTATTGATTTATTCATTCGATAAACAGTGAATCGATGAAACGTTTGTTATCAGCTCACATTATAATTCATTTTGGAGTTAAACGTTATCGAAATTGTCAACAGTAAAGTGAATGTTCAGAAGCATTTACCTTTTTAATCGACATTTAACCGAAATGAATTGAAATTATTTCGAACAAAGTCGAACATAACGAATTCAAATAAGTTTTTGTTTTTTTTGTCAATATTCATGTTAAATTTACAACCGAACCAAATACCAACCGAAAAAAAACACCGTTTCAACACTTCGAATTTCACTCCTAATTGAATCGAGAATGTTTTCCAGATAATAAAACGGTTGATTACAACGGTACATATCGGTTTGCGACCTCTTGAACAAACAATGGCATGGGAAATGGTTTTGTATTTTGTACCTTATGTATTTTGTTTTCTGTAAACATGTCAAAACGTTCAAAGAAATCGATTGACACTTTCGATCGATTCAAAAACCGTCAGCAAAAAAAAAACAAATCATCTTCAATGGGTATTGTTGTATTGCCAATGTTGTATGTGTTGCTGGATTTGATAGACATGTTCAAGGTTAGCAGACTATAAAAATAGCTGATTATTCGATATTTGAACGTTTTTGCCAAAACGAAAAGACAATGCATGTGATTCCTCCTAGGTATCGACCGATGTGAAATGAATTAATTGAAATGAACGCATGCTCTTCCTGAGTGTAAAAATTGCGGAAGCCCAGTTACCGTGAAATTATATTCAAAGATTTAGACGTAACATGAAACGTCTGGATATCAATGAAATAAATATTTATTGCACAAATAACGTCATTCAACTAGTTTTTTTTTTTACACAACACAAATATGATATATTGAAATAAAAATGACATCGTGTTGTTGCTATTGTTCGATAACATCCCTCTAATAGACTTTGATCGGCTGCATTTCGTTTTGTTCATTAAGAAAAATTAAAAACAAAAATACACGTACGTATTTGATTGGTCGATCCTTCAACATTGCAATTATCGATACATTGCGAATATGTGTGTTTTGTGTTTACGATTGCATCGTGATTTGAATATGTAATGTGGAGCTTAATTGAAGCGTTTAAGTGTAATACTTCATGCATAACAAATGTTTGCATGATGCTCATTGCTCATTGCTCATCCTCAACGCATCGAATTTTGAATTTCGACTCGAATTTTTGCATCGATCATCGACTTCTCATATTAATTTTTATTTTTGTTTTGTTTTAAAGTACCCAGTGCAAAATTCAAAAACCCCAAAATGAAACCGCACATTTTAACAAATGTTTCGGTTGAAATTCCAATAAACGGATTTATAGTCTTAAGCCATAAACCGAAACCAGATGTTTTAATGTGTTTGTACATGTTTGCACTATGGTTTTATCCACCCGCCACTTAACGTTTATAAATAAATAAAAAAAAAACTCACTTTAAAATGCATTCATTTGATTAAATTAATTGTTAATTGAATTTAATGCAATTACGCACACGCCGTAACTGGCTCCAATTAACACTCTACTCTGACTGTCAAAATCGATTCATGTTGTTTTTGTTGCTGCTCTCTCTCTCTCTCTCTCTCTCTCTCTCTCTCTCTCTCTCTCTCTCTCTCTCTCTTATATTTCGCTTGGTTCGTACAAATGTTCGTATCGACTTCATTTTCGTATCGAAATGCAAGACAATTTTCTTCCAAACGCAATGCACGGAAATGATAGGAAATTGGAAAAAATAAACGTTTTCATTCATTTGAGCCGTATTGCATTTCAACTATTAAATTAATGTTTTCGTGCTATTTACAGGCGCTGGAATTTGATCGAGAAGGGCTGACAAAATTGAAGAAAGCTGTTAAAGCCATATACAATTCAGGAAATAGTAAGTTAGAGTTTTTTTGGTTTTTGAACATTGAATTTTGTGCACACTGAGAATGTGTGATGATCTATGAATTGATTTCAATTGGAATTTATATCAAATTGTGTGTGTTTATGTGTGTTTGCGTGATTTGTATTGCCGTTCATTAGCTCATGTAGACAACGAGATGTGTTTGGTGCGAGCATTGGAACGGCTTGGAAGTGCTGCATTATCAAAAGAAGAGCCGGATATTGGTGCTGCTTTTCTAAAATTTTCTGTCGTCACCAAAGAATTGAGTGCATTAATGAAAACTTTGGTAAGTGTGTGTGTGGACGATTTGATTTTGTGAATTTTGTGATTGTCTCGAAAATCCATCGATGCTAAATAACATGTGACTTCTTCACTTCCAATTTAATATATAGATGCAAAATATTAGCAATATCATAATGTTTCCGGTTGATACGCTGTTAAAATCGGAGCTACGTGGTGTCAAAGGTGAATTGAAGCGTCCGTTTGATAAAGCTGCCAAAGATTATGATGCCAAGTATATGAAAATTGAAAAAGAGAAAAAATCACAAGCAAAAGAGGTTGGCATGTCACGCAATGCAGTGCATCCGGCGGAAATTGCTGACGAAATGGACAAAGAACGAAAATTATTTCAGTTGCAAATGTGTGAAGTATGTTGTGATGTGCCTCACTTTAGCACAATTTTGATAGCACCGCTTTTTTTCGAGTGCAGTTTATAATTTCGTTTAGGTTTCGATTTTATCATTTTATTTCAACCTTTTTTTTTCTCTCAATTCATTTTTCAGTATTTAATCAAATATAATGACATTAAAACTAAAAAGGGTATCGAGCTGCTTCAACACCTCGTTGAGTTCTATCATGCACAAAATAAGTAAGCAATTTTCTGATTTCTTGAAACCAAACAACAACAACAACAAAAAAACACGTCACATCAAAAGAATTGTGTTAACATGTAATTTAACTTGACTCTCTTTTAGCTATTTCAAAGACGGTTTGAAAACTATAGCACATTTCGGCACTTATATCCATGATTTAAGCGCAAAATTACAAAACATTAAACAAAAACAAGATGAAGAAAGACGAAGACTGTTGGAGCTTCGGACATTGCTTCGAAGTGCACCCGATTTTGATCGAGTTGAGGTTTGTTTGAACATCAACATGGCCCATGAACAATGCTAGGTGCTCGGAATTTCAACATTTAGATTAAATGCATATATATTATGATTATGTATAGTTCCGAGCCGCCGCTACGAAAAATGGCCGTGCTTACACTTTTGTTTACATTCCAAAAAGATATTTACCGTAAAAAAAAAATCTCATTTATTTGCAGAATTTATCGACCGAAAAAGGTACCGGATATTCATTGCATCAGTTACAAGGCGACAAAAATCATGGCATCACAAAATCAGGACATTTATTGAAAAAAAGCGAAGGAAAGGTGAGACGAGTGTGGCAGAAGCGTCGATGTCGCGTTACGGCCGATGGATTCTTGGATATTTACCATGCCGATGAATCAAAACCACCGACTCGTGTAAATCTATTAACGTGCCAAATAAAGCCAGTTGCTGATGATAAGCGCAGTTTTGATTTGATTAGCTGTAAGTTGTTGTCGGTTAATTTTATTCCATACAATGTCATTTCAAGCAAAGTGTGATGATAAATGGTTATAATTGTTATAATTTTTATTTATTTTTTCAATACAAAACTTTCAACAGACAATCGACCTTATCACTTTCAAGCTGATGATGATACCGATCAAAAATCCTGGATAGCTGTATTGATTAATTGCAAGGAGAAAGCGTTAACCAAAACGTTTCAACACACAAACCCTCAAATATCACCCGGTTTAATTGAATTACAAAAAACCTTGATTCGATATGTGGAAAATCTACCGGGCAATGATCAGTGTTGCGATTGCAGTTCAAAGAATGATGTGACGTGGATTAGTTTGAATTTTGGTGTTTTGGTATGCATTCAATGTTCGGGAATTCATCGTGATCTTGGTGTTCATCATTCGCGTATACAAAGTCTAACGCTGGATAATATTAGTACAGCGAATTTGTTAATAGCGCGTGCGATGGGAAACAGTACACTTAATGATGTAATGGAGGCAACCATTGGCAATGTTAAACTGGATCCGGACAGTTCAATGGAGGAGCGTTATGATTTTATACGAGCCAAATATGTGGCGAAGCGTTATGTTATGCGAACATGTTCAAATGATTCGGATTTACGTAACGATTTGGAGCAATCGATAATCAATGCGGATTTAAGTCAATTGCTTCAAGTGTGGGCCGAAGGTGCTGATCTAACGGGTGTTCTACCATCATCGAGAATCGGTGAGACGGCATTGCATATGGCTGTTCTACGGGAGATGGGCTCAACATTGCACATTGTTGATTTTCTTATTCAAAATATGCCATCGCAGGGCTTAAATCGAGCAACAAATGTAACAAATGTGCCCGATAAACCGGGCAAAAATACCGCACTACACTTATGCGCCATGCACGATAAACAGGAATGCATGAAACTATTGTTACGATCGGGTGTTGATTATGAATTGAAAAATGAACAGGGAAAAATGGCATTAACAATAGCAAAAGAGATGGGCCATGATGCTTGTCGTGAGCTCATTGAATGTGCAATTCGACGACAGAAAGGTGCATTTGATCACATTAACATGGACTGGAATCTACCGATTGACGATGGTTCGACCGATGGTTTCTCCGACGATGAAACGGTCGTTGATGAGAAAAAGCGTTCACGTCCGCCAAGCTATGCGGGCGGCGAATCACCGGTCGCAATCCGTTCACGATCATCAACATGCGATTCCATTCAAAGTGGATCTAGTCCAAATGCCGCATCAAATCAATTGCAACGCCAAGTGACCAATCAACTGTCGGCTGGATATCCACAATCCGGTACCAGTCCAAAGCAACAGAATCTATTCCCGCAACAAGGCCGCTTATCGCCCGGTTCAATGACAAATATTACAAAACATTACGGGCAAACGGCAAATTTGTCGAATCGCAAATCGTTGAGCTCATCAAAAATGGAAAAACGTACCGCACCAATACCACCATACAGTACACTGCCACACGCGCCAAAACACAGTCAAAGTGTCGATGCCAAAGAGATTCGCAACAACACAAATAAAATGCCAATCGACACATACAATACATTGCCGCATGTACGCAATTCCGATGCCAAGCAATCATTAGATTTGCATTTCAGTAATAAAATTTATGAGCCGTTACCATTTGAAGCGGAAATTGAAACGCCCGATAAATATGACCAACAAAAGTACACACAACAACCAAAAGAGCTCACCACATTCCGTCACAGACGATCGCTGAGCGGTGAATCGATTGGTTTACATTTGGCTGGCGCCAAACTTGTATTACCATCCAGCTGTGAGATTCCAATCCTAAAACCCGTTGATAAAAATGTGATAAGACCGAAACTACCACCACCAGGGCCGCCACCCAATTCAGCCACAACACCGTCATCAAACAATGGTTTGTACATTAATCGCTTCAAATTGGTCAGAAACCATTTTTAATGTTGTGCTCATTTTACAGGAAGGGATATTAGCCATGGCGAAATGGACTACGGCACTGAATATAGCGTAAGTGTTGAAATGAACCAAAAAAAAAAAAACCAAGAAGGCAAATGTTGAAATTGAAATGGTGAATTAATTACAGGAAAAAAGCTACTACAGTGACAGCGGAGACATGGATTATTCAAATAATGGTTTCGAAAGTTCCGGCATGTTGAACGCATCATCGAATTCAATCAGTATTGATTTGTCGCCGCGTAACACTGTATCACGAGATCACAATTTAGGCGATACATATGGCTATGTAAGTATATCATATCAATGTTTTTATTTAGTACAATTGTTGGAATTCAATGGGACGAATTTTGTTTTTTTTTTCTGTCATTCTTTAGATGCGAACTCGTCGCCGATGCAGGGCACTTTACGATTGTAATGCAGACAATGATGATGAGCTTGAATTTAAGGAAAATGAAATAATTATTGTACTGAATGAGCGAACTGATGATGAAAATTGGATGTACGGTGAAATCGAAGGAACATCACGGCGTGGCATGTTCCCAGTTAGCTTTGTTCAAATGTTGTCCGATTGAAAACTCATCTATTTATTATATGTATAAATGTAATGGATTTATGATGATAGAAAACAACAAATTACATTTATTCTATATGAAAATGGGATAAGTGGAAAGCAAAAAAAAGGAAAAAGAAACAGAAGCTGAAAACAAACAAAAATCAACCATACTAAGTGTTACAATCAACCAATTTTAGATATTACTATGCATCGCACTAGACTAGTATTATTATTATTATTGCTATTATTATGATTATTATTATTATTATTATTATTATCCCATTTTATTGTACTATTTTGGCTCAATAATGTGTGTTTGCCAAATGGCTTGACGCAAAATCAATGTTGTGCCACTGGGGCAGCATCATCATTTTTGAACCAATCAATATTAAAACAATGTATATCTTTTGTACTATTATTTATAAACAAACAAACAGAAACAAAAAAAAAACACTTCTATTCGTTCAAATTCATTGATTAATTTATTATTAAAACCAAGAAGAAAGCAAATGTGAATTAAGCCGTTGTTATGATATTTTCATTGTACGTAAACCAATTATACGAAAGAATCTATCTTATTATTGCTATTAACAAATCAACAACAACAACAACAACAACAACAACAAAACTGAGAAGAGAGCGAGAGGAAAATGAAAAGAAAAAAAGGAGAAAAACAAAATACTAGAAAAAAAGGAAACAAAACGAATTCTCAAATAAATAGAAACAAAAATAAGTAAATAATAGCAACAAGAACAACATCAATCGTTTTCTTCTTTACCAAAAAAAAATCAAAGGAAATAAAGCCATTTCATTAGAATTTTATGTGCTAGCGCGTATTTTAGCGAGTTAAACAAATGTAAAACCACTCGAGATCTTTATAAGTCTTCAATGGATGTAGTGAAAGTAAAAAAAAAACACAAAAAACAAAAACACACACAAAAAAATTAAAAATAAATGAAAATAATAAAAAAAGCAACTATCGAGTGTGAGAGGAACTGTCTTAGATGTGTATATGGTTTCCTTATGTCAAATAATCATCATATTTATTTCATTTATTTTTAATTTTTTACATTTTTTTTTTAATTTTTTGTTAAATCGATTACCACAAATATTTGTTTTGAAGAGAAAAATGAAAAAAAAAGAAAGTTATGTTATTTTCATTATGTTGACACCAAAATGGTTTTACCTAATTTTAACAATCAAATCACATAAAAAAAAAAAAAACATTAATCATTTTTGTTGGAAAATTTTTCTCACCACAAAAACGAACTCAATTACTGTGTGTATATAATAATTTTTCTTTAAAAATTTATTCCTGAGAATTCATAGAATTGTTGATCAAGCAAAATGCACAAACAAAAACGTATCTTTTAATTGAATGAAAACATTTTTAAATTGCACCGCTAAACGATAAAACGGTATTCATCTGCCAGCAAAAAAAAAAAACTGTGTATATTTTGATGAGAATTTTACCAAAATTATAGAGAACGACAAAATGGAATGAAATAGACAAAAAGAGAGAGAGAGAGTGAGAGAAATAAAAATCGATTACCATGGAAATGGCTAAGCTCTAGACTTATGGATATAGGCAAATAACAACAACAACAAAAAAACTCAGTGTTTAGAATACTCTATTCAAAATGTAAAATGTTAACGAAAACCAACAAAAACAACACGAAACGAAATGACAAAAGAAAAATTTATATTAAAAAAATGTGCGAACGCTATAATAATAACGGTACGCTCAAATTTATTTGCAAATCAATCAATACATTGAACACACTGAAAGCATCGCTGCAAAGAGTACAGGGGAAGTCTCCTGACGGGACCGGATCATGGAAGTTGTTCATCGTTCAATTTCTTCAAATACTAAAAAACAAATTGATGAATAGCTTCAAAATGTTGTTTACCGAGGAGGATTCGGTTTACCACAATTTATTTTAGCTTTTTTAACTTGTTTACATCTAATTATGTGTACGATAAAGTTCACCGTGTGAACAAGTCAAATAACCTAAAATAAATCAGCTGAATGAGATTGAATCGTTGAACAACTTTTATGAATGGTTCAACAAGTCATCACGATATTATATTTAACTACTTTTGTTTTTAGTCAACAATTAAATCAAATTGGTAGATGTGAATGAAAATGTGTCATTTGATTTTTTTTTTTTGTCGGAAAATATTATGAGAAAAATAAAAACATTTAATAACATTTTGCGAGTAAATTTTTGAACACACAATCAAATATGTAAAAAAAATAGAAGCAGTTGCCATTTATTGATATGGTACAAAACCATAGAGTATGAGACTGGGCTAGAGTTAATCGATTTTAAATGCCGTTATTTTGTTTTTTGTTTCTTCTTTTTTTTGTTTAAATCAAAATAAACGAACTACAATTCTATCCCCGGTCATTTAGTCCATTATTTGTCCATCACAAACGGCAAGAAGTTTTCACAGAATCAGTATTTTGATTTATCTTACCACCGTTTGAAAAACGGGAAAAAAGCAAGCATTTAAAATTCATTGACTTTTAATCCGTGATAAAAGAAAAATTAATAAAGACGTTCTCCACAAATTGAAACAACAACACTTTTTCATATTTTTTTTTTTTTATTTGTGTCCATATTCATTATTCGAATGTTGAAATAATAGTTTTCTGGCCAGGGCTAGCAGCGTCGGCATACCGCATTTGCAATATTAATGCGTTCACGGCTGTCCAATTGCATACAATTTAAATTAAAATCACACTTGTACACGAATTATTTACAGAAGAAGCAAAAAAAAAAATCTCAATTACTGCCAGATGAATTCCATCGAATCAATCTTGGAAGATTCATCGACACACGGAAATCACTAAGCATAAATTCAAGTAGTTTTGTTGATGACCCGGTTCAAAATGGCATGACATTGTCTACGTTTTGATTAAGATGATTTTGTTGGTGCAGCATTCAATTGTTCGATTGCCTTGTCGTATAAACCGGCAATTGTTTTTGGTAAATTTGAAATGCCCTTGAACGTGCTCATCACACCCTGATTGTAATAGTGATTTGTTGTAGCGCAAAGTAAGAGCTTATCATCTTGAACTTTTTGTACCTGAAAAATAAACATTCATTTTTTTCATGTGAAATTCTAGTTGCAGGCCAACACTTGCAATCCGTTACGAGATCTATGAGTGCGCATATTCACCAGATGATTTTGATGAGATTTGCGTTCAAATGTCTCGATTGGGTGCAAGTTTCAGTTCCCAATGAATGGGATGGGGGAGGGAGGTTGGTCTTTGAAAATTTTATACATACTTGCAATTTCAGTGAGTCGGGTGTATTTTTAGCGATATAAGCTTTTGCACAAGAAATCAATTGATCGTAGGCACGTTGTTTAGAGCTCAGTGTAGACCATACTTCCAATTGATTTGTCCAATAAACGGCTGTCGATGTAATTACAACCTTGAATGCGAGTCTACAAATATGAAATGAGCAAAAAAGTCAAATCAATTGTTCACACAATTTCATGTTGGTGTTTTTGGGAAATTAATTTCAATGGAAAACAAAAAAAAACTCTATTTACTTTAAAGCCATTGTAAAAACAAATCGGACGTATGCTACACAAAACTTATGTAATTTCAAAGAGATTTTAGACTGAATTTTGACAACAAGTAATATGAATAACGCTACGACTTCCCGATAGAGGGCGTATGCCCGATTAGTAGTTGCCCATAGTTACCCGCAAAATAAACTGCTGAATAAAAATGTCAAATGTCTTATTCATTCATCTACGGTAGATAGACTTTCAACACCATTTTCACTCGAGAGAAAAAGTAAAAAGAAAAAATTACGTCAATTTCGGACACGTTCAATTTCAAAAATACACCATCCAAACACTCAACTTATCTTGTGAACATTTTGATCGAAAGCTTGGCTCGTGAATTTGGAATTGATTTTGTGATTAAAATTTTGTTGCTTTCCAAATTAGAAACAAAGACTAGATATCACCGAACGAAAAAATGTTGGACGACATGAAAGATGAGGTAGGTGTTCATTTATGTTTGGTTTTGGTTGCTAGTTGACAATTGGTCGTATATTTTGTTTATACGTTTATTGTGTTGTTGTTGTTGTTGTTGTTGTTTGCTACTGTTGATTAATCATCATTTGGCTTCGAAACTGATGACTTCTTTGAACTGATTTCACATTTTTTTGTTTTTCGTAACTTCTTGTAGAATCAATTTGTCGTTGATGATGTGAGTAAAATAATCAAAGAAGCCATTGAGAACACAATCGGTGGAAATGGTAAGAAAATTGATCATAAACAGTTTTAATTTTTAATAGCAATTCAAATTTGCTATATATTTTTATAATATTCAATATAATTTCACCCATATAAAATATATTTTAGGCTATCAACATGACAAAGTAAATCATTGGACCAAAACGGTGGTGGACAATTGCCTAGGTGTCTTAACAAAACTCCAAAAACCTTATAAATACATTGGTAAATTGAAAATTATTCAATTTTAATCGTTTTTCGCTTCCGTGTCCGTGGGGCGAAGATAAATTTTCAATCAAAAACTCAACATTTTGCTGAATGTTTTTTTTCACAGTGACCTGTATGATTATGCAAAAAAATGGTGCCGGTCTGCATACAGCCAGTTCGTGTTATTGGAACAATGAAACAGATGGCTCATGCACAGTAAGTTAACCGGATTTTTCATCCGATCGAATAACGGGACAAAAACACCATATCACTTGAGATTGTGCAGTGTGCACGCTGCATTCGCACTACCAAACACCCGTTTCAATTTTGACAATTATTTAACATATTTTCTCATACTTTCACTTTTTATTTGTAGGTTCGTTGGGAGAACAAAACAATGTATTGTATAGTATCTGTTTTCGGTTTGGCCATTTAAATCCTACAAAATACCGTTGTATATCAGCAGACGAATATCTTCGAAATATCTGTCTATTGTGAATATCACGTTTAACTCTATTATTATTTTCCGACTAAATCATTTCGTCAGTATTCAAACTATCGGAAATTTCTAATAACTGAAAAAAGAAAAATTAAGGAAAAAGAAACAAACAAAAATCCACAAATGGACAAAACGAAAAACCAAAATCATTGCGGAATAAAGTGATTGCTTAGTTCAAGGATTAACCATTTCTGGCGATTAAATTCAACTGTTTGAGAATAACAAAAAAAAAAAAAAACAAAAAAAAAATCGAATGAAACAATTGGTTAAGTTAGATTTAAATCTAAATGTAATTTTTATGATTGAAAATAAATTGATTGCAAAGCAGAACAACAAATAAAAAAAAGAGAAAATTTCATTAAAATCAATGATTTGTATAAAATTTCCGCCGCATTGCATCAACTTCATGAATACAAATATTCAATTTCATTTTTGCATCGCCCAAAATTGATCATTGGAATTTTTGTGTCAAAATAACCATCGGAATTGCATCGGGTAAGATTTTAGTGTGCTGAATCAGATTTTTCCCTTCTGTTGAGTGACATTTCGTTCCGTCCCGTCACGCATACAAACATAATTCAATCATACCGATGATAAAAAAAAATAGATTTGTTCCGATGGAGTAACTAAATAGTGTATAAACAATTTTTTTTCTCTCCCATCAACTGTAAATGTTCATTTCAGTGCAAATAATTTATGAAAAATATCAACACACATGCATATTGCATTGATTTTATGTTATAATCAAGCTTCAAAGAATTGTGTGCCGTCGATTGGTGAATTGTTTGTGGTGTCGTCGTTTTATTGGAATTACACATTAGACGTATTGACACTTGAACACTCTGAAAATCAGTTGAAGCTAGTGTTCTTTTTTGTTGTTGTTGTTGTTAATGTTTGTTTTATTTTCAACTGTATTTTTTTGGTTTGTTCTAAAACAACAAATGACATTTCGAAAAAAACATGTTACAACTCAATTGATTTCGTATACATATATATCGATGAATTATCGCATTTCGTTCAGTTGTATAGTTTAATTTGAATTAAACGAAATTCCGAGTCCCGTATATGAAACATCAACACACATAAGATTTGCCAACAGCACAATGATGACAAATAAAAGTAGCCAAAATGCCCGAAAAAAGATGCAGGTGTCATTTGTTATACGAGATGCAGAAGAAAAACGGCATCGCAATGGTGTAAATGCACTTCAGCTGGACCAAAACAATGGCCGATTGTATTCTGCTGGTTTGTATATTCATCTATTCAAACAAATATCAATACCAACAATCATCCAGAAACATAATTTGGCCGAATTCGATGTCAATTTTGATACTTAAACAAATTCATTTTCATCCATATTGATTTTTAGGACGGGATGCGATAATCCGAGTGTGGAACTCAAATCAAAGTAACACACAGGATTGCTATATACAAAGTATGGAGCATCATAGTAACTCAGATATAAAATGTTGGAAACTACCGCGATACGATCGTTCAAACTATAATCTAATTAATGATGGCAGCGTGTCAGCCAATAAAGACAATGAAATTGCATGCATCAAAGGTAACGTATAAATTGTTTGGAATTTGGAGCGTAAATGATGGTTTTTCTTTTTATAGCTTTTGAACGAATCAAATTAAATCGAGTAGTATTCACCTCTGGTGACACGTATATCATTGAACCAAATCAATTGGTTTTGCTTTGCAATTTTGTTGTTCATATAATTGGAATAAATTATTGCTTATTCGAATTTCAATTGAATGTTGTATTGAAGAAAACAAAAAATGCATTAATTGAACTCAATTGAAACGTAAAACTCATATGCAATATTTTTCCACATATCAAAACGAACTAAAAACATGGATACTGATTAGCTTTATTGTTTACAATTTTTGCTTCTTTTAGCTTCAAACAGTAGGATTCAAGATTTCACTATAGCAGCAACAGCAAAAAGCCGTCACACAAAATGATAATGGCGGTTCCATACAAAAGACACCACCAAAATCAATGAAAACTGCCAATGGCTCGGCATCGGGCACCAATGTATCACATTCAAAAAAGAAAGCCTCGGACAAAGAACGAGAGAAAATCAAACGTGAAAATCTTGTGCTATGGTATCATCCGATACAAACGGTAAAAAACAGTTCACTTGAAACGGTGGAATTGTTGCGAACATATGGCAAAAAGTAAGTGAACTTCATTATATAAATTTCATCCGCAGTTTTGCTTTTATATCACCCA
Source organism: Aphidoletes aphidimyza (assembly GCA_030463065.1). NCBI lineage: Eukaryota > Metazoa > Arthropoda > Insecta > Diptera > Cecidomyiidae > Aphidoletes > Aphidoletes aphidimyza. The sequence goes on along the minus strand of CM059998.1, from coordinate 22,339,036 downwards.
TAAAAATACTAAATTCGATACGTATCGTTTATTATTTCGTTCAACAGGACTTTAGAGAATAAATTAGCCATTACAGTAATTGTTGCCGTGATAGCAGTATTGTGGTTGGTCGTATATTGGGTGGGTTTGGGTGTACTGTAATCGGTCGGTCTTGGTACCGGTTTGCATACGTTCCTATTGTATTTGGAACCACATATAGCAAGTGTTACACTAGCCGCTAACGAATGTAAATCGTTGAACTTTCCATCACCACTGTATCCAGACGAGTAAGTAAAACCAACAGTATGCAACAAATTATTATTCAACAAAATAATATATGACTATTAATTTGTCGTTTCTGTTTTAGAATCATTTGTCCTGAAGAATCAACAGCAACTTATGTTCCATCGTTGTGGAGTATAATGAGTCAGGTGCGTTTGGAGGCATTTTTGTGGGTGCTGACGATCTCAAGAAGTTTAAAGGTTGAATAAGAAACGTGAATTAAGCATGTTGGAGCATACAAAGATATTATGGAAAAAACAATCGAAAAAGTTGGATTCATTGGCATGTGCAAGTGTATGTATTTTTTGTTTTTGAAATTGAACCCGTTTTCCGCCGGCACGTTGGCTAATTTATTAAATTAAACACGTTTCACACATTTTCAGATTCCAAATCCGTTGTTTGATTTGGCTGGTATTACATGCGGTCACTTTTTGGTTCCATTCTGGACATTTTTCGGTGCAACATTGTTGGGCAAGGCTGTGATCAAAATGCATATACAAAAAGTGTTTTTTATCATTGCATTCATTGAAACGCTGGTCGAAAAGGTGGTCGATGTGATGGGTTTGATCCCAGGGATGGGAGCACGCTTGCAAGAGCCATTCAAAGCATTCCTTCAAAATAAAAAAAAACCAGATTGCATCGCTCCACAAAAGAACCACCAAAAGAATCGATAAATCTCATCGCCGAATTGTTTGAATATTTTGTTGTTTCGATGATTGTCTACTTTGTCATATCAATTGTAAATAGTTTGGCACAAAGTTATTACAAACGAATCCATAGAAAAAAATCCACTCACTCGAAGAAAGACTAAATGGTACATTTAAAATTTAAATCAATTTTAGCGAAATAAATCTGTTTTTTTTTTTTTAAACTTTGCTTACAATCGATGCAGCAAATTCAGCATTGTTATTTATATATCAAGAAATTGATGAATGAAAAAAAAAATTGTTATTTCATCCTAATTGGTTTTGAATTGAAAAAGCGTTGAGGATATTTGTACAAAAGAAATTTTCAACGAGAATAATAATTGAAGTGACAATTTCTCACAGATTCAATGTAAATCAAACAAATAAATAGAATGTGTTTTTTTCTCTTGTATTTGTCGTGTGGTCCAGATGATTCATTTATTTTGAAATTCCAATTTAAAAAAAAGTGGTAAAGCGAAAAAAAATCGTTGGATTACAGTGTATGTGACCTCGAACCCTTGACAACAGTATCGTCTTTAACTAGATCAATCAATCCAAAGTCAAAAATTCGTTTTTGTCGATTATGTTACAATTTTTTAATTGCATAATTTGAATAGTAAATGAGAGTAAAAATTGAAAAAAATTTAAAAAATATATTTGGTAAATAGTAGTTTGAAATTCATGTAAAAAAATGAATTCAGAATGCAAGTGTGCGTTATTCTAATGTAAAAATCCCCTGCAAAATTCCAAAAAAAGATATACTATGAGAAAATTAAAATGAAATCTTGTTTTATTTCTTTGAATGAATCGCCATATTTTCTTGTATCCAAAGAGACAAAGTCACGAGATATTTGCAAAATATTTACTCACACATGCGTTCCACATCAAAGCCGTAAGTTTCAGTACGGAAAATGCTCCATTAATAACAAGGTAAAAGGTCCGTATATTGCGGATGAAAGGTATTAAGAGTAGCTTTTAGATATGAGTGAAATTGAACACCGGGTAAGTTCACGACACCAAAATACTGAAAAACCGAACATCGAATTTTTCAGTGTTTTGCCATTTGAACCATGCTATTTCAAAAATTCGAAAAAAATAAACTTTTGTTGAACTTTTTAACAAGAGGCTCTACCATCAACACCAGTGTATCCGTTAATGGACGGCATTTTCCCCCGAAATTGTACACACATAGAACATTTCTCCGATTGACGGATTACTACAAAAAACGCTGTAAGCATTCCCTTTCAGCTTGATATCGAGAAAGAGTTTAGCTTTGGGTCAAATTTCGATAATGATGGTTCCATGGTTGATTTTCAAGTTGGAGAAAATGATGATTCAAATGATTTCAATGGTTTCGCGGAAATTTTTTATCATAATTAACAGTTATTCAACATTTCGCTTCAATGCTAAGCTATCTATTAATTTAAACGGGGTTCATATTGATTTTCTGATGGATTTCGAAGGTGCAGATGATTTGAAATTCCTTTGAAGTCTGAATAACCTCTCAATCATTGCAGTAAAGTTTACAAATTCATTGAATGCAATGATAATTTCAAGATTTATCAAATATTTTTATTGTTTCGAAATATTCTATTGAGTCAGATATGATTCATTTTTACAGAATTCGCGAAATTTGAATGAATGAATGAAAAATGGAATGTGGTTGCTATGTACAAATGTAATTGAGCATTTCATATGATTTTTGATTTGTTTTAAAGGACTATTTGGGCAGAATTCGATGCGATAAATCAGCAAAAAACCAAAATATTGAAATTTATTTGAAAATTTTGCGGTGTTGAAGGTAACGACCTTCCCTATCTGAGAAAGACTTAGACGCCGGAGGCTCAAAAAAGTAATCCTTAATCAGCTTCTTTGTTAATTCGGCTTCTGGATCAAGTTTTTCCCATTTATAGTCACCGTGAGCATTTATTGCAGGTGATAATTCGATTGTAAAATCTTTTCCTCGCCACAGCCATATTCCAGATAGCGAAATGTTGTTGTCTTCACCAAATGCACACATTGATGCAATCGATACACTACGCATAGCACCAATTCGATGAAACCAATCGCAAATCATATCATCAACTTCGAAGACTGCTTCCAATTTGGCGTTGTCTTTGAACTCACAACGCCAAATTGAATTGTTTTCAATTCCGAAGTTCTCGGAATAAAATTCGAAGAATTCGTCTTTATTTTTAAGGTGAAGTTTTAAGTTGTTGTAGTCCAACTTGGTTTCTGGCAGTGCGGCGAAAGGATCTATAAAGAAAATGAACATTGAAAATTACTTTTTGAATAAAAAGATTGATTGTTGACTTTTTGAACAAAACTGAACAAACCTCGAATATGTGGTGGTGGAAGAGCAACAACTGCTGGTAATGGGGCTGCTCGAAGATTTCGGGGAATCGCTGTAAAATGCAAAAAAAACATAATTCGAATTAGAAATTTAAAAGAAAAATAATTTTAAACCTTTTAAATTGTTCACAAATGAGTATGGTGCCATTTTTTCGCGTTCATCAAACACACACACAACTGAATTTTTGACAGTTGACGTACTGATTCCATACAAAACACACTGCCAAGCTTATACTTGGAACTAATGCTTGATGTTTACGGTAATGTGATTTTATTAATTTTTTGAAAGTCAAGATTTTGGGCTTTAATTCAAGTTATTTGTAGATTTTGTTTTCGACTTTTGGTTGAAAATTCGCAAAATTCCATGAAAAACGTCAACAGTTGAATGAAGACATTGTACTGCAGATACCACTCACAAGTTCTAACGGGCATGACCACTCTAATTATCTTGTAGAAGATTGATTTTTGGTCGAAAATGTGTGATTTTTCATGAAAAATGTCAAAAATTGAAATCTTTTGTAATGAAAGTAATGTTGTTCCTCCTTGATTTTGTCGTTAGCTAGATAAAGATGAGATTATCTAAATATTGAAAAGTATCTAGATAAATTTCAGATAATTATCTTATATTTTTCATTTTAAATAATCTTATCTGACTTATCTTGATCAGATAAAAAAAGATAGCACAACTTTATGAAATTTTTACTAAAAGATTGAACAAAACCCAAAAGTAGTGAATTTTTTTTAAAAAACAAGCTCTAGCTTGTATTTCAACTGAATTGAGTTGATCTTTGATTGGGCTGATGATCGAAAAATTTACTGATTTGAATAATAACAAAATTAGAATGTGATTTTGATTTACTTTTATGTAATTTTCGCGATTAACTTTCAAAAGTGTCGTTCATAAGGAAATCAATTACAGTCAGTAAAAATGTATTCGGTCACCTGTTTTTTTGAAATAGAATTGATTTTGGAGAAAACTATGACATGTAGCTCAAAAATTCCATATCCATAGGAAAGATCAAGTAATTTTACTATAGAAATATGTGTATTTAAAGAATTTCACAGAAGTATATTATTTTTATTTCCAAAAAAAGGCTCAACAAAGTATTCGGCCATCCGTATAAGAGAATTGACTTTCCATGAAAGAATTGATTATTTGAATAGTTTGTTGAGTTCTGCATTTGACCAAAACTACACGTCTTATTCAAAACATATACAGTCTACAATTGGATTTTTCGAGCTAATATTGCTGATGACTGATTTTCACACCCAGCCATTAACCTCGAGAAAAAAATAAGGGTTTTCCATAGAAAATGGATTTGGAATTTTTGAGCTACATAATTTTATTTCAAAAAAACAGGTGACCGAATACTTTTTTTACTGACTGTACGTCAAACATTTTATCAAAACAAAAATACAAAATAAACTTTTAAATTAGAAGTCGACTCGACATAGTCGAGTGAGAACGCAATACCAATCAACGATGAAGTTTTTTTCGGGCTTGTTTATAAACATTCGAATTAACATTTTCATAATTTTTCATTCTCGATGTCTTTTCGAACATTTTGAACCCATTTATTATCTCAAAATTATCTGAAAATTGCAGATAAGATAGTTGAAAAATGCAGCTATCTAGGTAAGATGAAGATAAATGAACCATAAATGAAAAAAATCTGTTATCTAGATGAGATAAAAGATGTTATCTAATCTTATCTTATCTTGGTATCTTATCTAGATAAATTATCTTGAAACAACACAGACTTTAGTTACCTCAAAATGATCGAATTTCGAAACAATAAAAATATATATTTTGGATTTTGGACAGTCTAGAATATACTCCCAAAATTTCAAGACATTTGCTATAAAGGTTTTTGAGCTATGAATGGTTCAAACAAACAAACATACAAAAAATGATTTTAGAGCTTGATGTATACATCAAGCAATACGGGAAGAGTTGCATCCAGTACTGGATTGGAATCATTACGTTAACTGTCAAAAATTCAGCTGTGTGCAGTATGAATACAGCTTCATGCTATGAAAATAGCACGTTTGAAACTTGATAAAATTAACGGTGAACTTTTCTGTGTATTGTTTGTGTTTGTTTCAAGAAAAAAATACAAAATATATTTTTTTTAACTTGATCAACTATAAAGAAACACACACAAACAATTATTGATAATCACCAGGGCAGCCAGAAATATTTTCGAAAATATAAAAAACATTTGTTTACATATTTTTGCCGTTTTCCGAAAAACAAATATTTCACCATTTTCGACAATATCGTAAATATTTTGCCATGATTCAACCATTTTTGGCCAATAATTTCAGCATTTTTGTCGCACCAATTCACACTATGCTTCACGTGAAAAAAGAAAGAAAGTGAAAGAAAATAACAATAATCCTAATGTGAACAAATACCGCTGTCTATTGTTTTAGTGGGAACGATATCTCACTTGACAGTTGAATTTGGCAGTTGATTCTGGATTGTTCATACGCTTCGAAATTTGCAACCGTTTCGAAATGCCGAAAGAAAATTTGAAAAATAAATAAAATAAAACATTCCACTTTAAAAGATGCACGAGCCAGCTATGGTTGAATTTCTTGAAAAACATACAAAGTATGCAACACCATTGGAATCACTGTTAAGATCGAAGTGCATTCCGAATATTTACGAGAAATGTGTTGAAAAATTGAAACAGTTCGCACAAAACTTCAATCAATGCATGGACGACCAGAATTTGTGCAAGATTTTGATACATTTCCAAAGAAAAATACAAAACAACTAATATTATGGCGACACATCATAATTTTCAATAAAAATATCCGATATTTTTGAAAATATTTCTGGTTGCGCTGATAATCAGTGAAAATTACTTTCGAAACAATTGAGAATTGATTCTCATTTTGATTTCACATTCAAAATGTAAATAGCAATTTACTAAATACATTATATTTATTTGACAATTATTCGTGAAAATTTTCTTCGTTAAACAAAAAACAGAAGACCAAACAATGAAAAACATTTATACCTCCAAGAAAATTCATATTTCCATTCTCATCGGCCATATCGAAAACTCGCAGCTGTATGAAGATGAAGATGTTTTTTGATAATGTTTTCTGGTGAAGAGTTGATATGCAAATGCTATAAAAACTATTGAAAAAATTGGCTATTGAAAAAACGCATTCAAATATTTAGGCAACGCGCGCAACTACATACTCGCGCAACTACATAGGTCGAAAATTCAGTGCTGTTTATTGTCGCAAAATGTGTAGCAAAGTGGTTGAACCACTTAATTCTTTAGCTGTGTTCGTAAATATTGAAAATATATTTTGTTTTTGTATTTGTTTCCCTCCCGCATTGCATGAACTTCATGAATACAAAATTCAATTTCATTGTTGCATCGCCCAAAATTGATCATTGGAATGTTTGTGTCAAAATAACCATCGGAATTGCATCGGGTAAGATTTTAGTGTGCTGAATCAGATTTTTCCCTTCTGTTGAGTGACATTTCGTTCCGTCCCGTCACGCATACAAACATAATTCAATCATACCGATGATAAAAAAAAATAGATTTGTTCCGATGGAGTAACTAAATAGTGTATAAACAATTTTTTTTCTCTCCCATCAACTGTAAATGTTCATTTCAGTGCAAATAATTTATGAAAAATATCAACACACATGCATATTGCATTGATTTTATGTTATAATCAAGCTTCAAAGAATTGTGTGCCGTCGATTGGTGAATTGTTTGTGGTGTCGTCGTTTTATTGGAATTACACATTAGACGTATTGACACTTGAACACTCTGAAAATCAGTTGAAGCTAGTGTTCTTTTTTGTTGTTGTTGTTGTTAATGTTTGTTTTATTTTCAACTGTATTTTTTTGGTTTGTTCTAAAACAACAAATGACATTTCGAAAAAAACATGTTACAACTCAATTGATTTCGTATACATATATATCGATGAATTATCGCATTTCGTTCAGTTGTATAGTTTAATTTGAATTAAACGAAATTCCGAGTCCCGTATATGAAACATCAACACACATAAGATTTGCCAACAGCACAATGATGACAAATAAAAGTAGCCAAAATGCCCGAAAAAAGATGCAGGTGTCATTTGTTATACGAGATGCAGAAGAAAAACGGCATCGCAATGGTGTAAATGCACTTCAGCTGGACCAAAACAATGGCCGATTGTATTCTGCTGGTTTGTATATTCATCTATTCAAACAAATATCAATACCAACAATCATCCAGAAACATAATTTGGCCGAATTCGATGTCAATTTTGATACTTAAACAAATTCATTTTCATCCATATTGATTTTTAGGACGGGATGCGATAATCCGAGTGTGGAACTCAAATCAAAGTAACACACAGGATTGCTATATACAAAGTATGGAGCATCATAATGACTGGGTCAACGATATTGTGTTGTGCTGTGGCGGTAGAAACTGTACGTGTAAACTGTACTTTTAGTTCTTTTAGCAATAAATTCCATGTGAATTTCCAATGTAAATGTTTTGCAGTAATTAGCGCAAGTTGTGATACAACCGTTAAAGTGTGGAATGCTCATAAAGGATTCTGTATGTCAACGCTAAGAACGCACAGAGATTATGTTATGGCGCTAGCATACGCTAAGGATAGAGAACAGGCAAGTAAAATGATCACATTTCATTTACGAAAACGGAAGACAGTAATTGGTTCAGTTGGATTCATTCAGTGTATGGAAAAAAAACTGAGATTCAGTGGATTCATTTAAAATTTTAAGTGTAAAAAATTTGAATTAAAAGTGAATAAATCATGAATTGGAATTTCGTGGAACAGGTGGCAAGTGCAGGATTAGACAAAGCCATTTATTTGTGGGATGTAAATACCCTAACCGCCCTGACTGCAAGCAACAACACAGTAACGAGTGAGTAAAATTGGCAACGCCTCTAAATGAAATTAATCTCATCTCAATCAAATGAATATTTGATTAAAACATTTGCCGTCATGGTTTGATTGCAGCATCGAATTTAGCCGGTTCCAAAGATTCAATATACAGCCTAGCAATGAACCCATCTGGCTCCATCATAGTCAGCGGATCCACAGAAAATGCACTCCGAATATGGGATCCACGAACATGTAATCGTATCATGAAACTTAGAGGACATTCCGAAAATGTGAAGGCGCTTGTCGTATCAGCAGATGGATCTCAAATCATTTCAGGTAGCTCAGATGGTACGATAAAACTATGGAGTGTTGCGCAGCAACAATGCATACAAACAATTCAAGTACATTCCGAAGGTAAGGGCTGCAATATAATTTGCCATTCCTTTTTACCATTTCCCTGAATATACTTACAATCCACACACAAAATGCACGGTGTGCTTTTGTGATTTGTCTTCGGCACAGGCGTTTGGGCATTGCTAGTGACGGACAATTTTTCACACGTCATTTCGGGCAGCCGAGATAAAAAGATTTTTATGACTGAATTAAGAAACCCCAGCAATAGTGTTTTAGTGTGTGAAGAATCGGCAGCGGTATTGAGTCTCTGTTACAATATCGATCAGACTTGCATTTGGGTGAGTGTGAATTTTCTGTATATATATATATATATATATATATATATATATATATATATATATATATATATGTGTGTGTGTGTGTGTGTGTGTGTGTGTGTGTGTGTGTGTGTGTGTGTGTGTGTGTGTGTGTGTGTGTGTGTGTGTGTGTGTGTGTGTGTGTGTGCTGATTGGTAAATCGCATTTTTAATAATATGATTTTGGGGATGTTTTACGTTCGTTCAGGCAACCACTTGGAATTCCGATATAAAATGTTGGAAACTACCGCGATACGATCGTTCAAACTATAATATAATTAATGATGGCAGCGCGTCAGCTAATAACGACAATGAAATTGCATGCATCAAAGGTAATGTATAAATCGTTTGGTATTGGAGCGAAAATGGTGGTTTTTCTTTTTGTATAGCTTTTAAACGAATCAAATTCGAATCGAGTATAATGTTGCGTGATTCAATTTGCAGGTGGAGCGGCCATAAAAAAATATGCTGTTTTAAATGATAAACGGCACATACTCACTAAAGACACAGACAACAATGTAGCTATTTATGATGTACTAAAGGTATCGAAAGTCAAAGATTTAGGGCCCGTTGATTTTGACAACGAACTTAAACAGCACAACCAAAAGGTTTTCATTCCAAATTGGTTTACGGTTGATCTTAAAACAGGCGTATGTATTATAAAAATGTTACGGCCAAATATTTGTGGCATTCTTTGATTATTGCAATTTATTTTCTTTTTCTACGTATAGATGCCAACTATTGTTCTCGGCACTGACGAAGTAGACTGCTTCTGTGCGTGGGTTTCAGCTGAACAGGGCCTACCCGAACATGCAGAGGCAGGATCCGATTTAAAAGTATGTAAATTGTTAAATTTTTGAAAAAAAAACAAATTTTAAATATTTTAACACATTTTTATTAACAATTCTAGATTAACTATGGAAGTCTTTTGTTACAAGCTTTGCTAGAGCATTGGCAATTAACTCACACGCACACATCAAACGATGAAGTGATTAAAGGAAATGACTATTTTGCAGTACCAAAACATACACCGGTTATTTTCAGGTAATAATTCGTTTGCACGAATCAATGCATTTGATTTTCAAATAAAACAATTCAATTCAATTCGTTCAATTGCTCAAAATCAATTTAGTGAGATTGGTGGTCGAACCGTATGTCGATTGCTAGTTCGTGATGCGGCTGGTGAAAATGAATCATCTTTATTACACGAAACGGTTCCATCTTGGGTTACAGATATTGTCATAGAAAAAACAATTCCAAAATTTGTAAAAATTCCATTTTATTTACTTCCACATCCATCGATGGTGAAGCAAGATCGAATGAAAAAGGTAATTTGAATAGAAATTGAATTTTCATGTTGGTTGACATCTAAACTGAATTTCGATGATGTATTTTGCACAGGATCGTTTGGTGGCAAACGAATTTCTGCAGTGTCGAAAAGTTTGCGAGCATGTACTCGATAAAATATTGGGCTCTGAATCCGGTGTGAATACAATGATAAGTAACAATTCACAATCAAATCAGAATGACAACAGCTCAGAAGGCTCGCAAATACCACCCGAAGATAAAATTGAGCTATTTTGTAACAATACGGTAAGTTTTCCCGGTGATTTAATGCCCAAAATATGCATTTGTCACAAATCCAAAATCCAATAACAATTTTCGTTTTAAAATTGAAAACAATGGTCTTTGGTTTTATTTGCAGTTACTCGATCCAAATATGGACTTACGAACCGTACGACATTTCATTTGGAAGCAATCGGCTGATCTAACATTTCACTATAAAACGAAACCGAATTTCAATTACAGTTAAGATTTCTCTGTAAAACGAGAATCGATGGATGGAAACAAACAAATATAGTGCAGATACAGAAGAGAAATGAATATCTACAATCACTTGTTATTTAGAAATATCTAATCAAATTCACCAAATAATCATGAAACAAAAAAAAAAAAGAATCCAACAATTTATCATCAGTGTCAAAGAAGATAAAAAAGAATATACGATAAAATGAAAAACAATTAAACAGAAAACAAAACAAAAATAACATACGAGAGTATCAACTGAGCGCATGAATGTATAGATTCGCTTCTCCAAAATATGTTGTGTTTGAGTTCATAAACTATTCACTATTTTATAAATATCGTTAGAAACAGTCAACTCTAAAGGCATGAACGAAATGAAATGAAATAAAATGCAAATGTTTGCAATTTTTTTGTATGAAAAAAAAAACATAGGAAAAATACGCGCACACCGGGAAAATGATGAGAAAAAAAAACTGTTTGATTTGTTCGAGCTGGAGCTGAATGTAGCTTAGAAAAAGTTTATGCAAAAGTTTCATTTAATAAGCAAATGGGTAAGCTATTGTAGGCTTGAGACTGTTACCTTGAACCAAGCACTTGTTAAAGTATAAAAATGAGATTTCCTTCTTTTTGGGAGGGAGAGGGATATGGTATGGGTTAAATGTGCCTCAGAGAGTCATTCATCGTTACCAAAATGCTTCAAAAAAGTTTCACAATGTGGTGTGATTTTTTAGACGAAAACTCAAAAACTTCGATGGTCGGCGATTATGGTTCCGACAAAAAAAACCAAAAATGCAAAAAAACAAAATCGAACGAAAAGGAAGAGAGAGAGAGAGAGAGAGGGAGAGAAACAAAACTAAAAACTATTATGCATTGATATGATAACCATGTTAAAGTGGATGCGATATTTTTCTCAAGGGTAACAAGCTAGTTGAATCATCGCTATTCACGTGATCCAAAAAGCACCAAAATAGCTTTACCAATATCAAATGTACGGCACACTTCATGGGTGTAGTAGCGTGTTCAATTCACTTTCTCTCTCTGGTTCCCTCCCACTGTGTCTCTCCCTCGATCCGTTACCAATGTATTAGACCGAAACAATAATCATATATTTATGCACTCATGCTTCGCTTGAAACACGTTCATCGGAAAATTGGTTTAGTTTGATTCGCCATTCCATTTTGGAGCCAAGTGAATTATTATTGTTTCAGGTATAATATTCCGTCGAAAACTATGTTGCATGACCGTTCAGAGGTGCAAGGCCAATTTAATGCAAAAACCTTTATATTCGTAATATTCTTCAAGGAGCCCATACAACAAAACCAGAATTGAAAATGCTCTTCTCAATTTTCCCCGCCGAATTTTGACGATCGCTTATAACAGAATTGGATGAAGTCAAATTGCCTACCGTCCAAATACCAAGAAATATAAAAACGAATTGCTACCGATTGAATGTGGTTGTCATTGTCACAATTCGTTTGTTATCAAACCATATTCAATAGAGTTTGCCACATTCAATTTCACTACCTCACATCAGAACAAATATAAATAACATTTTTTTTTTCGGATGACGAATAAAGCTCAAGACATGACAATAAAACAGTATATTTTTAACATGGCACCGATTAGGCATACACGAACCGAATGAAAGAATTAATTTTTCATCGCACTGAGCATGACAACAACAACAGCAAATTGAATGGGAACAATGTTACATCGAACGCCGAACATTAAACATTGAACATTGAACATTATACTATGCGATGTTGAATGTGTGATTGCAAATTTCAATACGGATCGATTTGATTGCATACATTGTCAAGAGTGAATAAAAGACGCGCATTAAACATATGAATATTTGATTTTTTTTTCGTTTCTCTTGTATTCTTTGCCATGTTTTCGTGTGTTTTTTTTCGGTGTATCAAATAACGAGCGTCGGGGTTCAACTTTAACTCTCTCTTTCACATCTGATATTTATTTACAGAGTGTTATACATTGGTGAAATTACATCGCATGGATACGACACCGTGTCGAGCGCTTCGGCATTTGGGGTTGTGTGGGGACAACGTGCAACACGATACAACTGAGGCCACATTGAAACGGTTACTGCCAACCTTATTGTCACCGTTTGCCATTCTCAGGGTACAGTACACACAATCCTAATATATGCTATGGTCATACACAACTTATGAGTGAGTGTGCGCCACTTTCGATTTCAATACGGTGTACAAAACAAAAGAAAAAATGTTGCCCCCATCGCAAAAGACGATTTTTCCATTCTTGTCGTTTTTTTTTTGTTTCACTTTTTTGCCCGTTTGCGCGCCCTTCTAATTTATACGACTTTACATGACTTACATAAGTTCATGAGACATTCAATTTCTTCTTTGACTGCTTGTTGGGTGTTCCATTCTTCGTTTGTTCTCTTTTATTTTTATTTATTTGTAATTCAACGAAATTTTTTATGGCGAAATAAAAAATTGGGACTGAATGGGATGGCGAATAAAAATACAGGCGAAATTTTTTTTCACAAAACGCACGCCATCCATCCCATTAAATTGGGAATTATATGCCGATAAATGTAAATTGTGTTTAATGATTCGGTTACATTTGCTTTTTCATTGACCGATCAAGTGAAATCGCTTGAAATTGAGTTGTATCTTCAACATGATATTTTCTTTTTGTTGTTGATTGCTTGTTTATCTGGAAATAAGAATTCTATTTTCTTTCTTTCTCTCCTTCTCTCTCTCTCTCTCTCTCTCTCTCTCTCTTTCTCTTTTCATTTTGCGAATGGCATTTTTGTTCTGTTCACAGCCCATCTGTTCATGTGTTTCAAGTATTATGGAATTTGATTGGCAAGGCCTTGCCATGCTTATTTTCATTCACATATACCACGCAATTTGTACGGACGAACACACGGGCGACTCTGCACTTCACTTGACTATACAAATAGGCACTCACGAACACTCAGTCACACACACACACACACACACACACGCACACAAACAAACACACAAACATAAATGTGTGCTTCATACATAGTGTGACACCATAGTTTTGATTCAGTGTTTAATGGTAACTAGAGAGAGAGACAAAGTGTTTGGTTCAGACCATGCAACGGAAAAGCTCAATCCAACGATAGGAAACTGTAACGTGTTTCCTGCTGCCTACTTGTGCTGGCTCCACATCAACACAGTACGGTACCAATGAATATTGGGCATAAAGGCTACATCAACATTCAAAGCATCCCCATATATACGAAATGGCAGCTCTGTGTGTATTCGATAAATGTCTTTGCATTCTCATGACGAAATCTTCATCAGTTGAAGTTCCCAATATCGCAGCATCGGGAGCGAGAGAGGCTGTAACATTTTCCATATATGCGAAACACATGATCTATACAGAGGAGATTCGACTCGCAATGCAATACTATTAGGATTTGGATCCCATCGGAGCGAATGAGCGAATGAGCGAAGGAGCAAATGTTTAACAGTGGAATAGTGAAACTGACACACCAACTATTTGTTCAAACTATACACACAACTACGAATTCGGTTTTGCGAATTTCCATCCATTGTTTTTGTGGTGGTGGTGGTGATGGTGGTGGTTCTTCTTTTGTTGATGTTTCGTCTCTTCTTCGTTTATTTCTCCCAAAATCACAATAAAACATTCGATGGATAGATCAATTCTATGTTAACTGTATTTGTTAGCTGTTCGATGTGGGGTCTATCGTGTGCTTGCAGCGTGTGGTGCTCATGGTTCTGTGTGTGAGACTTTTGTGAGACTGTATGGCTCGATGGCTCAATGGCTCAAAAACTCTGGTGGCTGGCTGGCCGTGGCAATATGGAGGGCAATCGGCGCAGAATCCATTTCAAATTTTCTCCAGCACACTCTTACTTTTCATCCATAAATTTTCAGCAAAATGTGAAAACATTTCGGTGAGACGCACTCACATCTTTCTCTTTCACCGATACATACATTTTCAGTCACAAATTTGTCCATATGATTTTGAATGAGTGTAAGTTTCATATGCGAACAATGCTTTTCGCACACAAACACCCACACATACACACTCACACACACATCCACACACACACACTCGCTGGCAAACGGCGGTGTGCTTGCATGAATTCACATATACAATGAAAAAAGGACACACAACCATGCCATACACATACGAATTTTTGGTGAGCACGCAAATAACAAAAATGACTTTCATAGCCTTATCCATCGACCGAAACTGAAATGGAATTGATTTGATATCTGCATACCTTAACCAAAGGTATTATATTATTCATTTTAGACAATGTTTAGTTCTATACTCATTTTTTGATTTTTTCGGTTAAAGTTTTTCGTCCATTCATTTTGATTGTTTCATTTTGTTGTTGTCAAATGTGAACGATTTTTATCAAAAAAAAAATTCAACCAAAAAAATAAAAATTAAAATTAAACACAAAATAAATAAATAAAATATATTCAAACACACAAAATATAAACTAAGTAACGAAAAGTAAAGAGCAAGAAAGACAAATATAACCGAACAAAAGAGACGATGTCAAAAAAGAGCACGGGAATTTGAACTGTATCTACAAAAGGACGACCACTTCATTCATTTACAAATAAAACAAAAACAACCAACAGAGGAGACGAAAAATAATAATTCCAGTTAAAGTGTAACGCATTACACCGAAAATCCTTCTGATATAACAAATAACTCGAACGTGATCTGTGTTAGTTTTGCTTTGATTCGTTGCGTTTCGATTTTGGGTTTAATTTAAATGTCAAACAGAAAATCTATATATACATCAATATATATTTAAAAAAAAAAGACAAACTAACGAACATTTAACTAGTTTTAGAAATTAATTTCAACACACACACACACACATAAATTTAAAACAAATAACAAGCATGAATTGTATTCGACGAGAAAATCTAAATGCTCATAAAATTTAAGCGGCTTACATAATAACGAACTAATCAAATTGAAAATCAAGTAAATAACAAACTAAAACTAAAACCAAAAATTAAGAGATTCAAACGAAACCAAATATTTAAATTAAAACAAAACAAAACCAAAAAAAAATTAACAAGCAATAATAATCGTTCAATGAGAATATAAAATTTAGTGATTTTTTTGTTCTATGAAAAAGGCAACAACCAAACAACAACAAAAAAACGGTGTGATATTTAAAGAAGAAAAAAAAAGATTCGTTAGCAACCAAAAAGACTCGAATTCACAAATGCCATTAAATCAACGTACTCTAATTTTCTCCTAATTTAAAAATAACAATAATAAAAAGAACTGAATCAAGTCTCAAAACAAAACATTTAATATTAACTAACACTACCCTCTTTCACACGACAAAGAGTGAGGGCGAGCGATTATTTATGGTTTTTTGTTCCACTACTCCGTTTTTGTCAAGCAGTTTGGTTCCTTGCTAGTTTTTTCTTGTTTGATTTTTTTTTTATTACGTAAATCATAAATACAACTATCGATTTTTTCCGATAATTTTGTTGTTTTGTTGTTTTATGTTTCCACCGAATTGGAAGACATTTTGAAAATCGATTTTAGAATTCTCTCTCGTATGTTATTCTGTTGTTTATTTTATCTATGTTTATTGCGACTAAACAAATTAGTTTTAAAATTTTGCAAACTATAAGAAACGGAAAATATGGTTAAATCAAGCAAACACACGAAATGGCATGGAATGATATTTTTAAATTGAAATGCAAACACAATTAGAATCTTTAAATTAATATATAGTAAACTGAAATAAAAAAGAAATATAAATCAATTTGAAACACACACACACACCCCTAACTAAAGAACAAATATAATATAATAAAATAAACTAAACTAAACTAAATAACAACAATAACATCAACAACACAAATAATGGTAGAGACAAGTATGATTCGTCTGTAAATAGCCGTAGAATGAAAATGTAAAACGCATAAGCACCAATTTTTTAAAAAAAGCCCAACACGAGCAATGATAAGAGAAGCATACAAAGGATCAGCAACAACAACAACCAGAACATCAAACAAAGGCGAACTGGTGCCCATCATCATCAACACGTCGAATTGTCTAGTTTGAGCGGAAAGCAGCAAATGATACACGGGGAATTGGATTCGGAATTGACCACTTCGTTTACATAAATATATATGATTAAACTAGATCAAATAAGCAACCGCACACATCTAAGCAACAACAAACAGAATTAACTTAAACCAAGAAAACCATTAGCAGACAGACAGACAATTTTAGACACAAATTACGTTCATGATAAACACAAGCAAAACAGAAAACGTAAGTTCAATTCAAATGATTTAGTTTAATTTTAAATTCAAGCGAAAAAAAAGAACACCCGTTTTTTTTTCAATAAAACTTTTAAATCAATTCCTATTCAATTGATCAACGAATCTATTTATAATTTAGTTTTTTTTTCATTTAGATTTATGGTATACATTTTGTTTCCATGCTTTTAGAATATACACACTTTTGTTTTGGTTGTATAGAAAAAAAATCCCAAAAAACTGACATGCCTTTTGACATTTAGACAAATCAAAAGGAAAAAAAACCCAAACCACACAATTAAACGGCCAATTTCCATTATGTAAAGATAACAAATGAATTAATAGGTAAAATGTGTACACCGTGAACAAAAAAAAACCCTTAAACTTGCAATGAAAATGGAATGCGATTTTTTTCCAAATGCATGCATATTTTTTGCTACATTTCTACCTCTCTTTTACCTCACTACGAATCCAATGCAATACATTTGTTGTTTTTTTTCACTGTCTTTAGTGGTTGGAATGACAGCAGTATACTATTGAAACTGAAAATGATACATAATTGTATGTTGCATAATATCACGCTGATTTTTTTTGCACACAATGTGTTTTTTTGTATTATGAGACACCTGTCGGTATGAAAAAAGCAGCTCTTACGTTAACTTTGGCTTTCAATTTAGAATAACCAAAAAAAAAACAAAAATTCAAGCGTGAATTTAAACTAGAGGTTTTTTTTGTTCTATTTCTCCTTTCATTTTGTTGTTGTTGAAAAGGAAATTCGGCAAAAATGAATAAACGTATGTGTATAAGTTGCGAGAGACGTATGCGTGTGTCTACGTGATGTGCTTGCATGTAATGATGAAATTAGCTCAGGGTGGCGGCCGTGAGATGATTAAAATAATGTTCGATTTATAGAGTGAGACGTGAGAAAACACCCGAAAGCCATGCACAAGTCTAGTTTTGCGTTGTTGTTTGTTTGTTTGTTTGTTTTTTTTTTTTCATTTTTCATTTGTGGCTATTCGGATCCATTTCAATTCAAAAGTGAAAGCGTTTACGTTGTTTTATATCACCATTTCAGGGTAATATTTTCTTTGTTTAATGTTTCCACCTCCACTACCACCTCCTTTAAATCACAAAATCACTTGTATCGACGATGGATCTCCCAACAATGCGGATGGTTTGATTTTTCATTTTTGCTGATACGTCATTCCTCATTGGGCTATTGACCATAAGTCATAACACGGTGCAAAATTTGATGGCTGCCAAAAAATGTGTGCTTTTATTGCGTGAGCTGGGGCTTTGCCAATAATTGTGTGTGTGTATGTGTGTGTTTTTTTTGGCCGTGTGTGACGCTCATATACACACAAGTGGAAATCATGTGGAAGAGACGGTGACATGATTGTATTCATAATGTGTATTACGCTTGGGACAAAAAAAGAGAAACATTTGAATATGTGCGTGTATTTGTATGTGTGTGTGTGGTGTGCAGGTGAGGGGGCGATGGACGGTGGAAATGGGCGGTTTGCTGTTGACAACGATGTGTTTTACACAAACAATATTCCAAATAAATATATCGACAAATACACGCAAACCCACAAAACTTAACATTGATCCAATTGTTCTAGCTATCATTTGGTTATCGTTATTAAAACACCCCGCAATCAGTGTGAAAACGGTGTGCAAAAGTGATAAAAAGTCAATTCATAAATAAAGCACAATGAACAAGACATTTCTCATGTTAATCGCTGATGAAATTCAATCAACATTTGTGGCTACACTAACGATTTCTATGCGCGCTCTCTCTCTCTCTCTCTCACTCTCTCATTTTCACCACAAGCGCCACAAAATGCCACCATACCACGTTCAATCAAGCAAAATGCCACGCGTTTGACCAAACAACCGAACCATGAATCTCGATATCGTTCACACACACAAAGTATGGACAAGTTATTGTTGGCCTTTACAATCTTCATGCTCCTCAATCAAACTCCCTTCCCCTGCTCTTCCTTAACTTTCAATAGAAGCGTTTGGCGTTTTGACGCGCTATCGCGCGATAAACCAACTGTAATAATGTTTAAAAAAAAACGAAGAAAAATAAAATTATGTGCGGCAAAAGAGAAGATGTGGAGAGCTGTGAGGATGACAGGGGCGCCTGTCGATTGGCGCTCAATGTTGAATGAATGTGTTTGCGATCGAAGATGAGGCATAAAAAATTGACAGATTGCTTCGTCGATATTTTTTAATTCAGACTATACGGAGGAACACGGAACATGGAACACGTTGCAGGACACATTCAGCGTTTCTTTATATTATTTGGTTTTTTTCAGTTTTTGGCGAATGCCTTTGTTATTAATGCTGTTGCTTCTTTATACTGGTTTTATTGTTATAACTGTTGTCTGTATGTGTGTGTGTGTGTGTGTGTGTGTGTGTGTGTGTGTGTGTGTGTATGTGGCGTTTATTGCTGTGAGAATGGATCACATGCTTACAATGCAGAAATCATTAATTATTTATTCGTGTTTTGGCTCCTGCTGCCATATAACCGTTGGCCATGTTCCGTGATTCATTCGCTTTTCGTCTACAGTGATCACTTTTTGGTTGTTGTATTGGTTTCATCTTCTTTTTTTCATTGTTGTTGTTATTTCGATGCGTGGTTTTTTGTTTCCTCTTCTTCTTCTTCTCTGACTGTTTGTGGCATTGATAAAAAATTATAATAATAGAAATAAACAATTGACGAAGCAAGAATCAAAGAAGGTCTGGCAAAACAGAGGGTGCAAAAGCCAAGGTAATACAAAATATCTTTCGCTTTCTCATTTGCGCTTTTTGATTTTGCGAGCGCTAACACAGCACAACAACAATTCACTTATATATCCATTTTACGTATGTAATACGGAAAGACAGGCTGCGACTGTCGATATGGGATATAATAGCGAACAGAACAGCGCAAAACACTTTTCATTTGGCACTCTTGACTTTTCCTCTATATAAAACTTAACACTTAAAAATTGATTTTTCCTTTCATTTTTGTTGTTGTTGTTGTTGTTGTTATTGTTGTTCATTCTCCCTCTCTTTCACTCTACTTTTCCATCTCGTGCTCGGCTTTGCTTCGCCATACCCTGCTCTCTTCTCTCTTTATATATCATTTCATTTATTTCCCTGCCCTTCCAAATGCGCTCTGCATCACAGATTTGATCAGTCCAAAAAAATGAAACTGTTGTTATTACTGTTCGCTGTTTGTGTACTTGCTGTGTGTGCACTGCATCTTTATGTACCAAATTGGATTCATCCATGTACCAGCACCAAAGTGCTGTCGCTATACACACATACCAAAAAAAGTAAATAAAAACAGAGATAGATAAAGAAAATGAGATGTAAAAAAATATTTCAAAGTAACAATGAAGGATTTCTCGTGTGTTTTTTTCGCTGTCTCTTGTTCTCTCTGTCTCTCTCATTCTCTTCCTCTAGTGTCTATGTATACATTGAAATCACGTGTATTTGTGAGGAATAAATGGTTCACGATGTTCCGAAAAGTGGTCGAACAATGAAAAATTTGATTAGAAAACTTTTCAAATACTGCTGTTGTTCAGTTGCTGCTGCCCTTGTGTCGATATATTTTGAGTACAAGGAACATAACAATCCGGCACCAAAAACAGAAAAAAAACCTAACCAGTTAACGGGCAAACAGCAACCTCCTGGATTTTTTTTAAATTTATCCCTTACACCCATTCCCATTTAAAAAAAATTGTGTACAACCGAAATAGTCGAAATGATTTTGTTCACACACGTGTTTTTCATTTTGTTTGTTTTGTTTCGCACGGATTCGACATTCAAACAAAAAAAAAACGATGGAATTTTATTGTTCGATTATGGTCCATCGCTCAAAAATCATTGAATTTATAAGCGAATAAAAATGCAAAAAGCTTTACACCTGCAAATCCTTCATTTCAAGTTGCACAGTGGATTTGAGAGCGCCCATTTATAGGATTTAACAAACAAAAAACACACATACACACAAAAAACCACATGGAAAAGTAGCACGCGCGCGCGCACCACTATAGATGAAAATTGGATTTCACTTCGATTATATTGCTTGCCAAGCAATGCCTTGGTTTGTTTCAAAGCTTCATAATTGAAAAGCGTTTGGAAGCTAAAGAAAGTGAACCTTTCCTAAAGGAAATCCTGGAAATTATTGTACGTTTCGCTTATTTTTCTTTCTTGTTCGATAAAAATTCCAAGCAAAATTTCTCAACGAGGGTATTTCGTTCATTGGCACACTTTTTTTATCATCCATGCATAAAAAATTATATAGCACTCACTCATACAGAGAGAGAGAGAGAGAGAGAGAGAGAGAGAGAGAGAGAGAGAGAGAGAGAGAGAGAGAGAGAGAGAGAGAGAGAGAGAGAGAGAGAAAGAGAGAGGGTGAAGGAGAGGGAAAGAGAGAGAATTCATTACCACACGATGCCATTTGATACGATATGATAAGACAGGAGCATGTATAATAAAACTTTTTAATGAGAATAAATGGAAGCGTTAAAACGGAAATCGAAACGATCGATAATAATTGAATTGAGCTTTGATTTACACACAGCGGTACGCAAACAGTTCAAATTGGAGCTAAATAAAGTACTATGAACCGTTTTTTTTTATAATCGCGCTCATACACTCAAACACACACACAGTTACACAACAACAACAAAATTGATCTAATAGATATTTGCTCGAAACGCGAACACAACAAATGACTAACCAAATTAGATAAGAGAAGGTCAGTAAAGGCGAAAAAAAACGGAAAATTATAAGCCATAAACCATTTTTCAATGATATCACAAAATCCTATGTGGTCTAATGGTAACTTAACTTGCCTCGTTTATCAAGACATTTAATAGATGGTTTACTAAATATCCGAAACATTGTTATCATTTTTTGTTATCATATTACGTATTAGGTTTGTGTTGGTTTTGTTTTCGTTGAAATGCCAATGCACAGACGAAATGCATTTCGGCTGACAACAATGAGATACTGTTAATGAAGCATACTGACACGAGAGACGATAACAAATGAGAATGCGGTTGTCTTGAGAATAGAAATTGTACGAAATTCGTCATATTTTTTGATTGCCTATTCGCATTTGCTTGCCACTCATTCGTTCGTCTACTCACACTCTCCACTTATTCACGGACTCTCTTTATCCCTCAACAGTATTGGTGTTTCCAATAAAAAAAATGATGCATATTTCCCATGTGCACGATAAGCGATTGATAAAAACAAAAAAAAAAAAAAATCATCCGTTGGTTTTGTTTCCGCTCGTCGAAAAAGAGAAAGCACGTAGCTCTCTCGCTCTCTTTGTACACTTTGATAATGAGTCGAGTTTATGTGCTGCAATATTGAAATGGAACATGAGAAATCGGAACATCGAGTGAGCGACAGAAAAAGCGAGAGCAAGCAAGCTGAATGAAATTTAAAAAAAACACGACAAGCGAAAACATTTGCAGTGGATTCGGTATTTGTGGCTATTGTCTCTAGAGCATTATTAGCATTTATAGTATCAATTGATCGATTTTTTGCTTGATGTCGTCTATTGTCGGGTGACTGTTGTTGGCCGATGTCAACGCCAACGATAAATGTTGCGATACACATCCCAAACAAATTAATGACAGATATCTGGAATCAATTTACAACACCAAGCACCGAGTAACCGTTTCGTTTGCTTAAATTAGATTACAATTAGAATGAACGTTCAATTGAGCGCATGATTGATGGTGCACTACATATTGTGTTATGGCTGTTTAAATTTTCAAACGAGGCGCAAAAACACCCAATTTGCATTCGTCCTATTCATCGATAACTGATGGGAATGTGCACAATTTCTCGCTCAACAACATCATGCATTTGGATCAACGAAATGAAGCGCATGGACACAAGAATTCAAGCATGGATTGTTATTTGGATTGGCATTCGGGCAGTAATTTATCCCTCATTTCACTCAAGCCTAGAATCGCTTTAGATTCGATTACCAATTAACCATGCCATTATGTTTATGTGCCAATGACTTGAAACGAAAAATTGCCAACGCTTAAGCGTGACGCGAACACGCTTTGATGCAGACATAACATTTAGAACTGTGTGTATTGTGTAACCATAGAAGAGATGTACATTTTTTTATCGTACTTTCGCACCAAGGTGACTAAAAGATTTCCCATTTGATAATGAGCTGCAATGTGAAATTTATCAATGGCACGCTTAAAATTCGACGCGCTGTGTTCTCACATATTTCGAATGTTTATTTCTCACTTATTACAATGCTGCGCCAATTTTACCGTGTGAGATGTGAAAACACTCGACCGACACAAAAATCCGGTTTGATTGGTCTCTCTCTCTCTCTCTCTCTCTCTCTCTCTCTCTCTCTCTCTCTCTCTCTCTCTCTCTCTCTCTCTCTCTCTCTCTCTCTTTTATTCCATCAGGGAGTAGCGATATCAAGAGTACGATTTTGTGATTTGTGAGGGCATTTCGTGTATCAAATGTAATTTCCAAAACCATCCGCGAAATGTACATTTTTTATTTGATGATTCGCATAGAGTAAAGAGATTTTGATTTAATGGGCGTATCATTTTTTTTTGTTTTGGGGGTGCAGAGGACCGAGGGGGAGGGGGTTGGCTTGTTTGGAGAGGGAGCAAAATACAAATTGTTGAATCGTTATGCATGGAATGTAAAATGAGCAAAACATGGAATGGAACGACGTTTAAATGCCAAAAGTGTGATTTATGAATGACTCTTAAATGGTACGAGAGTTGAAGTGTGAATTGATGTTAGCGCCGTGGGTTCGAACTGATGGAAACATTTTGCTCACCAATGTTAACACTTGAGATTGTATTTTAGAAGACAGAACATAAAAAAACACACACACGTACACACAAATAGAAGAACAGACGATGAACAGCAGCAAAAAAAAAACCATTTAACACTACACCACACCGACCAAAATCAAAAGAAATTTTTCTTATCTTAATGATCTCATATATTCGGTGGCAACGATCTGAAATGGGATTTTTCATCATCTAATTGCGAACAGACGAATGAACTTAACATAAAAAACACTTCAAAGTTTCACTTCGGTGTGTGTTTGTTTTTGGAAACTTTTTCAAACGCACTTTTCGCAATAATTTTTTTTCTTCTTCTTCTTCTTCTTCTTTACTGAACTTTTTATTTGTGTTCTTTTTTGTCCTCTCGGTTTCGAACATACCATAACAACATTTTTGCCGTCCTTTTCCCTTCTCCTGCTCGTCAACAAAAAAAAAACCACAACTTATTTCCATTCATACAAATGTAATTACGGACATTTTACACCAATACCAAGTGAACGAACATGGGAAAAAGAACAAACATTTTCAAATTGGCATCGCAGCAGAGCATATTCTCGTTTTTTTTTTCTCGCGTTCTTTTTTTTTGTTCTGTGCACACGGGATACGCATTTCGACATTCAACGCAATTAAAATGAAATATTGGTGCAAACTAGAAATTGATTCATTTGATAAATACGGATAATTGTGAGCACTTTTTTTTTCTTCGGTTCTTCATCATGAGA
Source organism: Aphidoletes aphidimyza (assembly GCA_030463065.1). Lineage (NCBI taxonomy): Eukaryota > Metazoa > Arthropoda > Insecta > Diptera > Cecidomyiidae > Aphidoletes > Aphidoletes aphidimyza. The sequence continues at coordinate 22,314,474 of CM059998.1, read as the reverse complement.
TGATTTTCCTCTCAGGATGGTTTGTTTTTTGTCTTTTATTTTTTGGTTTTTGTTCCATATTATAAGAGATTATTCGTTTATCTGTTTCAGTGATTTTTCATCCGTTTTTGTTTGTCCTGTGTCTGTGTTGAATTTTCTCTCTGCAATATTTGTTTTTGCTCCGTTTTTTTTCGGTTTTCATTTTCACTTTATTTCCGTTCTGTTTTTTTTTTTCGTTTTACCATTCGAGTTTTATTCAGGACTCTATTTCTATTCTATTCTCTCTCTCTCTTCTCTTTTTCTCTTCGCAAATCAATTATAGAAAATAAAATTTACTTCACAATACCAAATTAAACGAACAAACCCAACACATTATACCTGATCATAAACTATTCAAAAAAATAACAATTAAAACTAGTTATTTGCTAGTTTGTTCGCTAAAGATATGCCATTTAAAAATATTCTGCAAAGACGAGTAAGTGGTCCAGGAGCTTATGGAAATCACTGGAGAAGGTATGTATCTTAGCACTAATAACTCATCATATCACCTCCCCCACTCCCTCCCCCGTTTACCTTTTCGCTGTAAATTTTTGTCTGTATACCTCTACGCTCTTTCTCTCGCACACAAACACCCCCACTTATTCACTCGTTCACTTGCTCTTATTCACTCTCTTGCTGTGTCCCACACACACATTCACGCCATTTTGCCATATATTTTCGTTTTTTTTTGTTCTTCTTGTTGTTGTTGTTTTTTTTTGTAATATCGCACAAACCTGTGTTGTGCTGTGAAATTTTATCGAATTTTAGTTTTTCCATACACAAAAAAAAAAACAAATTGTGTTAAATTAAGGTAGCATTTTTCTTGCGTATGTTTTTTTTTATTGTGGCTCGACCAAATTGAGTTTTACATCATGGATGTATAAAATGTAAAGACGAGAGTGAATGACGGAAGTATTGTGAGAGATGCGAGTTCTTTAAACGAACATGGAATTTTGTTGTTCACCTTTTTAACCGGGCGATAGACTCATTATTCATTCTATAGAGTCGCATCGATTTTGGTGGAGGAAAAAAAAAATCAATAGATTCAACTTTAAACGAAAACTGTATTAGTCAAACAATTTTCGAAAGCGCGTTCAAGTTTCAGTTCGGTTGAATTTGATTCGATTTCGTTAGTATATTAAAACATACAGTTGCCATCGATGGATGTGTTTGTAATATACGAAGCAGAAGACACATTTATAACATACCCTATATGAACGCGTCTGTATCGTAACCAGCAATTTATAACGAAATTTCCAACTGAACCAATTGTTTTATGACTTAATTGATGTGTGAGAGAATCGACAGGTTTGTTTAATTATTCGAAGAATGCGATAATTTGTTATAATATAGAGCGAATCGAATATCTTTTGAAGAATATTAAATTTACCTCATACGAATACAGGTTTCAATTGCACACACACACGCACTCACAAAGAGTGATATATTTTGCAAGAAATTTTCTTAAGTGATAAGATAGAGAACGATGCCGTGAAAGAAAAACCATATCAATTTCAGTACAGACAGACATTTATTATATTACATATTGCCATACAGAGGCTTTTTGCCGAGCCACTCAAGATGTTTCCACTCCACCATCGATATTCGAGGAAAACGTTGTGATAAATCAGTTCGATATGATTCGAATTGAACCCGTTGTTATTTCGATTGATTTTATTCATTCGATGGTGTTCATCTTGTCTTCTTAAATTTCGATTGCCAAAATGAAATCGTTCTAATGAAAACTTCAAAGTCACGCACACCCAATCGAATAGAATAAAGGCATGGACTATTTTTCCGTTTCAATGATTCATTCGCAACTTTGAATGTCGTATTTTTTTTACAAAGTTTTTAACAAATCACACCGATTTTCACACATAATCGCTCTGACATGAATACTGATTTTATACCGATACATTCAATTGCAGACGTTCCGACGAATCGAATTAACCCCAAAAATCTTTTATGTGCAACGTGGAGACATTTTCTTCTGAATTGATGTGAAAGAGAGAAAAGGAAAAAACAAACTTTTCACTCAATCAGATCCGATGGAGCTTCTTTTTCATTTCATTTTTTTTTCAGTTGTTGTTGTCGTCGAAGAAAAGTTTTTGGTTGAAAATCCATTAAAGATGATAAAATATCAACGAACGAATCGATTGTATACGGAAAATTCGCTTGTAATCATCACACATTTCGATGGCACATTTGATCGACCATATCTTTCAATATGATTCGAATGGCTTACGAAATTTTCACAATACTATCAACAGTGAAACACAATTTTTTGTGGTTGTTGATGTTGTTGTTGTTGTCTAGTGCTATCCGACAATAAAATATATTCGTTGCCAAAGGATTTTCAAAGGTATCTCGAATATTCGGTCACTGCGTGCAAAATAAAAAGAAACATATAAATTCCGCATGGGTCGATGTGTTAGTTAAAAGCAAAACTAACGCTCACTCACTCACCATTTTGGCTCATCATTTTTACGGTCAATTCCGTTTTCATTCCGTTGGATGAAATAATTTTTCAATGGTCTATCCAAAAGCGCTCTCAGCACCGAGGATACAAACAGAGAGAAGTAAAAAGAAAAAAACATAACCAGTAACCCAGCTAGACAACAAATCAAACATTTATATCATAAAATAATGCAAATCATTGTTGTGTAAAATTTAAATGGGTTTCGACGGTATTTGGTAGTAGTCTCTCAAAAGTTGGGCTTCATAAGCCCATGGATATGTGTGATTTGTCCAGATTATGATATGAAAAACAAAAAAAAAGCACAACAACAAAAAAATGTTGAAGTTTTTGACTACATCACTCATTGAAAAATGAAAACCCAACCGGGATCGTGTGATTTCATCACTATTTTCACAATGGAACTGTAATAGAGAGGCAGACACAGTGGATAGAGCATAAAACCCACCGATGTTCCGAAATTTTATCATATTTATTCATCCATCAAATGATTACGATTGTTCATAAAAATATAAAGTAGGCCAGAAATGAAATGTGTGTGTGTGTTTTTTTTTGGTTTTCGCATATATGGACTTAAAAAAAACATGACATGAGGAATGAGAATATGGTATGGCTCACTTGATTTTGTGCGGGCTGATGCTGCTGCTGCTGCTGTAGCCATTATGCAAAATGGCTCGTCAGATGGATGTGTGTGAGTGTGTGTGTGTGAGAATGTGTGCGATTTCGATGATACATACGAAAAGGGGAACAAATTCGGAAGACTCATTCAATTTTGAGCATGCAAATCGCTGGAGAGAAAAATTCCTTGGGAAAAAAACACGTTGGATGCATTCGTTGTTTGCGTCTATTGTGCCTCACTATTGAAGATACCAACAACAAGAAATAAAAACCAATTTAATATATGAAAATGTAATTTGAATTTCCTTCATTCGGAGTTGTTTTCATTTTTCTTTCGGGCTCGTGTGTCGGGCATCTCGCTCTCTCCTTCAACTTGTTCACACGTTTAGCGATTTTTTTCCCTTTCGATGGCACTAGTTGTCATTGTTATCCATTGCGTATATTCTTTAACACCATTTAGTTCATTTTGCATTTCAAATTGCAAAAAAAAAAAAAAATAGTACAAACAGGCGAAGCACCTGCACAAATAGGCACTTGGGCTTAAGTGGAAGCGAACATATGTACACACACCACACACACACACACACACAAACTCAAACACTCAAACATATAAAATTCGTTGCAATGGCTTAGAAAATATCTTGCCAGTCTTCGCTCCGGCTCGTTGATGCTCACACGTCGATGAATCAATACAACACGGAAACCTAAATATAAAAGCATGCAAAAGATTTCGGGTCATATTAAAATTGCGAAGCAAATTTACACAGAATCATATTTTCAGTAACAGCAACAGCAATAACAAACGGCGACGTTATCGACGCCGACGACAACGACAAAGACGATGACGACAAAGCAGATGAAGAAAGAGAAAAAAATTCATTTGATATATTTTACGATAAATATCTGCTCTACTCAGGATTCGCGCACAATTTTTGCGCAATAAAGCTTATTTTTAGTCGTGTGAATAGCGCGCCTCATCATTAACAATGCCACACAAAAAGCATTGCCATCAACGAAGCACGCACAAAAACTCGAAATGAATGGTTCGCGCCAACCTACGCACATGGAATATTGGGCAAACAACGTGTGTGCTGCACACAGTTGAGCACAATGTTCTGCCCAAAAGCACAAATTACCATTTAAATGTGTACACAGCCACTGCAGATATGTTACTGCCGTTATTATTTTTCTTCTTTTTTTTTAAAAAATAAATAAATAAATTATATAATTAATTATTCGTTCTTGAAAGCTACAGCCAGCCAGACTGTGGAAAATGTTAAAGCATGGAAGCTTAATGTGCATAAGGAAAACAACAATGAAATTTATTTTGCTCTCTGTGTGCACGCTTACATATATGAACTCCTGTACAACACGTACGCAATCTGCGTATTATATCCATTAATTCATTATATTTCTGGAGAGGCGGCGATAGCTTGTGAACGATTTCACGGTTGTTGTTTTTTTTGTGCGTCAGCGCGTGCTACTTGCAAGAGGTGCCATAAGCTTTTCGACTTGCTCTTGTTTCATTTTCATTCTTCTCTATCTCTTTGAGTGAGACTCATGACAACGTTTACGACCCATGAAAAGCGTCTAATGTTCCATTGAGTACTGCAGGCGAATAGGTGTACACTAAAAGCCATTTACATGATCCAAATGATCAATGATACGCAAGATGAATAAGCAACAAATTTTTGGCCCTGAATTTGCCCTAGATGTCACACATACTTCCGCCCAACAAAACACCTATATTGTCAGCGCAAAGAATGTATAACGTATAAAGCACCAGTAAAAAACGTGTTTGTACAATGTTTACCCAATTATCGTGTGGGGTTGAGCGACTCTACTATTTTCTATTGCATGACACACACACACACACACACACACAGAGAGAAAGGAAGAGAGAGCCTAGCTTAAATGAATGGGAGGATTAGATGGCCAAATTTCATTCAAAATTACAAGTAATTTTTAAACATAATATTTTATATTATCTCATATTTGGTGTGCGATTTTATTACCATGGTGTATTTTATATGTTGTCATTTGACGGCAATATTTGGTACCTCGCTAACAAGCTCAAGAAAATTCCATAGTTCAGTCGATTTCTAGACGGCCGTTGCTGTTGTTTTCATTCCAATTTTCTCGTCTTATCGGTTCGCCGTAAACATAAACAGTTGACAGTGTTTTGTGACCGAAAAATTCGAGTGTGGTCAGGTTCGAATTTACATAACGATTTACATTTCAATGCTGATAGTGAACAGAAAATGACGAAACGCACGCACATTGAATGACTCCCAATTAAGGCTGGAATTTACAACGCTTGAACATTTCAGGCTATAGTTCAATCAATAAATCAAACCGCAAAACGGCGTATTCACAATGCACTCGCGTGTATGTGCATGAGCAGGGAAACGCACATTTGTTTCATTTAAATTATAACAATCAAATCGATTATCACCCGATTGAAAATACCGAATAGCTGCGATTTTTGTGTGTGTGTGTTTCGCATTGTAAATTAAGTGTGATCATGATAATCGAAGGTCTGGCTGCTTTGAATTCTGATGAATTTCAAATCAGAAATTTCGAGACATCAAGTGTCACACGCTCGCTCAGTTTTATTGAATCAATATATATATATATAAAATGTGTATAAAATATTTATCATATTGAGACGCATTCGGCTAACTTTCGTTTCGATGTGATTTTGTGTGTGTGTGTGTGCGTGTATTTGAATCGAGTTTTTTTCCCCTGTTCTTTTTTTTGTGTGTGTCTTGTTTGAATTCGTTTTTCGTACTTATATCGTTTGTCAATGAATTTGAGTTATTCGTTTCTGTTTCGCCACAGTGACCATGTATCGTACGGAAAAATTAATTGTAATCATAACAAGTAAGTAGAAGAAACAAAACAGAGAAAAAAAAGAAACACACAATCTAAGGCACACATTAACCAACGGACTGTCGCGTGATATTCATGTAAAATAAAAGAGAGCAAACAACAACAACAAAAAAAACAAAAACAAAAACAATCATAAATAATAGTAATAATAAACTCAACAATTTACTGCAAGTACAAAAATATATTGTAAAAATAGCACATTTTTCAATTAACGACATCATCGTCGCAATTCTCGCAAAAAAAATAATCACGTGAATGAATATTGAACCGTTGAGAGTGAGAAAGAGACACATGAGTCTCATTCAGATACTCATTTTTCATTGGTCTATCGATAGGCCAATAATAAAAACAATCAAAAGGCTGCATTCACCAAAAATGGAACGAAAAAAACAAAGATTCAATAAATTTAATACATTCGAGTGTCAGTTGTAAAATCAAATCAAATCATGAAACAAGAACAAAACTACTTCATTTATATTTATTAATTTGCATACATATTTCAATGTTGATAACGTGATTGTAATGTAAGTAATGGAATTTCATAAAAATATTTTGACACATTCGTTATGAATGCAAATCAAATCGATGAAAAGTAAAACTATCGCATTTTCGTGAGCAAATGGTTAATTTCACATCACATTTGAATTTGTATTTGTATTTGTATTTTTCTGGGAGTGAATGTTTTTACGCTTAACGATGTGTTGATGCTTGAAATCACCGTCGAAACAAAGTCAATTGGAGATTGCGATGATGCTCAACGGAATAGCTAACCAAAAATGTGAGCGAAATGAATGTTAATACCAAACAAAACGCAACCGCATCAAAAATCAGAGAATGAACATTATGCCTGGTGATGACATATTCTAATAATCCATCATCAAGTGAGAGAACGTGTTTTTATCTTTTATTGTCACTCCTGTACTCTAAACATTAAGTTTCGATGGTACGCTTTCTCTCTGTTATTCTCTCTCTCTCTGTCTCTCTATATATGTTAAATGAAAAAGCAAAATAGCAAAAAAAAACACAGAATGAGATGTGCATACAGCTAGGCAACAGCATCGGCTATGGCGACGCCAACAACAGCATCAGCGGTAACAGTAGCTCGAGCATCTAAACCAAAGAATTTATGTATGAACAAAAAAAAACAACAGCATCACAATATGATAATAGCACCATATCAGTAGACTATATGGTGAAAAATATGTGTGCCTGTGTGTCGGTGTGTCTGTGAGTACGCAGTTGGGGATGATGGCTGGAATACTCTAGAATTTGAATAATTTCTCCTTTATTTTCGTTTTAATTGAAAAGCGTATACAATAGTCAAATGTGTGACACATTCATAATTTATGTGTGCGATAATGGAATCAACTTCAACAATGGAATGAGATCTATCAGTTGCATCTTAATTTCAAGTCAACAAAACTTATGTGCTAACAGCACGATTGAAAGATAGATAGAGAGAGAGAGAGAGAGAGAGAGAGAGAGAGAGAGAGAGAGAGAGAGAAAGAGAGGGAAAAACACAGACACACATACACACTTAGATAGCTTAACTTAAAAATTGATTCTTTCAATATTGGCCCATTTCGTATTGTGTTAAATGTGCACACCAAGTACATGCCATTTGCATACAATTGACGGTTGCAATGTGTCGGTCGGTAAACCAAACCTCATATATATCACACTTTCATGTTTTTTTTTCTAAGAAAATGTTAACAACAATAAAAGATGACACAAAAATACATGTGGAGTGCAGCATGAAAAATTGAGAGCGCATGCAAATGCGATTGGCCATTGTTCATACAAATAATAGCTAACAGACATCGCATTTATCTATTTCTCTTGCACACTCTTTCACTCGATTTGACTGCTTTCAGTGTTCATAACCACTCACAGCCAGAGCAATGAATCAATGTGCAATATATCAAATAATGAAAGTAATCAATTTGTGCACAGTTCTAAATGAAAAAGTTTCAAGAACATGTACAGACTACCATGTCAAATTAACGACAAAGCCCAAAACATCTCAATCAGACTAGTAAATTATTTCGACTAGTTGAGCAGAGTGGCAATATAAGACCGAACTAATAAAAAAAACACACACATGAATCTTATAGAACGCATACACCAATCCTATTCTAAGCATTGTTGAACGTTAATAAGACCTATCACAATTCCAGTCCCAACTTATAAGGAATAAACGCTACAAATACAGAACACATACGAGCTCGATGGAGGCTGCCTTTAAAATAAAATCGTTGTGCTGAGTGTGCACACACACACACACACACACATAAAAGACAATTAAGTTATTTTCAATGTGATTTTCGAGCATTTGACAGTGTTCTCACTCATATAAAGGTTCAAAGATTCTATTCACTCGGCAAATAGAGATATTCGCTCTCTGTCAAAACATGAAAATAACTGCAATTCAAAGTTGTGGCGATACTGCATTGATATTTTGTTGAGCTAAGTTGACTTACGATACGACATTTCGTATATGTCGTGCTGAGAGCTATGCGTTGTGGACCATAAAAGTAGTTCAAGATTATATAATATTATGTGAGGCACATTTTATTGATTCAATTAATGTATACACTATACACACAAGTATACTAAGTAAAAATGGCTTTCGCATCAACAGCATATTCAAAATAAAAGAAGAGCAAAGCAAAGACAAAGGCTATATGCATTTCGGATTGTCGTTTATTTCAGCTAATGCTGTTGCAGCTATTGCTGTTACTGGCACTGTAGATGTTGCCATTGTTACTGTGACTGTCAAGAATCATTTGACAAATATGCTCGATGGTTGACTATCATTCGAGGGGCAAATCACTCATGCAATTACTTTTTTTTTCGTCAACAATTACTTTAAATATTTTGAAATTACTTTCTGCAATTACTTTAAGATTTCTTCACATTTTCAGAAAAAAATTTCACGATGAGAGTAATAATATCAAGTAATTGCATATGAAAAAGTAATTGCATGAGACATATGCAATTATAGTACTGCAATTACTTTGTATATTTCCAATACAATTACTTTGTTTTTTTGGCAATTACTATACATCTTTGTATGCAATTAGAAATTACTTTTTAGTGATTTGCCCCTCGCTATCATTAGCTGAGTGCTGACGATTCTAAATACATTAGCGGCATGTTTCGGAGACGAGCCATACAAACGGGCCACAAATCTCTCACTCTTCTTTGTTTTTGTTCGACATTTTATTTCTCGTTCTCTTGCTGCCCCAATTGCTCTCTCTCTCTCTCTCTCTCTCTCTCTCTCTCTCTCTCGTTCACTCTCTCCGGCATTCAATTTTGTCGTCAGTCGTGAAATTACAACCGATGACACAACGACAACTGCTTGATCGTGTAATAAAGTCGATCGCACAAACACACACATTTAGATTAGAATATATAGTTGAAGCGTGAGTGTTGAGTTTTCGATGGCGGTGGCGACAACAGCGGGAACAATCAGACGACTAGCGACCATCTCTCACTCGATCTCGTCGTGGAAGAAGAAAAACAAAAACACAAAAACTAATTCAATGTCAGGACTCTGGCATTTATTAATTTAAATCTAATTTGTCTAAAGTAGGCTGACTTTATTAGATGTGCATTTTATCGAAGGAAATGAAGATAGACATGCGAACCGAGCTCACAAATCAAAAGCTGAGCGCACATCCGTCGTCAAAAACCTTGTGTCCGATTTTTTTGTTTCAACACAAACAAAAGAAGCATTGTTTTTCTCATTAAAACAACCAAAAAAAAAAAAAAAAACAAAAACAAAAAACACAGAAATTGCTCAAAAAGTGGATACTTTAATGGCGATAAAATTCATTACAGAATGGAAAACAATGTTCATTTTGTAGCCATGTGCTTGATATTGCGAAAGTATTCTTACGGTAATCGATAAAAGTAAAGAGAGAGGAAAAATTGTTTTGGCATCATCAACAATAAACGTAAATCGATTGTTTTGTTCAGTGCTCAATGTTCACTGTTCTCTTACCGCTCACATTAAGAGCATGGGGAGCATTTATAGCATATTTTTCATTATTATAAGGGTGTAATGAGCGCACCATAGCCCAACCATCTGACCCTCTGCCATCGTCTCGCGGAACTTGAATGTGCTTCCGCACACGCATTTGTGTAAACCATACACGTTTTTCGAACAGAGTAAAACGGTCTCCCCTTTTGTCTCAACATCCTGAATGGATTGAGTTCATTGTTTTCCGTGTGTTACATATAATGATGGTATAGACTCATATTACAGCTGATATGGCACTTTAGACAACAATTGAGATAAAAACTTGGCCGATGAAAATCAATCCACTCGCTTTCCGTTGAATATGATGAATAGATACCAAACGCATTGTGTTTCAGCCTGTGTAAAAGAGCCCATCCGTTGGCACATTGTGTGTGTGTGTGTGTGTGTGTGTGCACATTTCAGCGCTTGGAAAACATGGTTTGACCATTAGAAACAATGCATAATTTCTGAGTATATTTCTCCGCACCTCTGCCGCATTTTTGCATTGAAATTTCATTGTAATCAGAAGTTAATGTTCATCTCCCAGTTCACTTCAGTTGTTCATTTAGAAGCGTTTAAGATCAATATACCTACCACCAATCTACCACCCATACATGGGCACTATAGTTAAGCAAACGATTGCCATTTAATAACATATCGCGTGTAAGAGGATAATACATTTCCTTAGCGATTGTTTACCATGAGCAAGTCATTTTTAAAACTACAGCCGATGCAAGGATTATAAAACGATGACAAGAAATCTTTATCTTTAGAATTTTTTTTTTTTTTTGGTGAGACAGTCGAAAGGCAAGTGTTTTAGCACAAAAAGAACAAAAAAAAAATAATAACAATAATAATACAACGTGTGTCGCGATTGTATGTTAGCCAAGTGTATTGGCATTTATATATGCTGTTATGTGTTGTGTGTGGCTCTAACATGGGGAAATACCCAGCATAACAGACGGCAAAAGATAATACTATACATATCATGGTAGAAATCGGTTATGCATGATGACAGACTTTTATCTGTCTACAAAATGATATGGCTTTAATGATAACGACTGACATTCATATCATTTCAGTCTATTTTTAGATGCCTTGCTGTGTGTATGAATAATTTAGTAAGAAATCGTACTTTTAACGAACTAATCAAATAGTTAAGGGCACACAACAAAAATAAAAAAAATAAATAAAAAAAAAACAAAACATACACACACAGAGAGAGAGAGAGAGAGAGAGAGAGAGAGAGAGAGAGAGAGAGAGAGGGAGAGAGAATGAAAGATATGCCGCAAACCAGCCAGCAAAAGACTACCACAATGCCGACATTGTTTAACTGCTTGGTTTCCGACCACAAATGCACGCGTGATATTAAAGAAGACACGTTCGAAGCGAGGCTATAACAAGCACATGTTCATTTATCCGTTTTGCTTTATTTTTATCAAATTTCTCGCCGCACTCTGTGTCACTGTTTATGTGTCTATCCCTCGTTTTCGTTCTCTCTCTTTCTCTTGCACTGCGTATATTTGTTTGTGTGTGTGTGTGTTGGTTCGAAGTCCGTGTACTTCCTTCTCTTGTTGGCCCCATAACAATTGAAACACTATTAAATATTAGCAGCATATTTGTATGGTGTGTTTGTATATTTGTATACTGTGTGCACAGGTCATTTTGAAAAACAAATGTGTATTAATGGCTAATGTAACGAAATGTCGTGAATTTTTTAAATACACGATTGTGTGAACACGCAAATACATGCAAATGAATCGCATACAATAATATAACACAAAATTCACAAAATCAGCGCGATACACAATGCTTAAGACGATACGAAAACAAAGAAACATAAGCATGTTTCTGTGTTGTTTTTGTTTTAAATGTTTTAGCGCATTTGTGTGTGTGTGTGTGTGTTTGGTCTTTGTCACTCCAGTGCCATTTAAATACAATGATTTTTGGCACTAGCTCTGTCTCACACCAAAGCAGCTCGGTTGCTGTCGACCAGTGCACTGTGTGCTGTCCCCGTATTGTATTGGACAGTGAATAGTTTCGTTATCGTTGTCGTTGCCGCCGTCATAGTCGTCGTCATTGTCGTCCATCGATGCATGTGTGCTTTCGAGGCAAGTGCAAATCATTTAAGTGGTTGATTTCATTTTGGATTTTTGTTTTTGTATGTTGTGAATTTATTGTAAATGTGTTGTTTTTGTTTTTCGTCATTATTTTGCTTCAATTTCATATTTATTTTCTTCATATTGTATTCGCCTGTGTTTGTGAATATTTTGTTTCACAATTTGTATAGTGGCAATCGAATCAACTAAACACACAAGAACAAATCAAATAAAACCGAACTAAAACTTAAACAACAAAAAATCGCGCGCGTACACTCTCAACCACCACCAACATCATGACGATCGAACAACGAAACCGTTTGGTATATGTGTATTGTTCTCCGTACTGTATCCGTGTTTGATTCCTTATTCGTTAGTCATTCGTATACATTGCTGTACTCTCTGTTGTTTTATCTCGCTCACTCTCAATCTGTCGCGTGCGCCTCTCTCTCTGTCTATCTCCCCGTTCGTCTGATTTCTGGTTCTGATTTCTCCCCCTTCCCACCAACTCTCTCAACATTCTTTTTTCTACTTTTTCTTTTTGTGTTTTTTTTTCTTTCTCTCTCTCTCTCTTTCTCTCTTTCTCTCTCTCTTTTATTTTATTTATGTTTACTACAGCGAAGAAAATTCAGATGTGCTACACTTTGATTATAAACAGTATCGTCAGTCCATGGTTAACCTCGACAGTGGCAATAATTGTTATTATGTGGATAAAAATTTACTACAAATAACGAATACGAATAGTTGTGAAGTGATTGCTAGCAGCACAGGCACTGGCGGTGCCAATATTCATACTAGTTGCACGAATCGCAATTGCCGAAACAATCATAGTCTATTCGGGGATAGCAATAAAGTCAAGAAAAATCTATCGGAAAGCTGTGTGATTGATGCGACTACCAAATCCACATCACCCACGGTAGCATCGCTAACTGTACATAAACGTAAGTATTCAACGTGACACACAAAAAAAACAAAAAAAAATTATTCCAGTGTTGCAACAAACAAAAACAATAAACAATGAACGATTTCCAAAAATAAAACCAAAAAAAAAAAACAAGCAAAAGCAAATGAGAAGAAAAATTGATCTCGTGCTATCGGATGCCGGTTTATTTTGGCCAAATCAGATCGTGTCTTTTTTTGGGGCAACAAGTGTGCGAAAATCGAATGTGTTTGGTGTGCGTGTTTGGTGCATTTTCTGACACAAATCGAATGAAAGTGATTTTGCATGACACAAACGATTATGAATGAGGATGCAGTGTGTTTTGTGCGTTTGGTGCGTTTGTTCGTGTGATTGTGTAAGCGCTATCGAGCTATTTCATTTGTTAAAAAAAATAAAAATTTGTTCGTTTTGTTGCGTGAATCCTGGTGAATTGCCCAACGATCAAACCACGACACTCAATTAACCAAGTCACAATTTTTCCCGCAGAATATGGAATTGAAACACCGACCGGCGACTCAAAACATTTGAGTAATTTAAGTATTTCAAATTTGCGCACAACAAATCCAAACATTGCAACAACATCGACAACAACAAATCCATCGTACACTCATAAATCAACAAACGATAATAATTATTGCTTGTATAAATACAATGAATTCAATGAATGCAACAATTTAATGCAAAATAATAGTAAATTGAATGGGAAAAATAATCATGTGGTGCAAAAGAACACGTTCTTCAAAAGTTTTACGCGAAGCTCATCATTTTGCCGTATCAAAGTAAATCCGAAAAAAATTCGAAATATTTCGTTTAAATTTCGTAAATCAGATAAAGTGTGTTGTACACCGGACTACACAGCAACAACTGCATCGGCCACATCATCTCAAGTACGCGGTAAGTTCATCCACCATGAAAAGCAAAAAAAAAAAAAAACAAAAACAAAAACCAAAAACAAAAAACAAAAAACAAAAATTATGAAAAGAAAGGAAAAGAGAAGAAAAAAAAGACACGAAAATGTGCATATCAATCAACTGGTTTCCCATCGCAAATTCAATGAGCAAATCACTCTGGATTATGTTGTGCACAACACACTTGCCAAGGACAGGCACAAGTACACACCTATTTTATGTGTGAATATTGGCGTGCGTGAGATGGCGAAACGAAAGAGCGACGAGCGGCCAAACGGATTCGATGCTCGCCGATCATCACCGCCCCCCCCCCCCATTTAACTAGCAATGTAGTTTATTGTTACGCTTTTGTTCACACACACACACACATACACACAAACAAACACACACACACACACATCACTTCCAAGTGACCGCGCTCTCGCTATTCACCCGAAATTCGATTTTCCCTCCCCGCGTTCTTAGTACGATTTGTGAAATCGTGCTCTTCAGTCAGACCTTGGCAAATCGTTTTTGTGCCGCATACCCAAAACATTTTTTATTCACAGCCACAGCTTATTTTATCTGATCCGATACCATACAACATACAAATTTTCTGCATATGTATCTGTGTATAATGTTTTTGTAGCTCCGATTTGCTCGTCAACATCATCTTCATCATCATCGACCTCATCTTCCACGAAAAAGAATCCGCTGCTAAGCGGCGCGACAAGTGCATCACACGATAAATTCATTCAAACCGGTATTTTTTTGTTGTTGTTTTTTGTATTGTTCTAAAATCTAGATCCTATATTCAATTGTTTGTTCAGTATTCGTATCTATTTTATTGTTTTTTTTTTATTCTTGTTGTGGACTTTTGTGTGAGATGGGAAACGGCAAACGAGTTCGATAATGTTCGCAATGGAATTTGAGACGATTTGTCGATATATTCCTTGGCAAACATTCGATGGTTGTCGTTCCACAAAAGCGTACACAATTTTTTGTTGTTGTTGTTGTTATTCAGTTTGTTTTTGTTTTGTTCCGTTTCGTCCGTTTGTTCGTTCGACGGTTCACTCTCTCTCTCTCTCTCTCTCTCTCTCTCTCTCTCTCTCTCTCTCTCTCTCTCTCTCTCTCTCTCTCTCTCATTCTCTCTAACAAAAAAAAATCCAACTCGAAACCAATCAAATAATATTTTCTCGTGTATTATTTTCTTCTGTTCCTGACTTTAATCACAATTTCGGATGATGATGGTGTCGTTTCACGATGCGATTATGGTGTGAACTGATGCGATTGCATTGGCCGGGAATCTAGTGCCTCATCAACAAAACAGTGTGTCAATAAAGAATACAATCGCAACAGTGAATAGTGATTTGAAAAATAAATATAATGCAAAGAGCAACGAAATTAATAACTGCCAAACTCAAACGCAAAACCAATTAATACTAAATGATTCAACAGCCGCAACTGCAGCGGCTTCAGGACCTCGTCAACACACACACAGTGTTTTTCAATCAAACTCAATTCAATACAATACAATAAGCAGTAATTCAAACACAAATAATAACAGTAATAACAATACCAACAACAACAACAACATCAACAGCAGCTTCAATAATATAAACAATACAAAAAGACCATCATCGCATTACTCGGATCCATACACGGCGTATACACCGTTGCCGAGCACACCGCCTTCATCTGAATACAAAGGAATTAAGCATTTTGGTAGCATTAAAAGTGAGTGAGCTTCATTCGTTTCGGCCACAATTTTACTCGAAATAGCAAAAAACAAAGAAAAGACAGAACAATTCTAAATGGACTGCTTTTGCATCGAGCATTGAGAGTAATTTCAAATATTCCGGACATTGAATCTAGAACAAAAAAAAAAAAAAAAAAAACAAGAACCAAAAGAAATGAAAATTGCAGCAACAGTAGCAGCAGCGACTGGTGCTGCCTTACACACCAAAATAGAATCGATCTTCGGACTATTTTGAATGCTATAGCCACCCTCATATTTATCCATCATATTCAATCAGCCAATAATTTCTAATCTCACATAATCGTCTCACTGTGCACTTTTCAGGAGCATTTACAGATTGCAGCAGCAACAATAGCAACAGGTAATCAAATTCGGTATTATATCGGAAGACCGAAGACCATTTACCATATTTGTAAAAGTCAAAAGGGCAATCAAACAAAATGTTTAGGGCCAATGAACAAATTTAACATCCGTGGTTTTGTTCATCTTTTGTTGCATGAGTGAAAAATTCGCAAAAGTTATCATAAAAATTTCATTGAACTCAATAGCCTTCCAGTATTCTTATTTCCAAATTGACGTTATATATCTTTTGAAATAATAATCATGAGTGGTTTTTTTGTGTTAATTCTTTGAAACAAATTTTTCGTGTGAAAAACAATTAAAAATGAAGTATTCAAGTGAGAACAATCAAAAGTAATAGGATCCACACAAAAAAAACGGGACTGAAATTCATACCTACAAAAGAAAAAAAATATAAACAATAAGAAATTAAAAAAAAATGTAATACAAATAGAAACAAAAAGACGCTTAAGTGATTTCAATTTCATATCAATGAGCGCCCATTTTCAACGGAAATCCCATTTGGAATATTTATTAAATTATCTCGATGTTTTATACAGTAGGAGCTCGAAAATCGCAACTCCCATAAAGGCAACATTCTACCAATGTCATTCGTACAGCAATAGTCTAAATCGGCACAATAGACAATTATCTCGAAATAAATCCAATGGAAGGTGAGATCGACCATTTCTTCTTCTACTGTTTTTTTGTTGTTTTGTTCTCGCAATTTTATTTATGTATTTTTGTTTTTTTTTCTCTCTCTATCTGTTATTTTCTCTGCCTTCTATCTCTCTTCATGGTCACATATTTTATTTTCAATCCATACACACATCAAACTAGCTCATTTCCGAGTGTTTTTTTTTTCTTATTTACAAGACACAATTGTATAAATCGATATACCATACCCATTTCTTTCATTTTATAAATAACGTATGATATATTTTTATTACACTTGTTTTAAGGCTCCGATTTTGTCTGTTGATTCGTTTTTCTTTTTGTGTTCGGTTCGCCCACATTTTTTTTTGTTCGGCTAACATTCTGTTATCACCAATTTTTGCCAAATAATAATAACAATAACA
Source organism: Aphidoletes aphidimyza (assembly GCA_030463065.1). Lineage (NCBI taxonomy): Eukaryota > Metazoa > Arthropoda > Insecta > Diptera > Cecidomyiidae > Aphidoletes > Aphidoletes aphidimyza. Next base: position 22,297,343 of record CM059998.1, on the reverse strand, counting down.
ATAATAATAATGATAGTACTGTAAAAGCTATATTGATGGATATAAATAGGTGAAATTGAATAAGAGTGTGAGGGGGGCGGCGGGAGGTTGGTTTTTGTATGGGGGGATGGATGTATTGTTGCGTAAGCAGCTAACGATGGGTAAAACATGATCTTTACAATAAACCACCTTATAAAGCCACAATTTCCATCCAGTTGCCGAGTTTACCGTACTAACAATACGTATTACTACCTCTAATTCAATTTTATTTATTTAGTTCTTTTACTCCCTTAATTTGATTTCATTCCGTTTGATTCTTACATTGGATATTGTACGATGCGCGTACCATTTGAATTCTATTCTAATACAATTCGTATATATATATATATATATATATATTTCTTTTTTTAATATATGATACATACATATTTTGCTCTCTATATCACACAATACATTGTATTTTTTTCTCTCTATCTCTCTGTTTCTATCTCTATAACTTTTTCTCTTTCTATCTTCATATACATGTTGTGTTTTCGTATTATCTTAAATTGGCACTTTCACGTTTCTCTTCATTACGCATATATTATTTTGTTGTCGTATTGTCGTCATCATCGTCCTCATCATCATCGTCGTCCATATCGTCGTTATCGACGCTTTGTTCTTTATTCATTGTTTGATATTAACAGCTGAGGTTGATTTTTGCTGTGGAAAACCGTTTGAGTTAAAAGCAAAAACAAACAAAACAAAAAATGGCGCAATTTTCGAAGCCTATAATCAAGTGAGACTAAACAGTATTAATTGTCAAAAAAAAAAATGAAGAAGACATTAAAGTGGGTTTTTTTGGCTTAGGCTTGAAAATTCAATTTACTAGAACAAATTTTGCCTAATCTACACTTGGCGACTAAGAGAGTGCAGGAATGGTTCGATTTTCTTATATTTTCTTCTCTCACATTCATAAAAAATTCACATTCTCGTCACCATGTTTGACTGTTCTGTATCGTATTTTTCTTTAACAAAAAAAAATCTTTGTCTCTTTTATTCAAAACATTTTCTTGTAAATTTAATTCATAAAAGTACGGTTTTTTAAATCATTGATTTCAATTTTGATGATCATTTTTATTTTCGATACCCTTCATAGACGGCCATTTAGAGCCAGTTGTGTTTCACACGTTTGGTCGACGCAAATTCTCTCAACCATTTCACTCCAAATGTGTACAGTTTGTTGTTAGAATGTTCTATCTTTCTCGCATTTTATTTGTCTCCTTTTTTTTCTTTCTTTTATTCAATTCGCACTAAATCGCTCTCTGAGATACGAATCTATTTCCAATATTAGATTTTGGGCTTCTTTTTCGGTTGTTTTTTTTTATTCATTTGATAAACGATTTGACATTTATTATCAATGAACACGTTCAATCTAGTTTGGGATTTTCCTCTCGTTTTTTTTCCTCTTTCTTCTATTTGTTCATTACCGTTACCGATTGCCAACTACTTGAGCAGCGCCGAAAGATATTTATCTGAAATTAGTCAATCTGCCATGGCAGTCAATCGATGTCTGATTTTCTCATTTTCCGATCCAAACAAGAAAACGAAATATATACACAGTAAATCTATATAATAGCCGGGGAATGAATGCTTTAACGACGCAATTTTTGTTGTTGTTGTTGTTGTTGTTGTTATTCTTTTCGTCGTTTGGCTAGTACACTTTGCGTCACGACGCACGGTCTGAAGCTTCAAAAACAAACCAACGAAATAATGGATTACATCCAGATTTTAAAGCTATATAATTTGCATAGTACGATGAATACACATTTGCCTTTAGCACATTTTCCTTTTTTCTTTTTCCGCTATTTTTTTGGTGTTCGTTTTTCAAAAACTCACGGCTGATTATTTTGTCCATTTTAGTTTATCTTTTTCGGTTTTTTCTTTCCATTTTTTTTCGTTTATTTCGTTATTATTGTTATTTGAACCATTTTTGTTATATTTCAAAGACACATAATTATTCTTTCATTCACAATCAATTTTATGTTCATTTTCTCTCCGAAACAAGAATTAAAAAATTTTGTATTTAAAAAAAAAAAACAGAGATATAAATAAGTCCGAGATAAAGCCGTTGATTGTAAATGAAAAAAGACAGACGAAATGCAAATCAAATTCTAAAGAAAACCATACATTCATTCATTTCAATATACAATCAGAACATCAGAAGCAAAATATTACATGATTAATTATCACCATAAACACCCTCACCACAAATAGACACATAAGACCAAAAACCAATCTAAAAACCAAAAACCAAAAAAAAAACACCAAATTTTTATTAATAAATTTAATATATTTTCCTTATGTATTGTGCATTCAGATTGTTAGGAACGGTTAGTTCTGATTCCATTCGTTGTACAAATTTTATTAATTCTAACGAAAGTGATTTACGTATATCTTCGGTTGATAACACCTGTACAGATTCATTAGTAACAGCGCTTGACGATGAAGCTCTGTTAATATGTGATGCAACAAACGAAATGGCAAGAACAAAGGTAAATCAAATCAATCAATCAAAATTCCACACACTGTAGCACCAACATCACAAGCAATCAAAACAAAACCAAAAAAAAATAAAATAACAAAACCAAAACTAACATTAGACCTTTAACATCACATACATAAACACATATATACTCTCTCATCTACACCACATCTAACAATAACTGGGACATTATATAAAACCATATATCACATTCGACACGGCGAAATCACCATTCTGACAATGAGGGAAAATTCAATCAAAAGAGTCTTAACCACGAAAGCAAAATACACAAAAATGAAAAACAAAAACAAAAACAAAATCGCAAAAACAAAAATCGAACCGCCAAAAACTTTGTCTAGCCTAATAACATTTAGTTCGAAAGTGAAAGCCAGTTTATTTAGTATGAAAGTTAATTAAATACCCAAATGTATATGTTGAAACGGGATTCCCCTCTCCGTAAAAATATCCTCCCCAACCACCACCCGAATAAATGTAGACAATTTGAAAAGAAGAAGAAGAAGAAGAAAAACAGCATTAAGGACACTCGATTCAAAAGCCATTCAGGACAAGCAATCAAACAAAACGGCTATTTTACTAGAAGCCAAAAACCGTTTTGTGCGTATGAGAGTGTGCGAAAGTGTGTATGTGTCGGTGTGTTTATGCCGCTTGTGTGTGTGTGTGTGTGTGTGTGTGTGTGAATTAGATGCGAATATTGTATGTGTTTAGTTAAACAAATTCATTTATTTTTGGATCGACAAAAAAAAAAAAAACAAAAAACAAAATTATATCAACAGCAAAATAAGTTTGTCTGTTTACGTTTGTTTCACTTGGTTGTTTATCAACTGTCGACAGGGTTTGTAAATGCCATTTATTTTTCTTTTTGGCTATGCTACTGAAATGCCCGTTCACTTCAGTAATCTTTACATATATAATAAAATAACATGCATATAGTTTTTTTTTAAATAATGATACAGAGAGAAGAACAGTAGTCAGTAGACGATAAATTAGAGTTGTGTGATGCATTTTAACCGTACATTTTTTTCTATGTATTTTCTAGTAGCTTACAGTGTGTTTGATTTTATTTAATAACTCTTATCAATCATATAATTGGTTCGTATGAATTTTGAACACTTTGTCATGTTTCTCAACTATTCTCTCTCTCTCTCTCTCTCTCTCTCTCTCTCTCTCTCTCTCTCTCTCTCTCTCTCTTTTCTGTACCCAAATTCTTCAACTTCTTCTTTTAGACGTAGGTTTGTTAAGTCACTAGCCGAACACACATTTCTAATGTGTACATCTTAATATAAATATTCAAATTTATCACACATTTTCCAAGATAATTCATTTATATTTCCCGAAAAAATTAGATGTTTAACCGAGATTTTTGTGGCATGCCAATCAATCAACGCATTTTGTGATAAATGTTAAAATTGCATTTATTTAACCTAATGTATAAGACACTTCTGTACCCTTCTCTCCCATTTTCCTCATATATATATATTTTTTTTTTTCATAGAAAATAATAATTCAAATATTATTCACCAAACTGTTTCCATCACCTTCGAATTTGAATTTTCATTTTCAAATGAATACGATTCCGAAATTGGAAAAAACCATTGAAAATACAAAATCCAAATATTGATTGAACATTCAAGTGATTTGATTTGCAAAATTCCATTGCATTTGACGTATTCACGTTAAATTCAATTTCCATTTTTTCATTCAAACGTCGTTTTTGTTTTCTCTATCGATTTCATTGAAAAAGTATAAAATGAACTGGAATTCGAAGCATTCTTTGGAGCCTCAAACATTTGCTAATCGCATTCACTTGGACTTAACCATGCAATTTCCATAGCGTTTTTTTTTGTTTGTTCTTGCTGTTATTTGATGGTTAGTACCTCGAACTCCAAACACTCGAATACTATCAAGTATTTAACTGGCTCACAAATACGAAATTAGCACGAAAAAAAGGCAATAATAGCAATTAAATTGAACGAGATGAAAGGCAGCATTTGCTTATTCACCCTGTTTACCAGATGGTTCGAACCATTTAAAATATAGTTTTCTGTATTTGAGGTTGAACACAACCGTTTTTTTTCGTGTTGTTTTATTCGAAACCAGATATTCCACATTACGGTGCAAGCAAAAGCTCAATGCAGAACATTCTCTCACCTCGTGTTGCAAACATATCAAAGCAATTTTTCCGAAACTAACCACAATTGTTTGGATCACAAGATTATTTTTGTTTGTAATTTTTTCAACAAACCAAGCATTAAAAGCAGTTGTTTAATTTTCATTGTACCGATTTCTGTCGTTTGAGAATTGTTTGCCAGTAACAAAAAAAAACAAAAAAAAAAAATTCAAAACGGGTTCGAGGAACCACATTCGAAATGTGGCCAAAAATTGGAAAAATTGTTTTCGAAAAGTCCATGGGAAAATGGCAAATTTTTTATCTTTCATGTTCGGTTCATTGTTTCATCATTTTGTTTTCGTTTTTGTTTTTGTCAGTCATTTTTTTTTTGATGTGCAATCAACATAAAATCGCATGTTTTGCACACAATTAAATGATTGTATAACTTAATAGAAATGTTGTGTTGTTTTTTTCTGTCTCTCTCTTTCTCGATCGAATCACATTTTGTAGTCATCGCTAGTGGGTGAATAAAACCAACAACAACAAAAGATACGAAAAAGCGAACAAAAAAAACATAAAATAAAAATCCCTTTCATTGTAAAGAAGATTATTTTGGTTTGAATAAATTTGCCCACGTATTTCCAGTTTGTCAAATATAAAGCAGCCGAATTTGTTATTTATTTTTTCTATTTTTTTTTCACTGTGAGAACCGTTCGCGCAAAAAAGCCGCTACTCTAATGAAATGAAAAGCCAGTAAATTGATGAAAAACGGCTTCAGTGTAATCATTTATAACAGTGCAAGCAAAAGAAAGAAGAAAAAAGAAAAGAGAGCAGCAGTTAAAATGGGAAATGAGGCAAAGCAAAAGCAAAGAAAGGCAAAAGCAAAATTAAAGTAAAGAAACCGAATAAAAAAAAGAGCATAAAATAAAATGTGTGTTTGTATAATATTCATAATTTTATTTATTTATGGAACATTCAGTGGTATTTTCACCTTATACAATATGCAACGATGTGTGGTTTCAATTGGTGCTGGGAAACATGGTGCCGATTAGAACGTGTGTACTAGTGCTTTCATTCTATATTGAATTTCAATTACGATTTACGAACGTGCACGAGTAACATCAAAGAGAAGACGTGAAAGGCTCAAGCTAAATGGAAAAAGAAAAAAAAACATATCCCCTAAATGATTGAAACACATAAAAACACACCGATTTACACACAGGTGACGACAGGCAATAGAGAGAGGGAGAGAACGCGTGTGAAAAAGAAGACCATGTAATGAGCATTTTCGTGTGTTAAATTTTTGATATCGTTTCCTTTGAATCGGGTGACCGAGTACTGTGTGCTGGGTGCTTAACTTCACCCAATTTGTGTTGCAACACAACTCATTCTAATTTTCGTTCCTTCTCTGTCTCTCTCTTTCTCTTCGTTTCAGTCGTTCAGCCCACAGTTTATTTCGTCGATTTGTAACTTTTTCACGATGAAATTCTTGCTAATCGATTCGAGTAAATTCTCATTGCTTTTTGCCAAATAAAGTACAGACGAATACTGAATTTAGCAAAATGAAGCGTTTGCAAAACTTTCGACCTTTTTTTTCTTCGAAGAAAACTCTCTCGTCAATTTATATTGATTTCTACCCTCCGTCAAATTGCACCATTCTAAAAAAAAAATCAATCCGCACAACTGAATTTATATTTCATGTTTTTTCCATTGTTTTTGTACCAATAAATGATTTATTTATTTATTTCGGCGCTTTCATTAGACGTTCACAGAAAAAAAACAAATGAAAAGAAATGGAAACAATAAACGAACGTTTGAAGGGAAAATTGTACCATTCACCGTCAAAGTTCGGTGTGATGTGCTTCTAAAGCTTCGATTACTTTGCCATATTGACGAATGAAACTGTTCGCGAACTGTTTTTGCACTCGGAGAAAATTATGAAAGTGATTGCCGGCAATTGTTGGTGCAAGTTTTTTTTAAAAACCATCTTTTCGTTCTGGTTGTGCGACTCGAGAAATCACAGTGTAATTCGTCAGATTGACGGTTGCTGCGTTCTATGTTCTGGCTGGTGAATAAATCGTATTCCAGATTCAGCTGAACAAATTTACCTAAAATTTTGCCCATAAAACACCAGTACGTATTCATGCGTGAGGCTTTTGAACCGCAAGTTTTTGTGTGTGTGTGTGTTTGTTTTTTTTGTCAACGCTCTCAATCCAGCAGAGATTGCCATAGCAAATTCACAGCTAACCATCGCTGCTTGAGTGTTTATTCTAATTCGAATGATTGCAAAAAGCAAACCGTGAAAAACAGTGAAATTCACGTTTAATTTTTTTCTTCGTTCCCCCCTGCCATTCCATCAAGCTGCTAGCACATTTCAATCGGAAAATTGTGGAAAACGAATGAAAATGAAAAAGAAACAAAAACAAAATCCTTGTGTACTGTAAATATTCAAAGGAAAAAGAGATGGTCCAAAGATTTTTACATTGACAAATATATTTTCCACATTTTTTTCGGAGCAAAAGAGAAGAAAAAACAACTTTGTTCGGCATGCAAGTGGAAATACTTAATTGTTTTGTGATTCTCGCGAAAAGAGAGACGAAAAAAAATTACAACAAAAAAGGGAGGAACGACAGCAATTAAATACAGCTATAAACAAAAATGAAAATATAAGATAAAGAAAAAAAAAACGTTTAGTTTAGATTGCTTTAGAACGCAACCAAAAAAAAGACGCTTTTCACGAAGCCAAGACTAACATATAAAATGAACCATTTTTCTCTTAAAATATTTTTGTATGTATATTTTTTTTCTCTTCCTCTTCCTATCGTGGCGTGTTTACCCGTTTTGTCATCACTGATGCGCGATACCAACAACAATATGTGTGTGTTTGTGTGTATCTTTACATATATGTCAACGTTCGAAAATGGATTTTTGGATATTCGGTCGACAAAATCGAAATTTTAGGTGCACTTTGACGACGTTTCGTTGTATGGTACTCCAAAGGAGGAACTATTACCGAACATACAAACGATAAGCGAAAAAATGTCGTCGAACTTTTTGAAAAACCAGCTACAATCATGGTTTCAGCCAACCGATAATCGGTTGGCTATGAAATTATTTGGCAGCAAAAAGGCATTAGTCAAGGAGCGGATACGTCAGAAAACTGCTGGCCATTGGGTCATTCATCCGTGTAGTTCATTCAGGTAAAAATTCAATTTAACTTAATTTGACCGCAAATTTCCGGCCACAAAAATGGTTAAACGATGCGGTGTTGTATGTGTTGGACGAGTGAAAACCGAGCAAAGGAATCAGCTACATGCCAAATTGGCGATTTTGAAAATTGTCGTGTACCAGCAAATGGTAGTTCGGGTGTCGCTGAATCCTAGGCTCACTATCATTTTGTTCGGTGATGTTGTAGTGTTGTGTGTGTGTGTTTGATATGGAATAGAGCTTATGTTTAAGGCACACCAAATTGTAATCAACTGGATTCACATTAGTTTAATTTATGAGTTTTTGGGCAAGCATACATTGGGAAACTCAGCTGAACGGAAATGCCTATGAATTTAATGAAAAGTTGCTAACACCATATCAATGATGTGACTACAGAAGCATAGTTATTGATTAAATTGGAATTGCATTATTGTGTCGCGTTCATTTTCGACGAAATCTTCTCTCACTGATTGCTTTTGTGTGGTTCGCTCCGTTGATATGTCCAGAACTGTTTGTTTTTGTGTGTGCGCTCGCTTCTTTTTTTTGTTTTTTTTTTGTTCGTTACGTCTCTCTCGGTCTTTTATCTTGCAATACATTAATTAGTACACAAGATTAAAGTCTATTTGATATTTTACTGTGCACGTTGCCGTATGTGCGCGCTTGTCCTCTGTCCAATGTCAATAACGAGTCTTGAACACTTGTATGCACACGAAACGAACGGTTTTTCAAAGTGATATATTTGATTGTTAAGCTCTATGTCACTGACATTCTTTGCACAGCCCGATTGCCAGAGATTCACAAATGGATTCTGCATTCGGTAAGAGCCACATTTGTAAGCTGTCTTCTGGCATAGTGCGACATTAAATGACTAAATATGTACAACATGTGCATATGTTTGATATGTTCATTTGTCGGAAGTATTTACGGCAATTTCATTAAACAATATTTAGCCAAGTTTATTTGGCTTAGCTCGCATTTTTCTATGTCGCTACAAAGCGAACAACGTGGTCGTGATCGTGGTCGTGTGTGTGTGTGTGTGTGTGTGTGTGTTTGTGTGTGTGTGAGAGAGAGAGAGAGAGCATCATCGCACATCAGCATCAGCATCGACACAATACGAAACGAAGGATGTTCGATAAATTCCAATCTCAATTGCAATGAAACAATTTTACTACTACTCAACTTCCACAAGCGAAATCGAACAATTAAAATGCAATTAAATAATACGCATTTAGTCGAGTTGAGAACACGATCCCGAACAACGTGACATAAACAGAGCTTTCTATCTGTCTGAACATTTACAACAATATTTGTCGAGTTGTGTGTGTATTGATGCTGTTGCCGTTGCCCATGTGTATATAACATATCTTTGTTTAGCATTCAGATTTTATGTCACTTTGAAATGAAATGCATTTACGATAACGACATTAACGAATGAATCGTTTTCCGCAAATATATCACGCAATCAATACATTTCATTTGGAGCATACATGTCGAGGCACAAAATACTATTCAATACTATATATGCACCAGAGTGCAAGAGACGGAAGTTTCGTTATGAATTAAGCGAACATTGGATGGAATCGCTTAATTTAAAGTTAAGTAATAACAAGAAGACTGAAACAAAATATACAAAAAATAAATTGAATTCTCGATGCGCGCGAAACAATTAGAAGAAGATGAGCAACAACAAACACAAAACGCAAATATCAAGGGAATGAAATTAGTTTTCAATTTTGTTTAGCCAACGCTCGATTAGCTCGGGTTTTATGAAATTCGATGAAATTGCTTTAAATTGGTAAAACTGGCTAAAACAGCGACCCACGCGCTCATCGCGCGTTCGTGCGCTCCACTCCACAACTACTTTTTTTTTATAACTTGATTTCATCGTATCCACACAATTTCAATGACATTTTACTAATTGGACTACCTACTGAGCCATTTTATTTCATTGAAATATTCTATTCGAGTCTAAGGCTCGAACAACCAGCAAACCGAGATATTTAGCTGTCTCATCGGTTTGGTTGTTCAGATGGTTGGATTTTTTGGTTTTTGTTTTGTTCTGTTCTGTTCTGTTTTTTTTCAGCAGCAAATAGCCAACACAAAACCAGAACAACTATAATGTTTGATTTGTGGCACAAATCATTGCACATTTATGCACATGTGATCAATTTAAACGTTTAAAATCGCGCAATGTAAGCGATTCAACCAACAACAACACACAAAAAATCCGTTTTCAAACAATCAGCTGAAAAAATGGTGGATATAACAACAACATTTGTTTTTTTTTTAATATTCAAAAGAAATAAATGATAAATTATGAAGTGGATATGTCATATCGGATTTGATCAGTCTCAACACCCATTACCAAGCGAAAATTTCTACATTTAATTTGCTATTCCATTTATTTATTTGACTCGTTAATTATCTTGTTTTCAGAACCAGTTTCAGTTCTTTTTTTGTTTGTTTTTTTACGCTATCTATACGTGCTAGATGCTTCGTTGATACGCACATACACTTTTGTATTTAACAAATGTTATTTTTATCAAAAATTCATGAGCAGACAAATAATATACTCAATTTAAATGGACGTTTCATGAAATTTCGTATGCATCACATAATCGTGGCTAATGTTTTAACGAAAAAAAAGGACACACAATAACTCGAAACAAGCTGGCGCTGTGAAATATGTGGTGTTTCTCATCACCACACACGAAAAAGACAAACATAACGAGAGATATTTGCTGCCATGTGGTTGGTTAGCTGGCTGAATGCCCGATTAAGATAATATCGATAAGTATTTCGATGTCACTGTTTGTTGCGTCGAACAAACAAACAAACGAACCAACGAACGAAAAATAAAAATAAAATAGATTTATTTAATCATGTGTCGATTTGTTGAATAGCGCATTGTTTTCGCCTCATCGATTAAAGCATTATGGTAATAATGGAACAAAGCAATGGTGCTTAACATTCCTATCTCGGCAATGTGAGCGATGTGGTAGTCTCGCAAGACCACGCCATCTCGTTTTGCCATGATCAAATTAAACATCAATGTTTGTATTTTTGCATGTTATCTCTACACAGTTCGCCACCAGGGTGGACGCAATAGCTAAGTCGAATGCTCTCTTACACAAGTTAATAACAACAATATAGATGAATATAGATGGCGTGAATTCTGTTTTCAACTAATTTATTCGAACCGTTAGGCACCATTGGAACAAAGACAAAGATATGGCGTGCGAAAAATAAAAACACACACAAATAGTTCGTTAAGTCCGGGGCCGTTCAATTCGATTTACAGTGTAATTATCGATATTCTGTATTCCGAGTGTGTAAATTTACTTATGTGTCATATATATCATGACACATGGATACCGACATCAGATCGAATACCAAATTTGCTCGATATTTCTATCATATACACTGATGATCCAATATCCCCTTCATTTCTCTCTTTCTCCATTTCTCTCTTTTCTGCCTGTCTCACTGTGTGTATCGTGTCGCAAATGGATTTCTATTCATTTGTTTGTGGCAATACCACAAACCGAGTCGAGGACACTTTTAACAATTAGTTTATTGCTGCATCCGTTTAAGTGGTGTGAAGAACTGCTGTGCGGCTCTCTCTTCCACTCCGTTTCTCGAATCAAAAAAAAAAAAAACATATAAATAGCCAATTGAGGCAAAAGTCAAGTCAGCGCATAATAATGAAATTATGTTGAAACTCAGAATTCGCAGTGATTGAACACATTTGAGAAAAAAAAACAACTCACAACTTCGTAATGGCCATGCCAATTTTTGTCAGGTTTTAATCCTTCAAGCTGCCCGGAATTAGGTTAATGCACCAACTCATTTTGGTTTTCGAGTGCTATTAGACATGACAATCAAAACCAAAAAAAAAATGATGCGTCAACGCTGTGTGACTCCAACCAATAGGCACACGAACACTTACACAAAGACGCAGAAACCATGTGGGAAGAGGTGACAGGCACAGTGAAAAAAATAATACAACAACATAGAATTCGCAATCATTGTGAAACATTTGACTGAATTTACAGTCTTTTATTTTAACATACGTCATACAAATCGGGTATACAATAAAATACCGCAAAATGCCAACAATGGATTTTCAAATGGAAATTGGTGAAATATCCTTACTAACCCAAATTACTTCACTTTTTTTTCACCGCACCACCCGATCATCAATGACGATACTACAACACAAAAGTCACTCTCTCTCTTTTTTTATTTGGAACATTAAAAGAACAAAAATAAAATGAACTGATGCATAATCATATCCAACATATAGTTGTCATATTTTATATATATATCCATATATATATATAAGTATGTATTTATCAATGTTTATATGCACTTTTGCTAGCATTTCCCTTGTTAATTGACACATAAAATAGCATTGACTTGAAATGCATTCTCGAACACTGGCATTAAATGAAAATGGCAAACTGAATCCAGTTCACCGAATTATAATTGTGTGTGTGTGTGTGGATGGGTGGGTGTGCGCGCGTGAGGGCGCATACGGTACATACATAAAGCTCTATATACATATATAATAACACACACCACATAATGTGTACATAAATATATGCTAGAGATTTATTAAATTCTATGACAATTTGTTAATGATGCTTGCTTTTCTCTTCATTTGCGATGCTTTTTCCGCTATGATTCTCTCTCATTGCAAATATATTTTCATCGTCGAAAATCTAATTTGATGGATTTGTTGCTGTTGCGGCTGTCATTTCACCTCTACCTCATCCCCCCTCTCTCTCTCTCTCTCTGTATCACTGGATCTCGGCATAACTCGATGCTGATGATGATGCTGCTGCTGCTGCTACTGCTGCTGCTACTGCTGCTGCTGCTGCTGCTGCTGGATTTGTGCACTTGGTATTGGTTTTGAGAGCAGATTCTATTGGGATTTGTGTATGCTACTGTTGTTAGTTGCCAATTTAATTATACTTCCAGTTGCAATATCCTTTTTCAATGATGATTTGAGCACAAGATGGATTGCATTCAATTGCCTGAGTGATACTATATTTTTAATTGATATAGTTGTTAATTTTCGAACAGGTAAATTTATCATTGGAATTGAATTGTTTGTATGTTTTTCCATCATTATCATCATTATCATCATCATCATCATCATCATCTCTCTTTCTACTACATTCCGGTATTCTCCTCCCGTTATTTTCCCATTTTCCTTGAATGTTTCCATGGTTTGATTGATGTCGTGATGCAAAAGACCATTGCTCAACCTGTCAATGACTCATTGACTCACTTTGGCTATACCATTAACAATTCGATAGTGCAATTTGTGGCACTTAATTCTCAACTGCCAATGCATCAATCAAATTTGGAATAATTTGTCATTCAAATGCATTTTCCATTCAATTATATTCGCATTCTCTGCTCAACCCCAAAAACACCATATCCCACACACATCACCTTCGCTTTCGACTATCTTTTAATTCTACAAAAATGAAATTAACAACAACGACCACCACCATCACCACAAACATACAATCAGGAATTATGCAACAAGATAACGCGGAACAAGTTATACTGGATCCAAAATTGATCGCGAAAAACTATTTGAAGACATGGTTTTTCTTAGACCTTATATCATCAATACCGTTAGATTACATATTTTTAATTTTTAATCAGGTGAGTAAGATTTAGCATTGAATTCCCAATTGATTTGAATAAATGTATCAAATACCGATCAATTTTTATCTAAAAACTAATGGCCTGCTTCAATAAGCAGATCATTTATATACGATTATATCCCATTGTGACATTGATGACATTGCGACCATTATTCTCGATTATAAATTTGTTTGTTGTTTCGTTTGCAGGACTTTTCCGATTCATTTCAAATTTTACACGCTGGCCGAGCTTTACGCATACTAAGACTAGCTAAGCTTTTATCACTGGTGAGGCTGCTTCGACTTTCACGTTTAGTGCGATATGTTTCCCAATGGGAAGAAGTTTATGTAAGTACAATCGAATGTGCATATCTATTTACCATTGCTGTCTTGTTTATTTTGTCTCTGCCAATCTTTGATTTTGAGTCATGTCTTTGTTGATACAAACAATGACGTTTTTATTTTCGATTTTTGTTATATTCTCTCTGAGTCTTTTTTTTTGTTTGGTTTTGTTTTTTGATACATAAAACAGTTTTTTTTTGTTCTTTACCAACTGAAAGTATGTTGATTGTTTATTGTTTTACTCAATTAGATTCGATATTTATTTATTTTTTAAAATCCCGATTCCAATTCATTGTTTATATTTGTAATACTCCATAATTGTTTGAGCAAAAAAAAAAATTCGAATCGTTTTTCTTCTATTCCAAATTGAAGAAAAATTTTGAATAGCATTTTTTTTTTGTGTGAAAAAACAATGCATTGATAAAATAACAATGAAATAGAAAAAAATCCAATGTATCGAATGGCCCTGCATAGAATTGAAATTCATTTTTATATTATTCATGCTAAATTTTATCGGTTGATTGTCCAAAATGTCGTTCGACTTAAAACAATTGTTGACTTTTCTTTCATTTTGATTCGTCTTCTTTCAATTTCATTTGTTTGTTTTTTTTTAATATTTAAAATCTTACAAATTCCTCTAGTTTATCAGTATTCACACAAGCTCATTTTTTTCCCTTGCATTTTTTTTTCTCTATCGCGTGTAATTCAATTTGTCTTTCACCCTCTCACACATTTTAAAGTTGTCACAAAATCCAAGGCTCACATGTTTCCCCCACATCAATTTTCTATAAACAGCAAACAAGAAAACAGAAAACAACCAGAAAAATAAAAAGTTTTCCAAACAATTTGATTTAATGCATACATCGAAAGGGGTTCCATCTCCCTGTCAATTCACTCGTCAATTTTCATTTTCATCCTTCCATTTCAGTGATCAAGTACACATAAAATCAATGTTCAAATAAGTTATTTTGCATAGGTAAATAAATGCCAGAGAAAACACACCGATATAGGAGCATACAATTTGCGAATAATTTGAAGAAAAATAAAAAACAGATGAGAAGTGAAATTGCGAGGCAAAATGAGTCTCAACCTAGATGCACTAACCATTTTCCGTGCAATTGCGATTGTAATACCTGAAGGCGAGGGCTCACGCGAGTGCGCTCAAAACGCACATAAACAAACACACAAACATACACACACACAAACACCAATATCAGCTGGTTTGGAATTTTATGCAGACATTTTGCAAGTGCACTTGTTATATTTGCTCCATATTTGCTGACATTTATAATGCATTTCCTCCGATCGATCTTTGTTGCTCGTTTCACGTTTATTGCTTGTTGAAAATATTTTATTGTATTCTTGGCATATTCATTTTCAGGCCCTCTTGTTCTTGCTCGCCCCTCTCTAGCCATCTCAACTATTCTCACTGTTCCCATATCTCTTGTTCACACACACACACACACACACACACAAATACCTCTATGAATATCTATGGCTTGCTCTAAAAAGTATAGACTGAGTTTTGCAACAACAACAACAACAATACCAGCCGAGAGCAAGAAGTTCGGTGCCTATCTCTGTGTTCTATTGATTGTTTTTCGGGGACGATTGTGTGTTAATACTATCAAAAGTGAAAATGTCAACAGACATGTTTCATCATTGACAACCGTTTGCTTTCATCATAACCAAAGAGGAGAAAGGAGCGTGTGTGTGTTTGTGTCGTACGATGTGCATCGAATTTTGAATTATTTCAACATTGATGATGCAACTGGTGGTATTTGTTTGGGCTTAATCAATGCACAAGTTTCAATTCGTAACAATTTAAACTATTATAAAGAGTGTTCATGGTTCACGCCTAATCAATTTGGTTCAATGGTTTGGATGCGTATTGCAAACGGGGACAAATGTAAACGTTGTTGAATCACACATGTGATGTGCACACATCGATTCCATACAACAGAGTGAATCGAAAAGAAAAAAACAACTAATAGAAATGTCTGCCGATATTTTGGCCCAAACCCGCTCTGGTTGATGCACAATGCACATTTTATGTAAATAGTGCATGTTTGTTCTGCCAATAACAATGGATGTCAACGTTAACTAGTCCAAATATGCTACCGATTGCGATTACGTAGACAACAACTCTAGGTCTACCAATTTCTCTAGACTTGAGCTCGAATGCATAGCCTTTCGCAAAAGAAACGATTTTCAATGGGACGGCAAAAACAATTAATACATAGTCATTTGGTCACTCGGTTTCATGACACTTGAACTAACTCTATGATTTGCAATAGCGGTGAGTGTCAAACATCACCTGGTTCAAAGGTGCAAGAGCATGATTTTATGGCCTTAGTTGGCAGCCTATTCAACAGACTTCGCTCACTCAAATCGAATATTATAAATTGGTTTGTTTGAATTGCTTTTTTTTATTCAAAAATATTCGGCTTCACAAATAAAAACGATAGTTGGCAATTATTGTCGCGCACCCTGTATGTATTCATATCGATGTGGTTGTTGTTGCCAGTCGCCAAATTGAATGATAAAAAACACAGCAGCAGCAGCAGCAGCAGCAGCCGCAATGGCAGCAATAGCAAATGCACCAGCAACAGCTACAAAAGAATTATGAATATCCATGTGTGTGTATTTATATCAAACATACACATGAATTCGCCAAACATGAATTTTCGCTATAGAAAATCGAATGCCAACCTTGTGTTTTACAAGATGTTCGACATGAATTTGAACACACAGTGCATTGATATCGGTTGGATATTTGTGTATTTGTTATGTAGCACTATGTGTACTACAGCTGTACATCTGTTGTGACTACAGTGCACTGATGCACATGGATGTGATGTATTTATTGTAGATTTACATCTGTTTGTGCATTTGAGCACACCGAAAGCCCAAACAAAAGCGAAAGCTCACTCTTTCACTCACTCGCTCGCTCGTTTCGTTTTGCCAACTTGCTCACGCTCACTACACTGTTCCGGCCACTCTTTCTCTATTTCGTTCTCTTGCTCTCGCTCTCGATTTCTATCTCTGTTGCCCCCATTGGCATTTCCTCGTTTCGATTTGGCTGTACTTGTCGAGGTATGAGTGTGGTCCGTGCGGGCCTGTGCATGGCTGTAGATTGCCATTGCAGAAAATAACATACAGTGCAATTTTCCTTTTATGCAAATATGGAAATCGATTTTCGGTCTGTACATGCTATGGATTATATAACTAACAGCAGCCACTCACTTGTTCTTACTCATTCTCTGTTGCTCTCTATCTCTTTTATATTCATTTTTCCCTTTCACTCGCATTCCAATCGTTTTCCATTTGTCTCTCGTTCTGTCTCTCTTTTACCATCCATTGCATACGAAGTGTACGAAAAACGCTTGTCTTTTTTGTTGTTGTTGTTGTTGTTGTTCGGTTCGGTTTGGTTTGGTTTGGTTTTGGTGAGACGTTGAGCTCTCTCGTTGAACTTACCTATACCACATTACATTGTATTGCAGCTGATGGTGGTGATGGGGCTGGTGATGTTATTTCTGCTGCTGGTGTGCTTCTGATGATTCTGCTGGAGCACATTCATTCATTCATGCATAGCTATATAATAGCTCAAATGTTTCACTTCGTTCTTTTCTTTCTCTCTCTCTCTCTCTCTCTCTCTCTCTCTCTCTCTCTCTCTCTCTCTCTCTCTCTCTCTCTCTCTCTCTCTCTCTGTTCGCTTTCTTTCCGTTATGCAAGCTACAGCATGGCAATGTAATGACACTGTGAATGTGTGCCAAAGCAATCGTTCGCCCACGACTCGACAATTTCCCAATACGCTCCGAAACACACGATCAAACTCTCATGCTCCGCTGAGATAAATGAATCTCTATATTTTATCATGAAGCTGCTGCTGCTGCTGCTACTTCTTCATGTGCGATGTGTGTAACCTGAAAACCTATACCAATCCCCCATGTTAATGGTGACTCTCAATCATTTTTCCGTTGTCGTTGTCGTCGTGGCTGCCGCCACCACCGTTGCCGTCTTCGTCTTCTCGCGAAAATGTTCTGTTTTTTTCCCTTCAATTGTTTCTTTCTCTCTCTCTTTCTCTGTGTGTGCCACTCTGTGTCTCTCTACATTTTCTTGTTCTTCATTCCAAACAATTCCTTACGAAGAAACCAGAAACACAACCACTGTGGCGATAATTATGTGTAAGCAACCAGCAAGCTTAATAAGCTGTTCAGATACAACAAAAAACGGGACAAAAATGTTGAAATACGTTTTTAATGTGCATACTGCACTGAAACGTGTACAGTGAAAGTATGACAGGAGAAGTGCACAAAAGCAAAAAAAAACAAAAAAACAACAATAGCAACAACAACAAAAATTGAACTTATTGACTATTCTTTACATTGCACTGAATATATCAAGTGCCTCCAATGTGTTTGTTTATTTAATGCATTTAGACACTGTACAGAACAGCTCATTTGCCGTTACATTTCACTAGGCTAAGTTTAGCAGACTGAAACAAAACAGAAAAACTTGTATCGTAAATGCATAAATCAACTCATTCGATCGATTCGATGTCAATATTAACAACTACGACCTCAACTCACTCGCTCGCTCACTCACTCACTCACTCTTATTCACTTTCTCATTCACTTTCATTTGCCATTTGAGTCCATCCATTTTATTTGCAACTTTAAGGCTTTTTCCATCTCCATTTAATTTTTGTGTGTGTGTCTCCAAATCCAGCATTAAATTTTCTATTCTCATATAATAGAGTTGGTTTTTTTTCTTTCATTTTTAAATTTGTTCCGCTTTTCTTTTGTGAAAACGATTGTGTCCGATTTTCCATATTTCTCATATGTTGTCTTTCTTTTTTCTAAATAAAATCTATTGTTCAACTTGTAATCCGTATGATCTTGATTTCGTATAAAATTCTATATGTTGTGCGTGGTAAAGAAATTAAAAGTATATTGAAATTGAATTGTACTTGAATTTGCACATCAAACAGAGTCTCTCTTTCACTCTACCTCTTTATCTCTTACTCTCTCTCCCTTTTTCTCTCTCTGTCTCTCTCTGTTTCTCTTCATTTTGATTCTCCTACACAATATTTGTTGTTTGTAAATTTATTGCCCATATCTCAAATTCGTAATTCGATTTTTCTTCAAATATATCTTTGGTACTGTTCGTGCACTAGCGAATTCCAGATGTTGATTTCCAAACTGAGAATAAAAAAAAAACAACAAAATAATCAGGAAAAAACCAGATGAATGGACAAAACGTAAAATTGAACATCAATTTTTAATGGTTTAGTGATGGTCTATCATTCTTGATGGGACATTTTAAAATCGGCCAATCTTGAAATATTGATGCAACGTAATGTCGATTTGGTTTTTTATCATTTCAACAATTCGAAAATGAACAAATCAACTATTTATTTTATGAATATGAACATTTTACGATTGTAGTTTGCAATTTTCAATTTCTGAACAAGCGTCCCCCTTTTTAAAAAAAAAGGTACAATTTTTCCTTGGTTAAAATTGCATTTGCTCTGCACTGTTATTAATGAAACACAACAAAAAAACATATATATGTATATAAACAAATTTAGTTATGGCAACCATAAAATCGAATTTATTTTTAAATTACAACCGAAATTTATATGACATTTATTAGAGCTACACCAAGTATCACCAATTCGGGAATCATTTCGATGGTGTTGTTTCCTATACAATTGGACGCATCGCTTATGTACGACAGCGCCTCATTTAATATTGCAATTTTTCCACTTATAAAGTGGTCTCATTTAATTACTGCACATTTTTGGCGCACACAAAATTGACACTATTCCGCATTTTAAATTGTCTATACAAAACGAATAATAAAATGGGTAACCTGAAATTCAACTGCCAAGCGATATTTTGTTTTCAAATTTTTGTTTTTTTTTTTTCATGAAACCATCAACTGAACAGTCTTCATAACACAATGCGTAAACAGAGAACAAATCTCTGAGATAAAAAAAAATCGTCGATTTCTGATTATGTATTGTGTTGATTGAACAGGGGTTGAATAGTGGCATTGTATAAAGTTTATTCTTTAAACGAAACATCATGTGTATGCATCGAAATGAAAACAACATTCTATCAGCTGACTTTGAAGCAAGAGATGCGTACACATCAAGTATTATAATCGGATTTTTTAACATTTGATGCTCTTATAATTCGCTCTAATAATGTCCTTAATTCGTCGGTATTGATTTTGAATCGTCACTGTTATTTATTGGTGTGTCGCAACGCTCAAGACATGCGATACTCTGATAAACGAACGTAACGAGCGGTATTGAATAACCGGCTCGGAAAGCTTACGGAAAAGGGGTAAATATTCTCTCATATGTTTCACAAAATATGCCCGACATGGTTTCAATTCCAATGATTCTGATTTAAATTTTACATTCAAAACCCGAACAATTTTTCATGTTTTCAAATGGTCCTCTTTCATATCATCTACCAAAATCACCAGTCAAACATGGTTTTTTCTTCTTTATTCTATTAAAAACCAGTAAAAGTCAAAGCAAATCCTTGTAAAGATTGCGAATGATATTTTTAGTTCTCTATTTACGGAATTTGACTCATCCATTGTAACAAATAATTTCATTAAAATAAACATCTATTTTATGTTTGAAACCATTTCACGTTTTTATATCGTATATAAAATAATACTAAAAACAAACTAAAAACAAAAAACAAAAAAAAAAAATGAATACTTTAAAGCAATATCGTAACATGGCTTGATTATATTTTCGTTTTCATAAATTTGATTTCATTCCTCCTTTCCTCCCCCACCATTCATTTCTCTATCACACTAATTTGAAAATTTTGTTATTTGTTTTGTTGCTTTTCAACTTTTTTCATTGTGGTAATTTTGTTGTTGTTGTGTTTTTTTTTAAGTAAGTGACTTTTTCACGCACATACACAACTACACAACCCAACTCAAAACATTTTAAACATGCAAAACGAAGCCGTTTTTCATTTTTCTGCTATGTCTAATCAACGAACAAAACAGAAACGAAACAAACCAGAAAAAAACACCACGCTATGAAATTTTCCGAAATAAACAATTCAGTGCATATATTTTTCTGTTGTATATGTGTGAGTTCTTAAGCTCATTGAACAATTTCGAGTATGTTTCGGTTGCAGTGCACATTGAGTTTTCATTGCCCCGGTGTTATTGTTGTAAAGAGTATTATACATAATAAAAAAAACACACACACAGATACACACGGCAACTACTATATGTTTGTTTTTTTTTTTTAAATATTCAAACGTGGCCTGAATTCAATGTACTCAATTACGTCACATATGAAAATCATGCAAATTCAAAATTCTAGCATGGACAATAATAACAGCACACATACACACACACATACACTACTGCTGTTCCAACTACCGAACCAATACGAACAAATGATTTAAACACCCATCACCACCAACCAACAAAATGAACAGCAACAGTGGCAATTACAAACAATAATAATAACATATGAAAGAAACGAAAAATGAAGTGAACAAAAAAAATGAAACAAAACATAACACACGCTCACACATTCACACACGACAAATCTGTGGCAATTTCCAAATAGAATTTGCATTCCTCTCTGGCATTCAGTTTGTTCATCATTTGTTAACATTGGACTTGAAAAAAAAATCAAAAATGCACATATATCCGCCACTTAGTTTTCGTGACACATTCATATTGTGAAATGACTTCATTAAAACCAAAAGAATAACAGCAAATCACATAAATCAAGTAACACGAATGAAGAAACATTTGCATTCATTTTAGCTACGATGTTTTGGGATTCATGGCCTCCAACATACACATACACATAAACACGTACAACCTTCTCTGTCTGTCTCTCTCTCTCTTTCTGTCTGTCTGTCTCTGTCACACACATACACATTCACACACTTTCGTAATCAGAGTGCGAAATTGAATATTACCAATATGAATGTTCGCCCATATGTGTTTATCCGTACAAAAAGGGTTGTTGTTTGATAAAATATATTCATCTTAGATCAATTGAAAGATTCATTCTATGAGTTTTGTCCGTTCATAAACACACACACACAAACAAACACACACATACATGATAGCAAATTCGTTCAAAACACATTACCAATCAATCAAAACAAGTAGACATTCAAAATTTACAAATATAATTTTTGTCACAGCCAAACAATTTTCACATCGATCACTCAATTTTATTTGGCCAAAATCATTGTGTCAAAGGGCTAAATCTTCTTCTCAACATTGAATTTGTTTAGCAGAATTTTGTCAACGTTTTGATTTGAAAAAAAAAACATCACACAATTCATTTAGTCTACTAGCCAAAATAATCAGCAACAGTAGAATATATTCCATGCACATCATTTGACCAGTTCGATTGAACGGCAAATAAATCAGTGTTATGTTGAAGAAAAAAAAATGATGACACAATATACTAGTGTCCAATTAACTAAACCGAAATAATAAAAAAAAACTCTACTCTGTGTCTATTTACTAAATTCATCAACAAAATCAACCAATTATTTATAATTATCAACAAACAACAGAAACATACACACACACACACACACATACAAAAAAAGTATCAAATGTATCAAAAACCTCCTCCCCATACACACATAAAAATACAAACCAAAACAAACAACAACTAAATAGCCTAAAATTTATTATCCAATGCATCAAATATATAAATCAAAACCACACCCGTACGTACGTTTTAGATTCTACAAAATCTACAAAAAAAAAGTGCAGATCGCCGAGGACGAAGACATAGAAATGAAAATGAAAAAGACGGTTACTTTAAGAACAATCTTATCTTTAAGGTAAACTTTTCTCCTGTGTAACGCAGTTAAAAAAAACCGCTTCTTATGCTCATTATTTTCGTTGAGTTTTCTATTTTCTGTTGTTTAATTACTAAAACCAAAAAAAAAACAAAAAAAACTATATATTTTGTAATGGATTATAAATAAATACAAAATAAGAAAATTCGAAATGCTCTACCGCTGTTGCTGCTTCCGATGCTTGCCTTGATCATTTATAACTATAACTCGTTTTCATATCTGATCATATTTATATATGCTGCTCTCATTCAGTTGATAGATACGTTAACATTCTGTTCCTTATTTTTTGGTTCTCTATCAGTTTTAGTTTTTTTTTTGCTTTCCATTTTGCTTTTTGTATACTATTCCACCTTATTTCATGTATAAAATATATTGTATGTGCTTTTTTTTTGT
Organism: Aphidoletes aphidimyza; assembly: GCA_030463065.1. Classification (NCBI taxonomy): domain Eukaryota; kingdom Metazoa; phylum Arthropoda; class Insecta; order Diptera; family Cecidomyiidae; genus Aphidoletes; species Aphidoletes aphidimyza. The sequence continues at coordinate 22,274,219 of CM059998.1, read as the reverse complement.
TCATTTATACATTTGACTGTAAATATTTATCATGCTAACATTTTTGCATCGGACCATATTCAATTGTTTTCCAAACCAACGTCATAAGGAACCAGCAATTTTTTTGTTTTTGTTTTTTTTCCTGCTCTTTCGTTTTATAATATATCATATATTTGCATACTTATACGGAAATTATATACATACATTAAAATGTATGCCGAGAAATATATGTGAGAGGTGGCATTTGTGCAGAAAGGGGTTTTTGATGATGCAACCCACGTAGTTGATAGAGTTGAATATAATGCCTGTCAGTCAAAATCTATTTCTTCAAAAATGATGAAAACTAATTTTCATCATGAACGCATCCCCTTTACTATTGCAAGGATTTATTACTCTATCTCTCACTTACACACACTCACTTACTCGCTCTCTCTCTCTCTCTCTCTCTCTCTCGTTCTCTCTCTCTATCTTTCTCTTTCGCACATTTTTGATTTGTGTTGGTTAATTACGTGTTCGTTTGTTTTTTTTGTTGTTGTTGTTGATAGTTTTATGCGTCATCGCCATTATTCTCTGCGCTTAAAAAAAAATCCTCGTCTTTGCATTCCATCCGTTATGAATCGCTTCTGTTCGACTTTTGAACATTTGACATCTCGTTTAGTGAATCTTAGTTAATATACTCTATCATTCGCATATTCAATGTTTTTGTTTTCGTCTCTTTGTAATACGCTAATTTGTTTTTTCGAATGATTAACAGCTGCCAAGAAAATACATCATTTCTATCATCATTGTGATTCACTCAAACATCGATTGCTCATTTACACAGCACTTTTTTCTCTTTCCCAAAATCAATCAACTTTCCATATATAATTCGTTGCATATCGTATACTTTCTTTCAGAGGTAGAGGAAATTTAAAAAAAAAACAACGATAGGATCCTCTTTGCAAATGTACACTTACACAAGATATGCTAGCAAAAATAATTATAGCTTCCGTTAAAATCAATGCGATCCACACTATTTAATTTTATTCCTTGTTTTGATTAACTAAAATACTAAATAAACATTATGTGAACGCAATTGAAATCACGCTGTACAAAAAAAAAAAACACACACACACATGGACACATCACACCGAACATGTTTACTTCATTGAGGTTATTTGGTTCTGTTTTATCCTTAATTCATTTGAACCCATTTTAATGAGTTTATTCAGTTTAATTTATTGATTTTGTTCGACAAGTTTTTTTTTCATCTCGACTAACTGTTTATTCAGTCTGTTTTTGTTTCTGTTCTGTTCAATTAAATTCGACATTTTTTTTCCGTCCATCGATGATAAATCAGGTACATTTAGATAAATTCGTTGCGAACGTTGTTAGTTGCACGCTGCAAAAGTTTTGCATTGAATGTCACCGTAATGATGCCTCTTAGAATATTTTCATTTTAATCCCACCGTAACGTAAACAGTTGGTTCTTCTTTTTTTGTTTTTGTTTGGTTTTATTCATTTCTTTACAAGTACAATCAATATTGAAGTTGGTTGAAGCAATCTGTCATTTTGGGCCAGATGATGGAATTGAATATTTCTTTAAATCAATTACCAAGAGCCGCATGACTTGGCAAAAATCCACCAACAACAACACACAAAAAGAAAAACATGTAAAAAAACACACTCACTGTTTTGTTGTTTTATTCTTGAACAAACGGTTCAACGCGAGGAGATTTAAGTAAAAATGTTGCTCATTTTAGAATGTTTTTGATCAAATTTTTTTTTGTCTCGATATAGAAACGAAATTGAATTGAATTTGACTAGTCCGAATGGTGCCATGTTAATGGGGATATAACTCTTGTTTCGAAGATTTTATTAGCGAATTTAAATGGAATTTATTGCATTAAAAAAAAAAAAAAACTAGAATTTATTCTATGAATGCATGTTTACGAGTAAATTTCACTATTTTCGTTTACTTAGAAAATTGGCCATTGAATCCAATATGAATATTTTTATTTTCGTTGTTGTTGTCGTGAACTCTGGTTCGATTGACCAAGCAAAACACACATTTTACCAACTTGTTGGTTGTTGTTGTTGTACAATTGAATTACAACACTAAATAGAACAAATCATGCAAACGAAGAGAGATGGTATGAAACAAAAATATGGAAAAATCTCTCTTCGGCAGATTCTTGGTTCGAATTTATGCCAAAATCATTAATCAATAAAATCAATAATTCAATGAATATAAAATTAGGACGATTTCATTTGGACATTTGGATGGATTTTCGCAATTTGGTCGGTCAGAAATGGCATAATTAATGAGAAAATATTGGATGAATGAACCAATTCAAGCCAAACACACCGTATTATATTCGTTTTATTTAACACACATACACAACAACACAAACTGACACTCAGACACACACACAGAGACACAAACACATTTATCCACCGATTTATTGTAGATGAAAAGTGGAGCCTTTTATAATCTATCTCTGATCAATTTTGAAAATGCTTTTTCGTTCGATAAATAAATTACCATTTTTGTTCACATAAACGACAATATGCTAGCCGATATGTTTATTATGTTTCCATTTTTCTGATTTGCTATAGGAAATTGATTTGTTTTTTTTTTAGTAAATGTCCAGCTCAAAGTAATCAATACATATGGTAAAACACTTATGTATCCGTGTGTTTGTCTATAAGAGCGCTAATGAGATGTTGCATTCTTGTTTTTGTACTAGTTTTTTGCCTTTTAAACCAAACAAAACAAACAAAAATCAAACTTGAACCAAAAAATACAAAAAAAAAATAAATACAATTATACATATATCAACATGTGAAAGGGATATCTATCGCTCTCACAAATACATACGAATTTCAACAAGAAATTTGTTTTTATACGCACATTAAATATGACCCGCAAAATTGTTCAATTGCAAATAAAATGTATCTCATTTGTCGATGTTTTTGCTATTATTTTTTTTGTCTCTTCTCTTCCTCTTTTTCTCTCGTTTTTCTCTTTTTCTCTATATCTTTTCACCCTGCTCTCTGTTTCATTTTTATCCGGTGGATGGCGTACAGTTTTTGAATATGGCATCGGTGTTTATGCGGATATTTAATTTAATTTGTATGATGCTGTTGATTGGCCATTGGAGTGGATGTTTGCAGTTTCTGGTGCCGATGTTACAAGGTTTTCCATCGAATTCGTGGGTTGCCATCAATGAGCTACAGGTATGATTAAAAGACAAAATTGTGTACCCACCATTATCGAATATTACGTTTCGATTTTTAAATTAATTATCTGGGTTGCGAGGTGAAAATTTAATTTATGTATCGATTTTGGATTGTTCTCTCATTCTCTCTTCAATCATCACTTGTGTGTGTGTTTTTTTTTTGGTCGGTGGACGATTCGGGTGTTTCACAGGAAACATACTGGCTCGAGCAATACTCGTGGGCCTTGTTCAAAGCGATGTCACACATGCTATGTATTGGATATGGAAGGTATGGCCGCGTCGATTAAAATCCTATTTATTTTGTGTTCATGTTGATTAACATTTATTTAATGATATCCTAAGTTCATACACGAGCAAAATTCAAAAGCGATTAGCGACAAATTTATCATCTATGCCAATGCTTATACTCATCCGCTCATCTCTCTCTCTCTCGTGTGTGTGTATGTGTTACTAGTTTTTCATCATCTCTCTTTCGTAACGCTTTGCAGATTTCCACCACAATCATTAACTGATATGTGGTTGACGATGTTGTCTATGATATCAGGTGCTACGTGCTATGCACTTTTTCTAGGTCATGCGACCAATCTAATTCAAAGTTTAGATTCGAGCCGACGACAGTATCGTGAACGGGTAAGCTAATCTAACAAAAATGCCATTAATTACACTTGAAACCCATCCGTGAAACCATGTTCATTTATTTTTTTTTTTTTAATTTTTTGTGTGTGTTTCGTTTGTCACTCATACACGTTCGTTTCATTCCGCTCACTTGCGTTTGCCTAACCAACTCATTTTAATCGAACGTTTCATCGATGTCATACATACAGGTGAAGCAAGTCGAAGAATATATGGCATATAGGAAATTACCACGTGACATGAGGCAAAGAATTACGGAATATTTTGAGCACAGATACCAGGGAAAGTTCTTCGACGAAGATTGTATATTAGGCGAATTAAGCGAAAAACTGCGAGAAGACGTTATCAATTACAATTGCAGGTAAAATGATGCAATAAATAGTATTTCGCTCAATCTCTCTCTCTCTCTCTCTCTCTCTCTCTCTCTCTCTCTCTCTCTCTCTCTCTCTCTCTCTCTCTCTTTCTCTCTCTCTCTCTCTCTCCCTCTGTCGCTCTCTAATTCTTTGCATTTTGCACTCATCGTGTCCTGCTTTTTTTGGTTGTTGTTTTATTGCTATACTTTAGGTCTCTTGTAGCATCGGTGCCTTTTTTTGCTAACGCAGATCAAAATTTCGTGTCTGACGTTGTAACGAAATTAAAATATGAAGTATTTCAACCGAGCGACATTATTATCAAAGAGGGCACAATCGGTACAAAAATGTATTTTATTCAAGAAGGCGTTGTCGATATCGTAATGGCCAACGGAGAGGTAAGTTAACGGAATACGGTATTTCGGTCAATGTTCCAAATGTAAACCAAAATGTAAATTTGCCAAATATTTGTATGCGCGTGATAGGTCGCAACGTCACTGTCGGATGGCTCATATTTTGGCGAAATATGCTTGTTGACCAATGCACGTCGAGTGGCCAGTGTTCGAGCCGAAACATACTGCAATTTGTTTAGTTTAAGCGTTGATCACTTTAATGCCGTTTTAGATCAATATCCACTTATGCGTAAAACCATGGAAACTGTAGCTGCTGAACGGTACGTTAAAATTTTGAATTTGTGGTTTGTTTGGTTTTTTCCCGGTAAATAACATCTCTCGGCTAATATGTATGTTTTGTTTGTCTATGCTTGGTTTGTTTCCCGCAACGAAAACAGATTGAATAAAATCGGTAAAAATCCCAATCTGATGTCACAAAAAGATGATGAAATCAGCAATCCGGATGAATCGGCTATAAATGCAGTGGTTAATGCATTGGCAGCCGTTGAATCAAAGGATGAAAAGTAAGTATAACATCGTTTGTATAATGCGTTTGAGTGCATTTTCATCGAGTCATCAACTAAACCTATCTCAAATGTTGACTGTACTGATTTTGTTTTGTTTTGTTTGTTTTTTGTTGTTTTTTTTTACAGAGATGAAAGCATAACAGACCTGAGAACATCTGAACAGTGTCTAACGCACATGAAAGAGCATTTAAAACGGAACTTACCACGTCCAAAAAGTGGCGAATTTCGAGCATTATTTGAAGGCAACACCCCATGACGTCACAGCAGTTAGTGATAGAGACACTACTACAGTTAACATGACTTAGGCAAAGAATTATTTAAAATTTAAAGGAAAAAAAAACAAAAACAACCAACATGAGGAACATAACTATAATGTATAGAAACAATATGAACAAAAAAAATCAAGTAACTAAAATGCAAAAAAAATATATATATATATACATAGCGAACCGAATGAAATACAACAAAAAAGAGTAGAAAATGAGTTTAACTAATTTTAACATCTCAATGAAAGCAAAACCAATTATACACAAAGTCAAATCAAAATAAAACAAAAAACAAAAATGAGAGAAAAAATGCAACAAAACAACAGTTTGTAAATCAATTAAATTAAAATGAAATAAATGATATTACCATGATAACGGTGATGCTTTTGATTTCCGCGATCTAATAAAAATGTACAAAGAAATTTGCAAATATTTTGGATTGATTGGTGTGTTCGCTTTAAACATTTTTATTTTAAAAAAAATCCCCAAACCAAACTTGGCTTAGAAAGAACATTTAATTACAATACATGTTTGAGCTAAGACCTAACAAAGAAGCAACAAAATAAACCCAAGAAGAAGAAGAAGAAGGAGGAGAACTTCACATTAGATCCCAGAAATTGATACAAATAAGCAAATTATTCAATATTCAAGACACGCTGTTTCAGCGTCTACCGGCTGGAACGTGTCTCTTTTATTCAAAAGAAGACAGAAAAAAAATTATGAAAAATAACAACAGAATTTGTAAATTTCGTTTATTTTTCGGGCTAGAAATGGAATAGACACAATATAAACTCTATCGGCTCGGTGTCAATATGTTAGATTTCTCTGTGTTTTGTTTTGTATGATCGTTTTTTCTGGTTGTCTTTTCATATTTTTTTTTCATCGATTTTCTATGCGTCTAAGCAATTCTGATTCAATCCAGCTATCTTTTTTTCCATGGTTGTGGGATTGGCCAATGGATCAAGATCGGCAAATAGATCCATCCAAGCCGATGCTTTTTTATCACTCTTTGGCTTATTAATCACACCTTTTTTACTTGCTTCCGTCGACGATGACGATAATGACGATGATGATGATGATACAGCTACCGTTGAACTGTGTATTTTCTTTAAAAAATCAAATCCTAACAAATTCGATGATGATTGTGCGGGTGGCGTTGGTTTACAACCATTTGCTGCATTACTAAAAATGTCCAGCAAACAATCCGTTTCGGTTGGTTCATTCGTTGAAATGTCTAATAAATCGAAAATCGTTGAGTCGCTAACAATCGCCTTCATTTCACTTGTTGCGTTTTCAATGGCATCAGTTTTTGGTTGTGTTGACTCGTTCTTTTTCTTTTCTAGTTTTTCCGTTGATGAGCTGTCTTTTTCATCTTCAAAATCCTCCTGATAAAACAAAAAACCAAAAATACAAATAAAACAAAAAAATGGTAAAGTTTTATTGGTTGAAAATTGGAACGAAAGTTTGTGTGTGTGTGTGTTTGTTTTTTCTTTTCTTTGGAAAACCACAATTCTGCAAGTGTTGTTACCTTGAAGAAAAGCATTTGATCAAAATCTAATGGTGCAATTTCTTTTGGTTCGCCTGGGTTGTCACGCACCACTGGAACTTGTGTTAAATCCTTTAAAATGGTGAAACTATATTGTGGTTTTTCTTCGAGAATTTTTAAGGCCGCTTGGAATGTGTACGATGTTTTAGTGGAAAAATCGAGTAGAGCTGCTTGATATGCAACCAAAACATGTGAAAACATATTGCAACGTGCCGCTGCCAGCAAATCAATCTGAAATCAGTTGAACAAAAATATGCTCAATGAATGCTTTCAAGTGTTTGTGTGTGCGTGTGCGGTTGACCGCTAAGGCGCTAAAATTAATTCAAATGTTTGTGCGTGTGTGTACCTTTTGCAAGCAGTCTAAGGTCATGGTATCGAATTTCGTTTTGGCCGTTCGCACGTACATTTGTGCATTACGAAATTTATCAAGACCTCTACCTTTGTCCGGATCCAATTGTGCGCTGGCTGCTTTCATCCAACCCAATGCGGCTCGATATTCGGTACGTTCACGTTCCATTGCCTGTACCGTATTGTACGTATCTTTAATGGCTTGACCATTAAATGTTTCAACTTCATGATGCAATCGAACCAACGGTGCACGAATTTTCATATGCTGTTGCCCACAATATGAAATCGATTTTCCCGCACAGCACATTGCTTTGCTCGTTGTTGTACTATGTTTACCCGATTCTTTAAGAAAAACGCCCAACGCATTCTCCTCTTGTGCTAAAACGCACACTTTCTCTTGATAGTTATCAATGATACGTTTGAGCTGTGAACAACTATCACCGATCGATTTTAATAATTCAATTTTTGAATCTAATTCAGCGTCAGATGATACAATACATTCATCTTCTTTGCTTCCCAATTTTCGCTGAACCGCTTTTTTTGTCACCCAAAATTGATGTTGCAAATCGGGCTTTAACATTGTTTTTTTTTTGGTTTTGGTTTTATAAAAAAACTGATTAAAATTCACCACAAAAACGTTTGTGGAAAAAAAAACTGGAAAAAAAAGATAAAATTCTTTTTTGCTTGAAACACCCTCAAAGTGACGCCTGATTTCAATAGCACTTACCAAAAACAAAAATGGATTGGATTTGTTTTTAATTTAACCACCAACGATATTCACATTCAGATGCCACACTATCAATTCAATAGATTATGGTTTTATTCTTAAGCGAATAGACAAGCAAGCTGTTAAAATCGATTATTTTCTTTCACTTGTTTCACCCGTTTTAGTGTACTATCTATGAAATCAAATTTTGATATGTTTTTGCAATTAAATGACATGACATTTCCACTGCACATGCGCATATATGTCGCCGATTGGTTGATTACGTGCAACCATCCAAGCGTTTACATTGTACTATACTGATTGAATATGTATGAGTGTGTAGTGTGTATACTGTATACGCATTCACACACACACACATATTCACGTCACCGTCAAATGGATGGATGAATGAAACAACAACCCTGAATGCATTCAGACACGCATCAAACATGTACACGTAACATGACCAACGGCTCCGTTTTTCTTCTGTTTTTTTTTCTCAATGAAATAAGGTATTTATTTAACAAACAAACAAAATTCAACGTAAATATTTTATGAAGCCATTGACTCAAACCGGCTAAACGGATGCAAAGTGAGCCATTTTCAATTCCATTCATCATTTGAAACCTGCCACATGAAATCTTCACTATTCTGTTCAGCCAACAGGAAATTCAACATAACATCAGTATTTTCAATAACTGAATCGAAATTGAGCTGTGTGTGTGTCATCTTTTTCTTTTGATGGTTTTTTTTCTTCTTCTTCTGTTTCTATCCATTTCTTCTTCATCATTTACTATTAACTACGATGGAATCAATGGCAACATAATTAAATTCTACATTCATTCGTTCATTCCGTTTTTCATTGTCCGCTATGTTTTTCGTTGTTTAATTAACAATTTTTAACACGTTCCAATCAATTCCCGGTCAACGAAAAAAAAAAATCATTTTGTTGCGTTTGAATGTTGGTTGGATTTCTCGAGAATTCATGCGCATTTTTTTTCCTTTTTTTTTTAAATTCAATATATTTTTGTTGTTTAAAATTTTAAATATGCTAAACATCAATCGAAAACAAATCAAACCATACATGGATATTCCTTCCGTTCAAACCCGAATAAAATGATGCGATCAACATTGCGGCAATTTGTTTTTGTTTTTTTTCTTCCATTTTTCAATTCCATCGATGGAATCGCTTCGATAAATTCACTTAAATTCGTTTTGTGGAAGTTTGATGAATGCGTACAATTTTACCTTTTATGAAATCACATTTGAAATACATCAGCTTAAAACTTACGTAGTGATTTAACTCGTTGTCACAGCAAACAACACCAATATCACACAATATAAACACACAAGAGAAAAGATGACAATGACGAAAGAAGACAGAGAAGAGAAGAACCATATTTTATTACATTCAAATTGCATGGTTTGCATACGTAATGACGGTTGAGGTGCCAAACTAAATGAATCCCAATAAGAATATGGTATGGTTGACAAAGTCGTACGAAGGGCGGAACATCGTTCACATCAGGTACCATGGTACATAATACGATTCGACCACACAAATAAAAAAAAAACACTAAAAATGGTTACGCATCTATTTATCGCAATGAATTTGGTTTTGGCTTTGGTTGTTTTTTTTTGTGTAGCTCGGACATTGTGTGTCGTTTTTTTTGGATTTTAAACACGATTTATGCCGACTTCTAACAGTATTCACACTGATTTTGGTGGTTCAATTACAAACGCAGCTCAAATTGTCAATGGAGTTTTTTTTCTTTCATTCATTCTTTTCTCCTTTTCTTCGCTGTCTCTTTGTTTCCATCTTTCAATCAAACGTATGAACAACTCAGTTAATTCACTTGAACAACCAAAATCGATCTTTTTTGTTCTTGACTTTCTTAATTTCAGTACGATCGCAGACGTTGTATCGACAAGTACTTTTCAGCTCGGTTGAGTGAAACATTCTGTGGTTTGAATTAAAAAAAAAAAAAAACAACATTTCTTTGCCGCACATTTCATTTGAATTCAGCGTGTTGTTAAATTTGTGTGTTTTATTTTTCAAATCATCATTTTTAAATTGTGGTTTTTGAACCGTTGAAAATCAAGGCCATGTTTTTTTGTTTTGTTGCCACCAACAATTATTGCATCGAATTGGCAAGATGTCGGCATAGCTGAATACTTATCACTTTATTGGCGGCTATGCTACATCCAGTCAGTTTAAATGCAATTTATTACACAACACATTGATACATCGCAAATAAATCACTTATCGTTATCGGGCTTATTAAGTGTAAGGTAATGCCAAAATGTTCCATATTTTTGTTTTACACATTTTTCTCTTTGCTATTCGAAAAATTAGATATTCAGTTACTGTTTGATTTGTTAACAATTTTTTTTTGGGCAAATAATGAAGCAAAGTATTGATTTGCATATGTGATAAAAAAAAGAGTCAGTGATTTCTTTTCACAATTTGTATTTCGCTGTTTGTTGTGTTTTATTTTGTGTACACGCCATACATACGCAACCATTGAACAATGATATTGCCATTATGAGCTCACAATACAACTTTCGAACCACCACAAATTAACCAACTGAAGACAAACAAAAATTCTTTTCTTCCACTTTTTGAATGCGATATTCAAAATTCAACACACGTCATTAAAAACGATTACTTATTTAGTTTGCTGTGCAGAAAAATCTCCATTCATTCACCTCTGGATATTTTAACCAAATATATTTGTTTTATAATGCTAAACACACTCAGATACACGCTCAAGCCTTTGGAAAATGGCAAGCGGCGCATTTTTTTTTCTCAAGCCTTGGACGAATTTCTTCTTGTTATAATTTACAAACACTTTATAATCCATGACCGGATTGAATCGCTACTTGAGGATCAGGATTTAACTTGAAGTAATCAAAAAAAGCATACTTAAATTGCGAAGAGCCATTTTTTTCAAATATATACATTTGTGCAGTTTATCAATTGAATTTTATTTTAAAAATAGTTACTGTGAGGCTGGCAGTGTCAGTTAACCGATCGTTAGACGACTATAGTTGTTTGATTTTGCGACAATAGACTTCTGAAAACGATTTTCATGTACTTTGGGTGGTTTCAGCCGATTGCCAATCGATTAACAATCGATTGCCAGTCGTTTTCAATCGATTTCCAGTCATTTTTTTATCCCAATTCAGCAGTTTGTCAGTCGTTTTATTTTCCCAAGGGTTACCATTTTTTCTTATATTTGCTCCAAACTATGAATTATTTTTTATTTATTTTACGAGCTACAACAAAAAAAACTGGAAAATAAGTTCGAAAATATTACGTCCACTGTGAAACTTGAGTAATTGTATTTTTCATTTCAAACTGAGTTTATTATTATAAATGAAAAAAAGCCAGAAGTGTATCTATACTTCAAAATTAAATGCAATTATTTATTTTTTTTTGTTGTTGTTGTATACATCTTAAGTTCACAATTCAAAAATAGCGTACTTTTGATCACGTAAAATGGAAAAATTGTTGACCATTTCTCGTTGAAAAACAATTAAATTTAGTTTTGTGAAAATTGTGAGAAAAAAATGATGATGCAAAACCAATCAAATTGCTTGGAATGCTCAACTTAAAACAATATATACAAAATTGCACTAAAATGTTGAAGTTAAATGGTTGCTTTTGCTCTAATTCCAATAAATATTTACAATTCAAAGAGTAAAATGAAATCTTCAATGTTAAAAAAAAGAAATCCTTTTTCTGTTGAACACAAAACTATGTTCATTTAAAAAGAAAGAAAAAAAAAATAAATAAAAAATAACATTTTTAGATGAAAATCACCAAATGATTAAAATTGGTTTAAAAATGATTCTGAATGGATTTTTGTACGGAATTGTTCATCAAATCAACTATTGAAATGTTTTAATCATTTTTATGTAGGTCTTTTTGTTTTTTGTTGTTGTTGTTGTTGTTGTTTAAATGCAATTTATGATTTGGAATTATGTTTTTATATAATATTTTGTATGCAAATTCAATTTTCAACTATTTGATATATAAATAATACATTTTCTGTTTGCGATTATATAGTTTTCGTCTCAGTTTAAGTCTTTCATTTAGAAGAAAAGCAACCTCACTTATTCATAGTTTTCCATAGATTCCGAACACAATTGAAATTGTTTTCGTTTGTGTTCCTTGTTCGTGTGAGTGTTTATTTATTTATTTTTTTTTTTTTTGGTTCAATTTCATTATGATTTCCATTCAATTACAAATAGGTGATTTAGGAGATCAGCCGATTTTAAGCACTAATTCTCATCAATTAAATGAAATGTTCAGGGTGTGAAACGGGAGCAAAAATAAATAATTCGCATGAAAAACAAATGTATGTATGTGTGTGTGTGTGTGTGTGTGTGTTTATGTGTTGAATGGTGTTTTTTGTTTGTTCGTTTGTTTGTTGTTTGTGATGTTGGTTTTTACGCCAATGCAAAAGTGTGCAAAGTGTTTTTAATATCACTTTAACTTTAATGCATTTAAATTATTCAGCAATTCAACTGATTTGATTGATGGTGATGTTCGGTTAATTTGTACATTCAGGTCATTGTGTGACGAGAGCAATTTTGATTTATCCGCTGAATTTGCAACAATATTTCGAAAATATTTGCTATCGGCACGCTGTGTTGATTCATTTGCTATTGTTGATGGTGGCCAGTCACTATTGATGGTCATTGCATGGTTAACCGTTGAACGTGACGTTAGTTGAGCAGCCGCACGCCCATGTGTTGTAATTTGTTCGGTTACATTGTGTGAATTTTGTTCGAATAAAAACTTTTTCCCAATCACAGTACTCGATAATGGTCTTTTCGGTGACTTCGATGATAGAGACGATGACGACGACGATGTCGATGATGAGGACGAAGACGATGTTGACATACGTTGTGATGTTGAATCATCATCTTCACTCCGATTACTAAAAAAAAAATAAACGAAACAATTAATTGAATCTTTTTTTTCTCTCAATCTTTTTCGAAACCAACATAAACAATTCTATAATAATAAATTATTATTATTAATAATAGATTAAAATGCACAGAAACAAACGAATTTGGAAAATGATGAATCCAAAGACTGGCATTAATGTTGACATTTTACATAAGAATGATTGAAATCATGAGTTTGGTGTCGATACACATAAACCGTTGATTTTCCATCGCCTTCCACTACGTACATTGAAGCGAAACAATAGCCCGGCGCAAGTTTTCACGTCAACATTGATGCCAGTGTTTGGCTGAATCATTGAAATTGATAAGCATTTTTTTAATCGTTACCTTACTGATGCTATTAAGAGCAGCATGAAAGAAACAATTGATATTTGTCTATTACTTCGATCAAACAAAACAATTTTTTTTTATTCGGTTGATCAAATGGTAACAAATAACAAAATGCGAAATTGATTTAATTGTTGATTTATTGATAAAATGTTTTATGTTTTAAATTAAATTTGATCGCACATATTTTTTTTTCAAAGCCAAAAACGTTTTTCGCACACAATTTCAACATTTTCGTTTGTATTTTGAAGATAAAACTACAACAATTCGGTTAATATCACGATGATAATAAAAAAATAGGCAAATAAATCACAAAATATATCCTAAGTTCGAGTTTATCTACCATACTACTCCCACTTAATAAATTGGACAATTCCATAGACATGTGTGTGTCAATTGCAATTTGCAAATCTGTGCAATAATTGGTATTTGTTGTATTCTATAGTTTTACAGCAATAACATTCACTAAATGGCACTGGTTCAATTGATTAGTAGACTTATTACTGGGTTGAACATTAATTTATGGGATTGGTTTTATTTATTTTCAATCGCAAAAAAAAATTGCATTTGGTTCGGTTCTCTTGTTAATGTCAAGTGATTTCCCCCAAAAATAAACAGTTTTTGGTAAAGCAAATAACGCTGGGAACACAAAGTGAATAGCGATTTTGAATGATTTAAAGGACACACATTTCAATCAAAATATTTGCATTCGCGCAACAACAAGTGTCAACACGATTGGCAACTAATCGGAGGAGTTGGGGGCGGGAGAGGCTGTCGAGTTCATTTTTCTGTGAGACACCAAACGGGAGTCGAAAAAAAAGACTTTGGGTGATTGTCATTTTTAGAAAAAAAAAACTTAATTATGCTCACTTATTGTGACGCGATTTGTGCGTGTTCACTGTTCACCGATGTAGTTTTTAGGAGTGTCTTGAACCGATACATGTTAGGCATAAGTACATAAAGCAAATGATATTAATTGAACATAGCAATACAATTGATAGAATACAATCACAAAACAGTACCTGTCCCGCGTCATCTCTATTGCACAGCAATTTATTCATATCAAGACATTTTTTTTACAGCGATCAATAAAAGCGTAAAATAGTTTTTTTTTTTGTTTTTAAATTAAGATACCCACATGCGTTGATCCAGACGATTGATTCATTTTATGTGTTTGAGGGGAAAAAAATCAGGCCACAAAATGCAGCGTGAAATGATTGAAAAAAAAAGAATAGCCGTTTTTGTTTTGATATTTGTTATCAATAAAAAAATAAAAAATAAAAATAATATCGAAGCATGAAACAAGCAAAAAAGTGACTAATCGAATTTCATTGGCTATAGAAAATTATTACAATTGGTCGATGTGAATATTAAACGAATGGCAAAAACGAGATTGCTCAATAGATATGAATGATTTGATGGATGGTCAATATGGTATAATGGATATGCAATCGATATGAAGCGCTGTTTTGGAATTCTGAATGCAATTGAACTGAGAATGATGTTTGACGCATTGATAAATGGCAATGAACCAATTCGATTGGTTGTGCTTGTGATAAGTGTATGAATTGGTGATGGTAAAATGGCCGATAAATCGGTGAAATGCGGTACGGTATTGCCAATACGATGTAAATACGAACGAAATGTTTGATAAAAATGTTTGCGATCGAAAAACCAAAAATTGTTTAATGTGAGAAAAATGGCGGTTGACAAATTTCTGGAAGAGAAAAATGCCCAATCTCATTATTCTTCAAAAGCAAGTAAATTTGTTTAAATTGAATGGATTTTTTTTTTGTTGTTGTTGTTGTTGCAAAGGTTGGCTATTTGATTTGGCATGTATGTGTTTGTGAGTGTGTATGTTTATGTGTGCAAATTGCAGTGTGAAAAAATGTTTGAAATAATCAGATAAATTAAGAGATTCTTACCTATTCGATCCGTCAAAATTCATTGAAAGTGGTCGCACCTGATTCACATCGAACGAGACAAATTATTCAATTAGATTTTAACGCTCAAACACTCAAATAAAATTGATTCAATCAATCACTTACCCGGTCGGTCTGTGTTGCCGTGTTAACTGTATCATTCATTTGTTCGATTTGTAAGCGAGTTTTGCCGATATTCGCCGCTTCTAATTTGTTTATCATATTTTGTTGAATACGAATCGTTCGATCCTTATCATCTAGTTGACTCTGTGTCAATTATTGCGACAAAATGAATAAAAAAAAACAACACCAAAATTACAAATCAATTCCAAAATGAATCAACTAAATACATTGAAATGTTTTACTAAATTTAGAAATGGAGTAATTTTACATGTAAAATATTAATGAACAACAAAAAAATTGATTGAGTAAGCAAAATCATTGCGGAAGAATTAGTCCACAAGGTAATTCGCTTAGTTTTATTTGTTGAAATTTTTGTATTTTTTTTTTTTTAAAACTCCAATACAGAGATATATGTCAAAACTATATAAAATATTCGAATTTGTTTGGCTATGGAGAATGGCATGCTGCATTCGATATTACTATATTATGGATGTATGGAGTACAGTACAATTATTGTACTAAAACACAGAAAGAGGCTGTTCAAAGGAACCAAATGTAGCAACAACATAAAAAATTAAATTGAAACCGAAACAATTTTGTTTACTAATAAATAATGAAAAATTACACAAAACTGAGGAAGAAAAGGTAAAGAGTGAGAGAGAGAGAGAGATAAAGTTAAAAGAGTTGAATAAATGAACACAAAAGAAAAATTGGTTGATTGGTAATTTTGTAGCAAACCGAAATGAGGTGATTGACCACTCTTATTGATATTCAATTCGTCATTCGCGAGAGAGCTGAAGGTGTTTGTGTGCCGCATTGTATTGTGTGTATTTTTTTCTTTTTTTTTGTTCATATCTGTATAGTATTTTTTTTCTCGTCGGAACGCATTTGATCGGATTTCATGACGCGATAACTTTGAATCGAAAAAAATTCGTGCACGCATTATCCATAACACCATAACGGAATTTTATTGTTTCATTATCTATGTTTCGGTAACGTATGTATTTCAATTTTTATTAGCATTTGATTTGTTCAAAGTTTCTATTGTTTTTTTTTTTTTTTTGCTTTTAGTACTGGCTGGAATGTCGCGGAAACGGAATGACAAATGCCAAGCATCCGTTATATAGATAAATCATTTTAATTGAATGCTATTTAATTAAAAGTCGATTTTGGGTACGAGAAAAGTGAACGAGAATAAATTCTCAAAGAAAATTATACAAAATGGCAATACAAAAATAAAGGTAAAATCAAATCCAAATGAAAAACAGGGAACGCGTGCTGAATACCTGAAGATAAACCACCTGTCTTCTGAGGTCAACCAAATCATGCTTCGGATCATCAGATAACGATGGTGAGTAGTTATCACGCTCTTTAGTGTCCACTTGGTTCAATAGTTCAGTGCCATCATATCCACCAGATGCATCGAAGAATTTCCCATTATTGCTTTCAAATGGGTTGAGAGAAGCCGTCTGTAGAGCAACAAAAAATAAAACACACACATTCATAATAAATACAACAACAACAAAAATATTGCACAAATTTGATTTCATCATTCAATAAAATGTATTTGATATAGAGTAGAAACATCCACAAAATACATAAAGTTTTAAAAGAAACAATAACAAAAAAAAGACATAAACAAAAACATACCCTCGTCATCAAACATTCCTCGTTCTGGTTCAACGAAAATGTTCGAAAAAACAAAATAACAGAAGAAACGATCCACACACATAAACCACAGACAACACATGAAGAATAAAAGAAATGAAACATATTTTCAAATAATTATGAATCATGCAATAATAAACATACAAAATTAGGTTTAATTTTAACTTACACAAAACAAAACTAAAAACAAAACCAAAAACAAAACAACAACAACAACACAGACAAAATGTTCAGTGTAGCAAATTGCACAACATGCACAATAGTTCGATTGGTTTTTCTAAATTTCAATTGAGCTTTTTTCATTTTGTGAAATTTAAATGAATTGGCATTCAAAGATTTAAATGAATTCACACTTACTTCCTGCAAAATGCTACGCAACTGCAACAACTGTTGTTTACAGTATTGTACATCTTGTATCATAGAATTTCGCAGGGTTTTATCCAGCATAAATAGTTGGTCATCCGGTGAACCGTTGGCCGAATCTCGTCCAAATTGTGCTTTTGTATTCAGCAAATGTAAATTTTCAATTGAACGAGGACTATTCAAACCATTCAAATGGCTTTGATGCAAACGAGATCGGTTCAAAAGTCGCGTCGATCGAGCTGGAAGTTGAGAGCTATTTGGAAAAATATGAAAAAGAATCAAAAGAATGGATAAAAAAAAACCAAAGCATGAAAATCAATAGTAATAACATTGATGATTATTATAGATTTATAGGTCAGCTAAGCAAACTCAGATGCTATGCCATGCAGATCGATTGAATCCCATGTGAAAATTGTCGGCTGACTAGTCACAGTCTAGTAGTCAGTCGGTTAATTTGGGCGTTTTTGGCAAACTAAAAGTTTCGAACAAAACCAAACGATTCAAGTCAACTCTAACTGTTGACGATTAACATCCCAAATTGGCCGACGGACAAATCAGCCGGTTGATCGATTTGAACAATCTTGACTAAAACTCGTCTATTTTTGATCGACTGTAAACCACTTCATTTGCACACGGGATTGACAGCCACTTGTTGATTTCAACAACACAATTCACAAATTTACGCACATATTTGATTTCGAATCAGTCTTTCGTATAATAAACGTATCGGACGGTCTTAGGTCAGTTTTCATTCGTCTCGCACCGAGCGGTGAAAATACATTCATCATGAAATTCCAATGGTTGTTGATTGTTTATCAATCACACAGCTTAACACAAATGACATTAAAATTGAGAGAAAAATAAAACGTCAACAATATCGCTACAAAACAAAATTGAATCCGTGTCAGTATAGCACAAGTCACTCTCACTAACTGCCTGGTGTTGTGCAAAACACAACAAAATGTACGACCTGCGTACAATTTTTTTCCCTTTTCAAAACATAATTTATAAGTTTCTTTGGTTGTTGACAAACTTTCGCACACACGCACTATTCACAATAGTCTTATTCATGTCATTTAATTTAAAATGTCAAATTACACATCATTCTGTTTTCGATTCGAAAATTTAATCAACAAATATAATAATAATTCGATGGAAAATGTTCGCAAAATAGCTTTAAAACAGTGTTCTTTATGTCTTTCACGTAATTTTGTCAATTTGTCTCTGTTGGCCAAGCATTTTATTCGGTTTTGCTATGTATATTTGCTAGAAGCAAATGACTACATATTGAAAAGCAACATATTCAATGTCGCTGATAAAATGTACAAGCCATTTTCCATCAAAACATTCAATTTCAACGATGAAATTATGTAATACACAGAGTGACAACGATTTGAAAGTGTTTTTGACATTAAAATTGCAATTAGTTTTTGAACGTATGAGCATCGATTTTCGATGGGAAAAATTAATCAATTACGCGAAATATTCATCGATCACATGGTTTGCGCTGTGATTTATTCGACTTCACACGATTATCTGGATGTGACACAATGAATCTTTTTTCCACTTTTACCATAAACAAAAACAAATATTTGGCACAGAACAAATCTACACGCATTTTATTGAACGCATTTTTAAATGTGATTCAATGTTTCTTGATCATAATAAATCACAACAAACAAACAAAAAAAAGGCTAACACGAAACATTAAATCAATTCACGAAATATCCATGTGTTGCATGTGTGGCTTTTGTTTTTTGGGGAAACGGAAAACCATCAATCACACACGCACACTTTTGTGGAAATGTTTAAATCAAAACAAATGAAAATTTAATAAAATGTTTGAAAATTGGTTATTGGATTTGCGTTTGCATCGATGTTTGAAAAACGCACGCAGTCACCACACACAGTTAATTTAAATGGTTTGAATCTTGTTGCTCACTCAAAGTTGGTTTGTACCCCGTTAAAAGCGAATTGCGGCTAAAGAATGCAGTGAAGTGTAACATTTATTAAACGAAAACGATAGAGACAGACAGAAAGAGCGAGAGAGCGAGCAAACAACTGAAATATACGCGATGAAATAGATATATACCGCATGCTCGTATGGCCGCCGATTGAATGACGGTGTGTGCATTTATGCAAGCAATACAAGAAACAAACCAAAAAAAAAACATAAAAATGCTAAATAAAGAGCATTGCAACAGTTCGACTCATCGCTAGAATAATTTATATAATTTCTTTTTGTTGTTGTTATTCGGTTGGTTGTTTGAGTACACGGTGTAGATTTATGCGGCCGGTGAAAGTAAACGCAACGCATTGCACGATCGATATACATACATATATTTGCAACAATGCTTCCGAAAGCCATTCGTAACAAATGGTAACAATGTTGTTTTTTTGTTGTTGTTGATCTTCCATGCGGTAGCTGCTTATAACTACGCAAGCGGGCTACAATTTTGTGTGCTGTTTTTTTTCATTATATTTTTATTTTCGCAGCTATTATTTGGCATGGTAAAGCCACTTTTGAGGTCGGTTTGTGTGTGTGTGTGTGAAAAATGTGCGATGAAAATTCCAATAGTGAAATCCACAGGCAACCAATTTTCGTTTTCTTTGTCGTGTTTTATCGATTGATTTTTATTGTAGTTGTTGTTGTTGTCTGCTTCTCTTCTATATTTCTATGTCTTTCTTTGCACTTGTGTTTGGCTTGGCTTTGATTTAAGTCATATTGAACGTCGGATAGAAATCATAGTCGCCTAAGAACCTTGCATAAAGAGCTCATTTTTTTTTGTTGTTTTTGTTTTATGGGAAATTGTCACGATAGAAACGACAATATACTCAAGCCAAACAAGTGAGTGTCGGTATGGATCTTAATGTGATTTTCGTTGAGTAGGCTACAACTTATTTGAATCGTTTTCAACGATTTGAAGAAAAAACAACAACAATGAAAACTTAATATTTTCCCCCCTTAAACAATGGCGAAATGTTCTTCACCGAGGATAAAAAAAAAACAAATTGTTCACACCGAAGAGAGAGTGGTGCAAAAATATTCACTGTATTGACCATAAATAGCATTAATGTGTGAGATGTTGATGGTTTGTCATTTTTTACGTTAAAAATAAAATAAAATACTTGGTGAGGCAATTTTCAGTCGACATTTTGCTCTGCAAGACATTTGTTCGAATTCGCAACGACAGTTAAGAGTTGTCACTCTTCAAGTCAATAAGTCATTCAAAACAAATATTAAATAAAAAAAAATGATCTATTTACCTAATGATCAAGTTATTATTTGTGATTGGTCGAATCGATTCCATGACGGTCACGGATGTTTCTTTGGTGATCGTTTTGATTTCCATATTTCGAATTTATATTTCGCAAAATATATTGTCTTCTGGTATTTCTTTTTTCGGATTTGAATCACATGCACAGTTTGTAAGTAAAATATAAATGTCAAACAATGTTTGCTAGTCACTGATTTAAACAGATTTAAAGATCACTCAAATTGACTTTCTTTTTTTTCCCCGGTTCCCTCTAAATGCATATAGATTCGATAGATTCGATGGGTATAAATTAAATCAAGGCGAACAATGATGGTGAGACGAGGTGAATAGAGCTCATACCGTTTTGACACGATCGAATAATTTTCATCAAGAGACCACTTCGAGATGGTGAAATGTGAATGGATTGATCATACTTAATTAGTTTCAAAATTCATCAAACAGATTCACACACACTGAGAGTGCGAGCGAAAGAGAGAGAGAGAGAGAGAGAGAGAGAGAGAGAGAGAGAGAGAGAGAGAGAGAGAGAGAGAGAGAGAGAGAGAGAAAAACCGCCGCACTGAATGTGGTGATGACCGCTTTATATTGAGTATTCCGTCGAATCGGTCAATGGAATGTTGCGGATTTTATGGTTAATTGCGAATTGAATGCACTCGACTGCATTTGTACGATTCATTTATGTGCCACAAATGAGGCCTTCAATTTATTCAAATTTAATTTTGTTTTTTTTATTAACTATGCACACACACAAACAAAAAATTTGCATTTAATTTTTCCGCTTAATTCCACTGGTAAAACAAAACTGATATTTCCACTCAAACAAAAAAAAAACACGAACTAAACAAAACAAAACCAAAATCAATAACAAACGCACAAAACAATTACAGAACGATATAAACAAATACAAAATCGTCAGATTGAAAATATGCGCAATATTTGGTTGTTGTTGGTGTTTTTTCTTCTTGTTTATTGTTCTATACTGTCAGACATTCGAATAGATCAAAGCAAAAAAAGTTGTTTGACTGTTGTTGTCTTCGAATGAACGCATTTCGATCAAAGTGTTCGCATCGTTGAACTGTTAAAGCAGCTGAGCTGAACAACACATAAACAAGAAATGTCTAGCTAAGAAACGCTGAAAACTACAAATACAAAAATACCGTCAACAGCACAATTTGTTTCGTATTTTCGTGATGTACGGAACTGAATCCAATGCCAACATAAATACACATACACATTCACAGACGTCACACAGCAATGGATTTGCTTTGGTGGTTCTTTGTTGTATGGGAATCAAACACTGAACGATGCACGAATTCCCATTTGGATTTGGACTTTCATCGATAGCCAGAGCTTGGCTTAGTGAAATTATCGTTCGTTTCGTTCAGCACTCGACTCGTCGTATGGAAGCGTGAGATGTAACGTGCAATTTGAACATTGTATCAATGTACAAAGTGAACACTGAACACTGTACACACTTACCAAAATGTACAAAACCATCGTCACACAGCAGTCATTTCTTTTTCGACAGTTTCCCATTACAATTATTGCTCATTTATGTTGAGTTTAACATCGGTGCTTCAGTGTTTCAGTGTTTGTGTGTGTGTGTGTGTGTGTCAGGTATGGTGTGTATGTATTGAAACGTTAGTACTGTGTTTGGTCTCAATTTGTGCGGCTAAACATTGTTATGTTGCCGCATACCTCCATGTACCGACATCACTATAGCATTTTAAACGTCAACAACAAATCGCGTTCGACATAGATTTGAATTAATACACGTTGTACTTGCCCCAACATACACATTTCTTTCATGTTGTTCGGGCTTTGCACGCATTGCTTATGAATTTACAACGACATTGCCATTGGATTAAATTGTTTATTATTACATGATATATAACTTTGACTTTTACTACTTTGCTGACAGCCCCAATTTGCCAATGTTGACTGCAACGTTTTTTTTTGTCAAACACTGAACACAACGTGCGTGCCTTTTGAACTTTTTTCAAGTGTTTCATTTTAATAAGATTCTAGCCCGCATTTTCTTTTACCTAATTTCAAATGAGATTTATTACGGTAATTAGCGCAAACATGTGCCATCCGTTACTGAATAAAATTGCGAAAACGATCACATTTCGATGCACTCTCTACACGTCAGCTAACACGTTCGTACATACACACATCTCGAATAGCCAGAGTTATTGACACCGGTAACTTTACAATTGAGTTACGGTTTCTTCATTTCTTTCTTCTTATTGTGTAGTTCCATGAACATAAATTGTGTGTGTGTAACTCTTTTTGAAATTGTATACTTCTTGTTGCGTTCGGTTGCTCTGATCGCACGTATTTTAACGTTGTTTCGAGGAGAAAAAAAAACAACAACACACAGACACACACACTTTACCCACATACCAGAATGTACTAGTTGATAAAATGAGTACAATTATTGCAATCATATAACGGAAAGCACTGGCTGTAATTAAATATGATGAAGGAAGTTTTGTGTGGCATTTTCGACTACTTGTTTTTTCAAATGCCAATTAAATTAATCTATTTTATATTTGAAATTTAAATGTTCTCTCTATTTTTGGGTACGTGTTTTTTTCGTTGTAGTTTTCGAACTAGAACATTTTTGTATATTTGAACTGACAAAATGTGAGTCAATTTGGAAAAATGTGTTTATCCAATTATTTTTGTTGAAAAATTAGTATAATATAAATTCACTGTTTTTTATTCGTCTTCAGTGACTTATTCATTTGGTTTGGTTTGTATGCGGCGGCATATTTAAACTCAACATGATCTATTAAAGACACTTGAACGTTTGTTCTTTTTTTTAGTTTGTTCCGAAGTCATGGCAAGTCATGAACTCTTTGATGTCATATCAAATTCAGAAAGAAATGTGCTAAACTGTAATTTAAACTACTCTGATGCATTCATTTCCATGGAAATAGCTGAAGTAATAAATTTCTCTCGCAGGTGCTGTTGTAAAAAAAACCAACATCAATCGCACAAAAATATTACATTGAAGAAGGAATGAAAAAACTCCTGCAGTTAGGCAATATTTTCTTCACCACACAAAAAAATGCCCATCGGTGTGTGTTTCTTACGAGTTTAAATCATGAATACTGTTTCGCTGTAAGCGCTGTAAGCGAACATTTACATTTAAATTGGTGCATGCTGAAGGATGGCATGTGCTCAAATGATAATTCAAATGTTGCATTCACATTCTATTTTATGACTGAAGCAACGTGAATTCATTGCTGCAGTAACCAAATTCAGTCAAAAATAGAAACATGAAAACAGGCCGGAATGCGCGCAATGACAACTAAAACAAACGATTTGTTTTTGTGTATTTCGCTTCAAGCGAATGAAACAAATATCGATCGAAGACACATTCGTTTTTATTTCTATTGTTTTTGACTATGAAATAGCAAAAAAAAAACAAAAACAAAAAACGAAAAAATGCACGACATTTTTCAATTTGAAATTCTTTCATGTCAGTCATACTGCGGCTTTACCGTTTGCAAAACAGAAAACTTCAACAAACAAAAGACGTTTTTGTACTTACACTGAAATGTCCTGGCACCGATTTCGTGATGTTTTCAATAAATAGCTCCAATCTTTAAAATGACCGCCACCATTTTGCTCAAATTCCGTCCAGAGTTGAGCTTCATCCAGTTTATTGACTTTTGTTTGGCTGCCATTTATACTGTTTGCATCGCCGCCACCGCCAGCACTATGATTGGAACGTGAAATTCGATCAATTGAATCGATACTGCTGTTACATTCAAAATCCATCATTAAATCATCCGAACAAATTGATTCGCATGGTGATAATGTATCAAGCGATTCAGCTCGTGAAATTACTGATTGGCGTGGTTTTGCCTGCGGTGCATACGAATTATTTGCACTGTTATTGTTTGATGGTGGTTTTCGTTTGATTGATGATTTGGCCGATGAAGTTTCTTTCAGCGTGGGCGTATCAACAATTGAATGCAATTGTGTGTTTGATGCTGCAAAAGAAAAACAATAACAAAAACAAAAACAAAAACAACAATGAAAAATCAAATGCATTTGAATTTTGAATGAATTGAATTCAACAAGAAAATATTTGCGTGAATTGAATCATTTGGGTTACCCTGATTATCGCCGAAACAAAGCACCGGTTGATCGGCAATTTCGTCATCAATTAAAAAATCGCGGCCACCATCACCGTCCGAAAATGAAAATGAATTGGTTGCATGCGTTGGCGTTCCATGCGATATGGGACTAGCAACTTCAAAAATTGGTGACACTTCATTTAGATCTTTTTCATCACCATCTTTAACCGTTTCAATTAGTTTCTTTTTATTTTTCTTGGAACTCATATCATCGGATGTTGTGCTACTGATCAGACTGTCGGATGGTGATGTTTCATCGTCGATTAGAATGTCATTGAGAGCTGCTGTGAGTGCGGCAAACTTGTGATCGTTTACCATATTGCTGTTGGAATTCAGTGCCGTTGATTCGTTGCAGGGGCTATCGAATTGCGATTGAGGCATTGTTGTTGAGGCTAAACACAAAACAAAAAACGAAACATCAACAATTGAGCCCGTGAACGTAATAATAAATTTCAAAGTAGCAACAAAAAAACCTACAGATCGAATTGAGTTTGTTGTCTGTGGTTGATGTGATTGTGCTGATATCATCTTCATATTCGTGTTGATTGCTAATCTGTCTGCTGGAACTGCTGCTACATATACTGATGCCATCTTTATTAGCCATAATGTCACCAATACTTGATCCCTGCAATAGATTCCAATCGTAATTGATATTGAAATCGGTAGTAGCGGGAGTGTTGGAGTTTTTCAATGAAATTCACTTACCACTATTGAATTCGATACAGATGGACTTTTGCTTAGATAACTGTATGCAGGCACAACCATCGTACGATTTGAGAATTTTTCCGTTGTCGAATTATCTTTATGCAGTTTTTCCTCATCAACGGTGTCATTTGATGGGCATCCTTGTCGATTGTTTAATTCGAGCCGGGCATTGATGCTGTTGATTGAATTAAGCGATGCTCTGTTGCTCTGTTCGTTGGTTGCACGAACTAAACCACTGAAATTCACAAACCGATTTTACAGAATTTCTCGTCCATTCTTCAATTTCTTACCGCATTGCAGAATTTGATTTCAAATTGAGTGAATTGTTGAATTTACCTTAAATTAGCCGTTTGAGGTTGGATCTTTGTATTGTATGCAGTTGGAAGTTGTGGCAGCGCCAATGGTTGCACATTATCATCCGAAAATGAATCGTCAGTTAAATCACGTACATGGAATTTATTTCGGCCGCTGAACACCATTTCAAGATTGCGTGGTCGCTGGCGTTGAATCTTCGGTGATTTCTTTGAATCGAGCACGGTATTATTGTGGCTGCTTAAACTGCCAATGCCCGAATCGGCCGAAATTTCACGTTGCGCCTGAAAGCCTTTTTTTGTCGTCGTATTTGCTGCTTGCTTGGCATTTTTTGTGTCCATTGAATGGCGTGGAGCTAAACTGACGGGCACTGGATACTGTGGTTTCGGTAAACTAGATGTGTGTAATGTAAATTTTGACACAATTGTCGTTGCCGTCTGTGGCGTCGGACGAACACTGTGCCCACGAACCACAAAGAACAAAAATAAATATTTAACCAGAGTGAAGAAACAAAAACAACAACGAAAAAAAAAACACAGAGAAAATACACAACAAAATCTCTTGACAATTGTGAATTCACAATTTAATATCGAAATGCAACGAGAACAACATTTCGAAGCACACTGAAAAAGTGTGTTCAAGAGTGCGCTTAGTAAATGCTGAAATACTAAAGTGTTCCCCTTTTTTTTGTTGTTCAACGATGGTCTCTCTGTATATTTTTAGAAACCATTGGAGCAGTTTGCTTGTTTTTTTTTGTTTGTTTTGTGGTTGTTGTTCTGTTTCTTTTTCTTTTATACACAAATACATTTCATTAAAAAAACGCACACTGTTAATCAAGAATCGAAACGAGAACAAAAAGCAAAATTGTCATTTTCAGCACTCACATTTCGTTTGTGTGCAGCTCCGTATTGATGATAGTGTACGAACGTTTTCCGCTTGGCGGTTTATTCTGATTGTACGCATTTTGAATGGGATTTGATTGCATGAAAAACATCTTTCTTTGCATTTGTGTATTGATTCGACTGTTTGCATAGCCATTGTTATTGGTGTTATTGTTATTGTTGGTGACGCTCGCCACATCAATCGATTCGGTATTTATTTTTGGATCGATGCTCGTCTTCGACAGTGTTTCGTTTGGTTGTTGTTTTTGTGGTGATGATATTGGTGACGGTAGCTGAAAATGAACCGTTGGATGTCTTTGTTGCGATTCATTGGTCGATACTGAAGATTCAACCGAACGTCGTGAGCCACATGCACTTTTCGATCTCGGTTTACCTAAATAGATATGAGTTTTTTTTTATCCGGGAAAAAAGAAACAAACACGAAAATGAAAATCAGTCAGTTAGTCAGTCAGTTAGTGAATGTTATGTTTTCATAAAACATCAAACGGATGTTCATCATTGGCTAAAAATCTAGCTAAAAACACTTCGGTTTCATATTTGATTGACACTCTGTCTCTGTCTCTCTCTCTCGCTTACCATTCAGTTTTGCATCGGAATGATTGTTATTCACAACATTATCGGAGCTTAAATTTTTCGGCGCCACAATACCCGTTGATGCTGGCCTATTAAGTCGAAAACCAAAACGTGTACTTCGGTATGGTGCACCAGCTGATTCTTTCTTTGGCGGTGACAGTCTCGGTGTTGAACGACCCGTATCATCATTTAACGATTCAAACGACTCCGCTGTAATTTGAAATTTAAAATAAACATACCGTTTTATTTTTCAAATTGGCAACTTTTAACATTTCATTGAAATTAAACGATTCAATTTCACTCACCCGAATTCCCATTATTATCACCAATACAGCACGTGTTGTCAATTTTGTGTAAATTATTTGCATTTGTTGCATTTAAATTAGTTTTACTGCTCTCTTTTGATTTAGCATCATCGTTGGTTAATTGTCGTTTTTGTGCTGGCAATTTCTTTTTAAAACCAAATGACATTGCCGTTCCTTTGGTCTCCACCGACCGGGAACGTTTTTTACTTTCAGTTTGACCCTGTAAGACAAATAGACACATACACGCACACACACACATATATATAATATATATATGAACATATGAATTCGAGCGATTTAGCAAAATGAAAAACGCAACCCAAATGTGTACTGTGTATACACTGTACAGTACATAATTAAAAACGACCTTTTGTTATTTACATGTATTCGTTTTAAAATCAAATGTTGCCTGTTTCACAAAATTTGCGTATTGTTATTCTGTTATTCTTATTCATTTGATGGAGAAGAAGAGGAAATAAAAAACGAATCAAGAATTTGCTTGATTAATAAAATGTATTTACCATATTACACACAGTTGCGTCATCAACATTAATTATATCAAATTCACCAAAGTTAATTACATTGTGGCATTCATCCATATTGGATATGCCAAAATGAACGGCGTGAATGAAAACTCTTCACTTCACTTGTTTAGTGATAAAATGAAACAAATCAAATCAAATATTCTAGGATTCGGCCTAGTTTAATCGAAACATCACCAAATGTTGAGAACACATTTTCTCTTCACTCTCTTTATTCTCTACTTGGTTCGTTTTTTGTCATTTTCAAATATTTTTTATATTTTGGAGCTTGTTGTTGTTTTTCTATTTTTTTTATTTAGTTGTCAACTTTTATTAAAACGCAATTTGCGACACAACAAACAACTTATATTTAAAAAATTGCCAATCTTTCTGTTATCACGGCCACTTTTCATTGAAGCCAAATAGATTTTGGTTTTGAATTTTATTTTGTTCGTTTTTAAATAATGTCTTTCTATAGTCTCTATCGGGAAATTATTTGTGATTATAAATATTTCGGGGCGAAAAAAACAATGCACTTCCTTCGAACCGAAATTAATGATGAGGTCTTTTTGAGTTTACATTTGAACTGGAAAAAACCAAGCTCACCAAAATGATGTGCAGGCATGTTGTAGTTGCGTTAGGGGAATATTTTGAACAGGGTCGTATTTAGCACTAATGCGCAATACACACGCTGTACAATACACATGTATTGAAAATACCGAATGAAAAAGAAAAAAAAACTGTCAATTTTGGGCCGAGGGATACTTTCCATATGATTCGGTGGCATGCATTCGAAATCACAGTACGCCACCGTTTGTGTGTAGTGGAAGCGTGTTACTAGGGGCATTACAGCGCAAGTGCATCCGCATGGGGTAGCAAATCGATCGATAATTTAGCTTGCATGCCATCTGTACACCAATTTTTATGTGGGGGGTTTTTCCCGTTGAATTTTCATAAAAACTGTAGCTTTTCAAGTATATATTTTCAGCTTGTAGCTTTATGATGGCTGAATATGTGTGCGATACACCAATTCCATCTATTGATGGTTCAATGAAATATTGTGGAAAGTGTTTGAAAGTTACATATTAGCTTCATGAAAAACCCGTCGAATGTCGGTAAATTGTGGCGAATATCGAAACAGAGGGAGAGGAAGAAAGACAAGCAAAAAAAACACTCACACACAATTCATTGTTGTGCGAGGTATGAGATATAACAAAACCAAACAATTGAATTGTCGATATGTTTGGTTTGACCTATTTTGATCTGAAAATCTCACTGAAACGACTCTTGAAATGTCACAGTCAATGATTTTGTGGTGTACAAGTTTTTCAATCGCCTTTTCTGTGACAGAAAGAGAGGAACTTTGAAACAGCGCCTAATCTAATTGGTAGATTGATTGATTTTTTTTTTTAACTCGTATCCAAACAGCAATTTTATTTCCATCGAAAAACATAATATTGACAGAAAACACAAATTCTCAACATATTGACATCTCCAACTTAACTGTTTGATCAAATTAACATGATTAACGACACATTGGAAAATAAAACGAAAAATTAAAAAAATAATTGTTGTCACTCCATGATGTCTCGACATACATTTATTATAACTTCTTTTCCGTTTTGCTTGAAATCTTATGTAGATTAACCAATTAATTTTTTCCACAGACAAATTGTGTAATTACGAACGGTTTTGTTCATGATAGAAAATGGATTGCGTCAATTAAATCTTCTATTGTTTGATGTTCTTTGTATGCATTCCGAATTCAGTGGAAAAACGATGTTTTTCTGCCATTGAAAATCGGTTTCAGCATGAGTTTCAGCTATAAAATGATCTCTTTTTTCGGATAATTGGATGAAAACATTTATACTTCGGTTACAAATTGAACCTGAGCCGGCAATTTTCATTTTACTGCGTGTTATTTTTTTTTCGCTCTCCAATGTCATAGCAACTTAATGAATTGAATGCTCTTCAAACAGACAAACAGACGAATGCTGATGTGCTTTGGTAGCGTTAGCAACTTTGATTTATGTTTATCTTCCTTTTCATATGTGGCAAAATATTCTCCATGGGAAAAAAAACAACAACGAACAATTCCATAGAATCAACGGCATTTCCATGGAAAACTATCTTAATGAAAATGAACATAATATGATATGCATGCTTTGTGGCTCAATATTTACCATTAAATTTTCTCTCACCACTTTTGATTGCTTTTAGTTCTTCGAATTTGGATTGAAGAATGCAGCACGCAGGCGAATTTTATGATGAATGGCGCATTTTATTCTGTTATTGTAACTGTTCGCGTTTTTAACGATTGTGTGTATTGAAGTGAATATATGAAACATTTTGTGTTTTCGATACATGTATAAATGAACATATAGTATATATTTTAACTTCTCTCATTTGATGCGCGTGCTTTTGTTTCAGTTGTTCATCCATTTCTGAAAGTGAAATGATACAATTTGGTTTTTTTTGGCTTTTAATGTGTTGCCATGTGTATAAATATTGCAATGATATTGTATGCGATGGCATCGATGCCATCGATTAATGCTGTAATCCCCAATTATTTGGCTTTGTGAAGGCGCGCAATGAAAACTACGTATTATATTTTATATTACGACCATTTCAAAATATTACATTATTCATTTCGGTGTATGAAATGTTATTGTATGAATATATATTCAGTTATTCAGTGTATCGTGGATTCGTTTGGGGGAGAGAAAAAAAAAATTATAATAGAACAATAAACATATATATCTCTATGCGAATACAAAACACGCATCACACTAAAACTGGATTGTTAATGTCAATGAATCATGATAAATAGGAAAATAATTAATTTTCATTTGTTGAATTTTCTAGTACTATAAAACGCTTCATTTTCCATTGATACATATGTAAACAAATCCTAATCTGTACACGATAGAGGAATTAATATTCCCGTATATTTTAAAAGCAGAAGTGTTATTTCAAATGGAAATCATAATCGCAATTAATTTGTCAAATAAATGGTTAAATAAATGTCAAACATAAATGTAACACTAAAGTGAGCTGTTTCCATTGAACTTGTTTGTCGTGCACTACTGACACACACACAAATTTCTTTCAAATTTCGATTTGAATGACATGAACACATCAGGGGTTGGCAACTATTGCATATTCATGCGATAGATTCGAAAAATTGTTACAACAATATTTGGAAGAAAGAATGATGAACGCTTTGGAATCATTTTACAAATATATGAGAAATACATCAGTGTTGGCCCAGTGTTTACACATGAACAACTGTCAAATGATTCCAATTTTGCCTAAAAATGTTCATCATTCTTTGGGTGTAATTTACCTTCGTTTCTATTTATTCTTATATTTATAGAACGAAAATTTTAGGTCACACTGCAACCATGCCGTTGGTGTAGTGTTACAGACATGCGAGTATTTATTGACATTTCTGGTCACAAACACCAACCCATAAATTGGTCAAATCAAAACGTACCATTTCGACCACATGATCAAACATCGTGGCTTAACTCGATTCATTTAAATCGTGTTCTCCGCTCACACAACGAACGAATCATTTTTTATTTTAAGTCACTTATAATTTGCTAAGCTACGGATTTCCTCTTTTCAGTATATGCAATTTCTGAAGCGTTAGACGGCTATGACTCCTTGGGGAGTTGAAGCGGCACTCGCTCGAGAGTTGTGCACTTTGGTACATAACGAGTACAGTAAGCACATAGCACGATGTGCTCGCACATTACCATACTAATTTTATTTGAAGAATATATCTTTACATTATGAAAAGAGAACACAAAAATTGCGAAGAAGCTGCCCAATGACATTGGGCTAATTTGAACATAGTTCTCACCAATTTGATTTGAATTTTAGCGAATCGACAAACATTCGAATATATTGTTGTATTCGTCTAAAGTTTTGTGTTAAACACCCCTAGAACTTCTATCGCTTTCATTTTTCCAAAATTTATTTAAGTGGAACGTAACCAATTAAGTTCATTTGTGCTTATGCACATATTGCATACGGTTCATAATGTTTTCATTCGATTTTAAAAGCAAAATAGAAATACGGGAAATGTTCTTATTCCATTTCTACAATCGATTTAATTCGTTCAATTTCGACATTTCGGTGATTATAGTACAGAGTGGAGATATTGTGTAAAACTGTGGTTCAAATCAGTAAGTACATCAACGACAGAACCTGAGCTTCTCATTCATTTGAGAAATGATTTTTTGCATCATCTACTCAAATGGTTGAGTGTTGTTTTATCGCACATTGAAGGACAACTAAACAATTGCAATTTTAACGAATTCAAAAACCACTATTGATAAAATGGAATTACCTCATTTTCAATCAACAGAAATATGCTCTGTTCGGATACCGATGATCTAGTGTTTCGTCTATCGTTTTCAATAAACGTTCGTCCATTACCAGTTTCGTTCCAATGATATTTTTGCTGATGCAACAGCTCCCGATGATGTAGTTGTTGTTTCGATGCACACTTTCCCATGAACGTACAAAACGCGCCACCAAACTGAGAATGGCTACGGATCGATTGTTATATTCTATTTTGTGTTGATGGTGATGGAAATGGTAGTGGCGGTTGAAGTTGCCTGCAAATACTCACATCTAAAACCGATTGATGTCTGCTGAAAAGAGAAATAAAAAACAACATATATATAGTTTCCAATTATCGATGAAAAACCGCAATTATATTGCTAGAGATAAATGTATTTAATTAGTACACTTTTCAACCCTCTCACTCTCTCTCTCTCTCTCTCTCTCTCTCTCTCCACCTCTTTCTCGCCCTCTCCTTCTGTCTCTTTCTCTACAGAATGCATTGTGTTGAAATTTGTCGTTTTATTCCATTTTGCTTGTGAAAAGTTTACAAGAAAATTCTTTTAGATGTGACATTATGGGTGAAACAAATGACCGCATTCAATTCCATCGGCTCTTGGTTAACCGCTACACACAATTTTTATCTGCCACACCGCGTATAAAAATATCATATACACAATTTAAGAGGGGAAAAAATTGGAACTTTTAATTCCATGAAAATCCCATCGGTTGCAATTTCATTTAACAGCATCAATTTTATCGTTAAATAATGTGGAATTAAAGCATTATGCAAAACGTGTTGCTTCGTTTATTAAATATAAAATTCCCAGCCTTTGGTGGATGTGGGCGCGGTTGTTGACTATATGTGTGTCGTTGTTTTGTTGTCGTCGTTTTTTGTGTGTGTGTGTGTTATATGAGAATATCAAAAAATGTTATGTAAAAATAATACTACACAAAAACGTTGAAGTGAGTAATTAAAGTATATTTTTATAAACGAGACCATAAAAAACAACCGTTATTGAAATGGATGATGGTAGCTTTAAGGATGGACCATGAAAATATTTGTGTGTATCTGTGTACTGCATTCAAAGAATTCAATTATGGAGAAATTGCAGAAGGCATTTAGGCCAATCGGTAAAATTGTTGCAAAACGGTTTGAAATTTATGGAATACTTTGACATTATCGTCAGTTAACCAATCGCCAATAGAGCCAATAATTTCTCAAAAAAAAAAAACAAACACCAAATTTATTTCCTATATTGTTAACCATCAATATTACGACTGACCGATATGCGTACGATGTGTTCGGTTGTTCGACACCATAATCATCGTACCTACGACACAATTTGGGCGGTACATGAAACGTCTAGATTAATTTATATGTCATAAAATTGGTTATTCACATTGTTACAAATGCAATTTATTTATGATTATGACTAAAAATGGAACAGTTACGGGAGGTGCTAAATTTGAATGATTATTGTAATTGAAATTTATTGATGAGAAAATGCGGAGAAAAGTGCACACACACACACATAATCAGTATATAAATTGATGTAACATTACGAGCATCGACTGTCATTGATTTAGCCATTCTTTTCAATTTGCTATTACTCATTCACGCTCTTGTGTTTCTGCTTTTCATTTGTATGTAGTTAATTTAAACTATTTTCCCAAAATAATTAAGCAGCTAAACAGCTTAAATCTTTTGATTGTGTGACACACAAAAAAAAACTCAGCATCAATTTGTGTGTGTGTGTGTGTACGTTCGAACCGAATGTTGATTTCTTTACTTTCAGAATTTCAATAGAGAACACACAGTTTTGTAAACCGTTGAAAAATGAAAGCGGATTTTTCCGCAATGTGAAAGACAACACCATGATAAATTCTTCAAAGTGGATTTTTCCATGGGTGAAGCATTGCAATCCTCCTTTTTGGTTTGACACATAAAATACTAACAGATCGCAAAGAACAACCACGATTCAATTAAATTCGTGAAAGTAAATATGGTTCAGTAAGAAAATACGCTTATTAGTTTTGCATCTTTACATCTACAGTGCTTAGTTCTGGCTGTAGTCGTCTATGTGATTGCCAGTCGGTACATATAGTTCGTATATAAGGTTATAATTAGTTTGAATTGAGATAACAAAGAGAACCGCAATCCGATCCATATTTCATCGAATGTATTACGGTTATTTGAGTTTGCTAGCTGTGTTGCACATTTGCAATCAAGTTGCGATGACATTTTAAATTATCTGCAAGTCTCGAACAACATTTCCAAACAAACAACAACAAAAAAATAGAAGAGAAGAAACCGATTTAAGGAATTGAATAATTTTCGTCGTTTTTCCTCCTGCAATCAGTATTATGGGGTAAATCTTCAATAAACTGTGAGAGTGGTAAAAATAAACAAAGGAAATTCCCATTTTTCATTTCATAGTGTATTTTTTTTAGAACGCAGAAGAAGACTCCCGAACATACAAAAAATATAGCACAAACTACTGAACGGGGCAAGAGAGAAAAAGAAAGAGTGAGAACGAGAGCGAGAGAGATTGAGTAAATGCACCGATGTTCATTCTAATTTAACCATTACACGTGAATGCCATGACTTAGCATCGTGAAAAAGTTTTCTCGAACTTCAATTTATCGCTGTTGCGAATGCAACAACAACAACAAATTAACTTCCAATCCAACAACATCCGAAGCAAAACCGATTAACTGATTGCCCGAAGTGGAGATATTTCGAGTGCATGCTTTTCACATTGTTTTCATTTGTTATTTTCATTCTGTGAATACTTTTTACAAAGCAAGTTTTACGCGATCTATATATGTTCGTCGTGTGTGTGTGTGTGTGTTTTTTGCTATTTTCAAAACTCAGTCGCACTGTCTATCGACCGTAATGGAGAAAATGCTTTTTCATTCAGCTCTCGTATCAAATGCACACATATACACTCGAAAACGAAAATTAATTGAATTACCATAATACCGATAACCAGTTTATTGGTTTTAACCGTTTTTCCGGTATTTGTGTGAACGAACACGCTTACAGACGAGCAAATATGCTAAACTTTCCTCCATAGTTTTCATTCTCTGCCACCGAGAAAGAGAGAGAGAGAGGATCGGGGATATGGGGGCATTGATAACGATATCGATAACCAAGTAATGCTGCTAAATGCGCAAACAAACGAACGCAAGACACAGAGAGAGAAAAACAAACCGTACATTATATGCACATCGAATATTCATCAATGCATATATATTATTTTATTCTCAACGCAATTACGGCTAACCGAGCGTACGATGGAAAACTTTTGAAAAATAAAAATCATGTAAAATTGTATGGCATATTTACAAGCGAAAAGACATTCGTATTGCATATTTTTATTGCAAAAATAATTCCTCAAATGACAACACAAATGACTGCAACGAATAATTCAAATAGGTTAATAAAGAATGCATCGATGCTTTTCTATGTATAACATGAAATGGAAATTTAATCTCAGTTTGTTTAAAAAAAAAAACGGTTATTTGCTGGATTTGGTTTTTGTTGTTTGCTTATTTTTGTACATAAACGCAAAAAATCCAAATCTGCCCTATATTCTATGTAATTTACCTCATAATTTACCCAGTAAATAATGAAATTGGAATCTCTTGTTTCAATTTGATAATACATAACATCTATAAAACAGGTAGTTGTCAAAAATATGTCAATGGAAAGTGTTCAGTAATTGATATTATTTTCTTTCAATTCCTTGCTGAGCCTAAATATTTGATAGAAAGCTATCAATAGTTGAACATCCAGTTCCGGACTTTTTCAAAACTGTCATTACAGACGCTTACAACAGTTTACTCCCTAAGAATGATAAATAATTGAATTGTCTGTTCGAATACGTGAAAAGTTCTCAAATATTGTAAAAATATTTTATTGATATTATAATTACCAATAGTTTTGCAAATGTCGAAACCTTTAACAGCAATAAATTCGTGTCAGTTTTCAAAGGGAAATTGAAATCGGAACCGTCAAATCAGACGAACGCCCTTTTGTTTGATGAAATCAACATTTTTTTTTAAATTTTCATTTCGTTCCAAATTTTGCACTGTTTTGTCGCGTTCTAAGTTGTTAGGCTGATTGGGCAATGCTGCAGAACTATGCACCACTCGGTAAGCGAATAGGTGCAAATCATTCCATAAATGCCATAATTTTGGACCGATTGATGTAGTTTTTGCTCATAAATTGAGTAAAATCGATTTCAACTCAAAAATTTAAGCTAATAAAAAACTTTGGCCAATTAAAACACAATTAAAATTAATTAAAAAAAAATCCGCGGTTAATTGTTAATGAATTTTGCTCAAATAGTACATATATTACTCTCAACTTTAAAGATCTGTTTTGAGTGAGATTTTTTTGTTTCGAAAAATAGACGTTCAATGATTTCTGAGTGCCTCCTGTACTTCAGCCACTGATATTATATTCGAAAAAATCCAATGTAAAAATGTTTGCTGAAGTTTTAAACTTCGGTAAGTTTAATGATTTTTCTATATTACCCATATTTCCATAACTGAACACCGGAACAGTTGGTAAACTGCAGTTTAGTATGAGAATCGTTGCACATTTCGAATTCATCATAGTATTCAAATTCGATATCAGAATTAAAGTTTGCCACCAAAACGCAACTCACGACATTTGTATTTTAATGCACAAATTGATATGATGAAAGTTTGGCAAAACAATGCCATTCGAAAGTCAAACGGATAAATTAAACACATGATAAGTTATCTTTCGAACAATAAACAATTCCAAATTTATATCGATATTTGATTGATTACGGTAAAAGTCACTGGTTATTTTCACTCTAAATATTTGAAAATGTCTTGATTATTTACGAAGATATTGGGAAATAGTAAATAGAAATTGGTATTTGAATAGTTTTCTAGCGAAGATTATGACTCGGCATCATTACTTTTACAAGGCTTAATCAAGTGGTAAACAATTATTCATTGAAATGAATCTATTTCGCCCAAATCTCCAAATTGCTTTGTTCCACATCGTAAATTATTTCCTTTTAGTTTTTATTGAATTTCGGTTCACTGCATTATTCAATGTCTATTTTCATGGTTTGACAGTAAAAACTTTACACATTGAAAAGTTTACATGAAATTGGTTTACAAAATGTTGATTTACACGTACTAGACACCCTTGTTAAATGCTTTATTCTATAGCATTTTGTGTAACGCATTTTCTGGACAAAGTTGTCTTGCCTCTAAATAAATAATTAAGCGCATAAAATAGCGACCAAATATTTGTGATGTTAGCTTAATTCAGCTGACGCCGCTAGCTGAATCTATTGTTATTGTTGTTATGTTTGTTGTTGTTTATTGAAAATGTTGACATTTTTTGTGTGCGAATTACATTAAATAATGTACAAAAATTCATTCATTTTGGCTGTTGGTTTTATTATTTTTATTTTTTTTAATAATAATCAATCTGTCATTGGTGAAAACACGCCAAACAAATATTATATATGTCATAATTAATAATTAAAACTGAAATTGATGGCAAAATCTCGTGGTTCATCCACCAACACCAACGATGCGAATTATATGTATGAGAGAGTACATTATGCGTTCAGCTAATCATTAAACGCTTGGCTTTTCTCTTCTTCTCATTCCTCTCTATCTTCTTCTATCGCAGACAGTTTTCGATTCCATATGGGTAGAAATTTCTTTTACGTCTGCCACTGAATAACATATTTATCATCATTAATTTATCTCTCTTCGTTATTTTCTACCAATTTTTTTCCCCTCCGTTGTTGTGTTATTCAAATATTTCATCTCTTTTTGTCCACCGTGACACAAATGACAGGGTTGGATGTATTTTTGGATGGATGAGACAACAACAACGGCAACAACAAGAACACAACAACAAAAAATTGGCACGGAGAAAATGCGTTTATTAAATTGATTCAAAAGATACACGTTGTACATGATGGTAAAACGACAATTCTATTCAGCTCAAATGATTCAACAATGAAAAGCAAATGAGACTCATAAACATCGAGGCATATTTTTATGATGTATAGCGGATGTGCGCGTGTTAATTAGAAGCTTCTACCAATTTGCCCATTTTTGCGTGCATACAAAAAAACAACAACAACAACAGTTAGACTATGGTTCATCATAAATGAATGGGCCAAGGTTTGACGCTGATCACTTTCTCCACCTTCTGGAATGGAAAACAATTTCATTTTTTTCATTTTTTTTTTTTAAATTGAACAATGCATTTATAAACTAGACCATTAAATAGCTTTTGAACTAGACCATTGAATAGCAATTTCAAGAGGCCAATTATATATATGGGAAAATATTGATCGATGCGTATTGCAGTGACGAAAAAATACAAACAGACACGAATAAAAACGACCGTTAAATTAATGAAGATATTCAAATGGTACAAAAGCACACCAGAATGTTGAAACGAAGGAGCGGAACAAGAAAAGAGGGAAACTCAAGTGACTATTTAAACGCAATTAGTTTCGTTTTTCTTTTTATTGATTAGGATGATCTTTTTATCGTCGAGTCTTCTTTTCTCAGTCCGTCTCGATTCTCAATTGGGCACTCGAAATTGGTTATTTCGCTGCTTTGAATTGTAAAACGTGACAACAATCAATCCACTTGAAATATTTAACAAACGGTTCTTATGCGTTGGCTAAATTCGATGGCATTTATTCTAATTGAATATTCAAGAAGAAGAAGAAGAAGAAGAAGAAAAAAAAAACTGAAACCGACGAATGAACAGCGTGCAACGTATAAATTCTTCCGAATTACTGGCCTCCCCCAGAAAAACGGTACAATGAGTGATGAAAAGAATGCGCAAAAATCTCACAACATACACATACATACAACAACAATGGAAGCGAATTTTTCAAAGCGAAAATATACTCACCCTTGTGAATGTCAGCCAATTATGAAAAGAAGATAAAGGTCTCAAGCATAAGCTTGGGCAACGAATAAAATATCACAGGAGCAACAGTAAATGAAAAAAAAAACCGTTTATGTGCGTTGGAAGAGCACCGTAGTGATGGGCAGCAAAAACTGAGTCGTTGTTCATGTGCTTCGATTTTGTGAAGTGGTCCGTTGAAAGGATCGAATTATTCAAGACGACAACAACAAAAATTACCAGTTTGAAAATGGCATCGAACACTAAATTTAATAAATGTCTTTCATCTTCTCATCTTTTCAGTTGTGATAATAAGTCAAAATGCTGATGACAGCTCTAAAACCAACATAAATAACATGATTAGTTTCGCAGCACCAATTAATTACTTGATCACTTCATTACGCGATATGAGTTCAATGAATTTAAAATGGAATAATGGACACAATTTTCAGCAAAATTCGGACACGATGGCCAAAAATCCATTGCTTGAAACACAAAATGACCTTCATAATTGTCGAATATTTTAATTCGCTTATTGCTGGCACACAAAAAGAATAGTACCAATTGTACATTTTCTGCCAGCGAAATGAACTGTAGACACACAGCAACAACAACAACATCATCAAATGAATCCAAATCAAGTAAATCGCAATAAAACTTTTTCGGCGTCCAGTTTTGTCGAATATGCTGTATAATTTTAACCGTGAGTAAATATTAATGGGCGTCACGCAATAATTTAATATTATGTCGGATCCGAACAAATTCAGTGCGCTTAACTTTGTTCAAATGCAATTTTCAACCATTTAGATACCGTTTTTGAGGATTCATTTGGCATTCCAAATCGAGACAGTGAGGCAATAGGACAGTGACAAAACGATATGGTCTGTGTTTTGCGTACGAAATGAACATCAAATTCATTGTGATTTGGGATGCGGGTGAAGTAGAGAAGTCAATTTGAAATAAAACAACAACAACAATAACAACAGAAAAAAATAAATTCAGTCAAACAAACCCAGCCAAAAAACAAAAAAACTCTCACATTGTTGGCAAATTGTGTAGCACCGAATTTAGAATACAAATTTGAGGTGTTTTCACTTTGTTTTTAAAACTCTTCGAAATTCTATGAAAAATGTTTGATTAGAGAGCGCCATTTCTGGTGAAGCAGGAATTTTCTTAGTAGCCTGGCTAAAATCTGGCCATAAAACGATTTTTTTTTTTTTTTTTGAAGAAGTGCATGTCCAATTGGTATATCTATAAATTTCAGCGTCTAGACTTTTGTGGTTGTGCCTGCGAAATGAACAGTGAAACAAAATCCGGATTAATTAAAAGAAAAACTGATTCTAAATCACTGAAATAAACAAAATTGATTCGGCGTTTGTACAAATCAACCGAGTTTATAAATTTCAATAATTTGGCAAGCGCCAAGAAAAAGAAGTACACAGTTGGCGATTACATACAAAGAAAAATGAAACTTTTGTTCGATGAAACAGTAGCACCACAAGAATTGAGGGCATGGCAAACGTGAAATTTGCACGAAAATTATGATGATGGTCGATCCATAATTTTTTTTGTTTTCTTTCGCATGTATCTTTTTTTTTTGTTCGCCCAGGCCTGACCTATACCTATACCTAACTGCGCGAAAACATTCAAAAGTATTCAGCGGCAGAATAACTTTTTGTTGTTGTTGTTGCATTGATTAGTAACTTTGTATTTGCATTCAAACCGTAACCAAAATCATCGTCATTCGCTTAATTGCTAATTTATTGATTTAGGCAAAAGTTACAGGTTTTTTTTGCTGTTGTTGTTGTTGTCGGTTGTTTTTGTTTTGACTTCTTATTATTCGCAGGCGGAAATGCTTGAAATTAAGCGCACCACAATACTCTACTATGCTTTATTTGCTGGAAATAAATACTTGCAAATCGTAATTGCTATTTGTTTATGCAGATTCATCAGAATGCCGAAAACATACTGGCTGCTTGTTTATTTTACTTTTTGGCTTTAATGATTGCGAAGATTGTTGTTGTCGAATTTTGTATTTTCTTCAAGATTTGATAGAATGCTAAGAGTCTTGATGAGAGAAGAAAAAAAAACACAACAACAACGCTGAAACGAATCCATAAATTAGATTTTTAATTTGATAAACAGTTAGATTTATTCAGCGGCCAAACAGCTATAGAGCTAACACATTAAGGGTCACGCTGGTAGCGACTTTCTTCTGAATTTATGATCTAGAATAAGAGATGACCACACTCATTAAATTTTCCCCTTCCTCCCAAAAGAAAAACACCAAAATACAAACAGAAAAACCAAATAGTTACCGGAATACCAAAATGAATGGAATGCATTCATTGTAGGGCACACACACACAAAAAAAACAAACAGCTAGTCATGATTTATAATAGATGTCGAAGCGGCCGTAGCCCGAAACCGTTGTCAGCTTAATCAAATCTGATTTCATTGAAACCACTCGATTTGAATTTAAATAATTCAACCGATCGATTGGTCAAAACCGTAAAAATTGATAGATTTCGATTGAAATTGGATGACACTCCATTAACCGTCTATGAATTTGGTAATCGAATGAATTACAAAAAAAAAGTGTAAGTGAAAACAATGGGTTCATTTCGATGTTAACCTCTTTTCGAATATAAATCGTGCGTAAATTGTATCATTGACATAGGCCGACGAATGGACGAATTTTTAGTTGAGATTGTGATTGATTTGATTTTAGAAAGTTCGTTATTTGGTTGTACAATTTCGGTGATCGTAACAATATAGATGTTATTAACAATTAATTTTGATGCGTTTTCATTAATTTTCATATGAATGTTGGCGTTCACGTGTTTTTATCGAGATGTTCATTTATCTGGTTTGGCCAGACGAAATAAAACGGTACCAAACGGTTTGTTTTTTTTATGTGTGTTGGGAACCGAAAACAATTGATAATATCATAAGCAACCGCAAATGAGCGATTTGGCGTCCGATGTCTGCAAGATGTACGCGATTGCCATTGAGTTATCATTCAACAAATAACGCAATCGAAATCATTTTGGGTGTTACGAAATGTTGGTCGGATTGCTCTTTAATTATGAATGTTTGCTTTTCGTTGTTGTTTTTGTTGTTTTTGTTGTTGTCTAAAACTATCGAGATGTTGAGATAGACGATAGTTGACAGCAATTGTACTTAATGCCAAATGATGACCGTCAAAACGATTTGCGTTAAGTGTGCGTCTTGCCGAAGCAAAAATGAAAAATCAATGCCAATGATGATCGGCCAGTTGAATGGTAAAACATGTCATGATGGGTTGCCCATTTAATTTTCAATTCATCCTCAATGAAACGAAATCGCTGCATAATCCATTCATTCGCTCTCACCGTGTGTGTGTGTGTGTGATTGTGTGTTTTTGTTATTTTTTTTGTGTTGGAATGGTTTCAATTCTATTTAACAGCTTTGCTCCGTTGTGTGCCTTATTGCTTGGGTAAATGCGTTTCCTGTGTACTAACGTACAAGATGCTGTTGAAGCCAATAACAGCCCAACAAAATGAATGCCATTAATTCCCCTATGAAGGCTGGCATTAAAGAGATTTACTCATTGATTCTGCATGCATTTCATTGCTTCATCGATGGAAACAACAACAATTCAGCGCGTTTTTTTTGTTTCTCTGCGTCGTGTGTATGAGAAATAGTGATAACGAAATCCGATCTTTTTCGCTCTGTCTCTGTTCCTTTCACTCTCTTTGTATGTGTGCAAATGTGTTTGGGATAACAAAACAAAAAAAAAAAACAGCC
This sequence comes from Aphidoletes aphidimyza, assembly GCA_030463065.1. Classification (NCBI taxonomy): domain Eukaryota; kingdom Metazoa; phylum Arthropoda; class Insecta; order Diptera; family Cecidomyiidae; genus Aphidoletes; species Aphidoletes aphidimyza. The sequence goes on along the minus strand of CM059998.1, from coordinate 22,231,042 downwards.
AATTTACTTATTGCTGTACGATTCCGTTAGCTGCATTCAAAATATCGAGTCCGAATTATTATGGAGTTTATGTTCAATGCGGCATATCTGGAAGAGATGTGTATTCACATTCTCTATATGGATCAGATAGTGTGAATGGTATTGCCTCGAATCTATACGACGATGAGATTCGTAGCTTAGTAAGCGCAAGAAAAATATTGGTTGAAAACAAAATGTGCAACAACAACAACAATAACAAAAAAAGAAACAATACTGTTTACATCTAAAATAAATTGACTTTTAGTGCACGTTGAATGCGGCACAATGATTCTTTTTTTTTCTTTCTCTCTCTTCTCTTTGCCAATGCTTGCTGTTACTGCCATTGCTATTGCTGTTGTTATTGTTGCTGTTTGTTGCTGTATTTGCAATGATTATGTGATTCAGATGCTGGAATACTGGAGAGCCCCGGATGGATGGATTCATTTTCTAAAACTGTGAACAAAAATGAGCTAGCAATAAAATTGCACCGAGGAAAAATGCATGGCCATGTCAACAATATACAGGTTCATTCAAAACTCGTTTGCAGCAGAGCGGTGGCGATGGCGGTGATGGCAGCAAGAAAGCAGACCAATATTGCAATGGGTGTTGAATTGGTTCTTGGCTCTTTCAATCGCTTGGTTTGTTCCATGTAATTGCCTATTTCTATTTCGATTCGTTTTGGTGTGCTCCTCCAGCTAAACTGGATGGGTTGTTAGCGCTATATGTTAGTGCAATTTGATTTTTCAAAACCGATTTGAAAGAGAAAAAAAAACAAAACTAAAACTAAAAAACAACACTGAATACTATATGCTGTTCAAAATTAAATGTGAATAATATTCCCGCGCGCACCATTCACTGTGATTTTTCTGCATGGGTGTGCTTAACTTCATTCATTCGTTTTTATTTGCGAAGTTTGTTTGGTTTTAGTTTTGCTTCTTTTTTTTTCCATTTCATTTTTGGCATTTTGATACAACGGCACACACTCTCTTCTCTTCATCTAATGAATTCGTCAGCAAGTAGAACATGAAACACAATGCATAACAGGTGAATGCAAATACTAACAGCTTTACACAAAACTGATCGTGATCTTTGTTCAAACAATAAGAAACATTGTTTTTTTTCTGCTCGTCTAGTTAGTTTTTTTTATTCCTCCGTATGTTTTTGATTTTAACAAACGAAAAAGAGACGAAGAGAGAATTCCAAAAAAAAAATGGCAAATCTTTTAAGAGTTGCCTGGCAAATTGATCGAAATGATCGGTGCGGTTATAAATATTTTTTTTCCATTCCATTCATTATTCTCGTTACAGGCTATGCGCCTCGAATAAATCTTCAATAAATGAAGTAAAAGTTCATAGAAAAGAAGTCAAGAGATACGATCCGCGTGTAATCGCATTCCAAATCACTGAATGTAGAATGGATACATTGAATGAAAATTGTATGCAATCCACAAACTGCAAATAAAGCTATAAATTCACATTTTTATTGGGGTATCGTGCATCGTTGAGATTCAGATAAAATGAATTATTCTCTTTTTTTGCTGGGTTTTTGGCTGTTGTTGTTGTCGTTGTTGTCGTCTAAACCACGAAAAAGGGGCTCGAATCTGTCGTTCGATGCAAATTTATCCGTTCACACACACACACACACACACACACACACGTCCCGAGTTTGCATTTTAGGCGCTTCAAAGCGCCTACAGGCGCTCTTCTAGGCGCTCGATACAAAATCATTATATTAATATGGGATGAAAGCCTAGGCGCTCATTAAAAACAACACGAGAGTATACAAGTTCTAGTGAATTTTGAGCGCCTAAGCTCTTTGTTATGTGATGACGCATTGTATTTGGATGAGCGCCTAGACTAGCGTCCTATATTAATACACTGATTTTATAGGGAGCGCCTAGATGAGCGCCTGTAGGCGCTTTCAAGCGCCTAAAATGCAAACTCGGGGTGATAATTAAACGCATCTGAATTGCTTGCACATTGGAAATATTCATACAACAATCATTCAATATCATTGGCCTTTAAAAGCACTTTTAATTTTTATGGCACCGAAAGTCTGTCTAACAATCCTTTTTCACAAACTCGCATGTTTTTCGACATTTTGGTGGTGCGGTAGTTTGTGGCATTTCAAATGGCTGTTATTGTTCAATAAGTTATTTTTGATCGAAACTGCACACTGTGCACTGTGCACACCGTAAATGCCGTTCATTGTGATGTTTTTTTTATAGCTCTATCTCTCTCTCTCTCTCGCTCTCTTACTCTCTTTATTGCTGTCGCTAGTAGCGACTCGCTACCACGTTGCCGGTGGCTGGTCATGGCTATTTGTGTTTTTTTTTCCTTCTTTTTGGTTGTTGTTGCTTCTCAACTAATTACCGTTCACATTATCAGCCATTGACCAAAAAATTACAATAATCATTATCCTAACGCATTATGAAAATGTAATTTGACATAATAATGATTGGATACCACACACATTGCGGTTCCAAAAAATTGATAAAACGCAATTTAACTCGCATCGATTTACCGTTTGATTGGTGCTATGGATGATTTCTATTTAAGCGTTTACACACATTTACCGGCTTATTGTTTAAAAAAAACTATTAATTCACTCTGCGTTAGTGTGTGTGCGTGTGTGTGTGTGTGTGTGTGTCACAGCAAATATAAAAATTGGTCTCTTATTTTTTTTTTTATTAATACGAATTTATCAAAAAAAAATGGTTAGCATGGAAATAACAACTGTATGTATTGAAATACCGCAAATAAAATGCTTGATGTGTAAATGATGCATTCACAATCTGTCATTTGTTGTTCGTATCACATAATCCACGGGAACAGATACTTGAAATTCACTTATCAACACATAATAACAATAGCGTTAATGAATTGAAGAATTCAATTTCAAAAATTAAACTTATAGAGAAATTGAACCAAAAATAAATGCAAATAAAAATGTTCAAAAGAAAAAAAAGAATAAATAAAAGAGTTTAAAAAAACTTAAACGAAAAAAAGTCGATTAAAGGTGCGGAATGTGTTTTGCATCTCTTACATCAGAAAACCACGATAAAACTGACACTGTGAGATGTTTCACGTTGTTCCCTGCTGCAGAATTAGGCGCTACAACAAAAACAATGTTAACTCGAACGCAAGCAGTTAACTAGAGAATGAAAGAGTAAAAAAATAGAAACAAGTGTGTGTGTGTGTGTGTGTGTGTGTTTGTGTATGAAACCAACGAGATGTATGTATGAAAATCGTTTCAATTGTTTTGTATTCCGAGAGAGTGTCAATACACTTTTATGAGGTATTTTACTCTTTTGTCAGAGCCAACACACAGCACAGCGACATAAATAATAAAATGATAGATAAAATGTGTAAGTGTAAACGAAATAAAGAAAGAGAGCGAGAGAGAGAGAGAGAGATTGTGTGGTGGAGTGGATGGTGGCTGAATGATGCACAGTGTGAGAGAGATTGTCCAAACGGAACGAACGATATATATACACACGAAAAATGACAAGGCCAATACATCCGATCCGATTTTGCCCGTTGATGAACGTAAGAAGCGAATATTGTATTGTAATATTGATGATGAGAAGTGAAAGAACCACCAACAACAACAACAACAACAACACAAAATCAACAACAATTTTTTACATGAACATCGAATGCTGCACAATAGAATGAGAAGCACACCAGCAAAAGAGTTGAACGGTGTAATTCATGCACAGTTGATGTCGTGCTCTTCAGTACACTTCTTTCGATTGTTGTTGTCGTTGCTTATGCGGTCTCTCTATTTTCGGCCTTCCACTCACTTCGCGACTGTGATATAACCGAGATGTGTGTTTGATTGCAGAGTCTGTGATTTTTATTTGAAATTTTAATTCATTGTTTTTTTCTCGTATTGTATGCGAAACCAATTACATACGTTCAATAGAGGAATTTAATGCCGGTGAATAATATGTAATATGTACATTTGTTCATGGATCTTCAAGCTACCATCGTTGTTATGGCATGACCATGGGAACACCAGAACATCAAAAACTTTCAACAAAATATTCATCATGCAAACGGCAAACAATTCGCATTGCATTTAATTTCTATGTTTGTTTACATATTTGTTTGGATTTTTTTCTATTCTCTCTAGTTTACTTTCGTTTTGTGCAAGCAGAAAAATGTGCGCATCAAAATCTGAACGAAGAAGAAAAACAACACACACACACACATTAAATTGCGACGTAAAAGCGTAGACAAAATGATTGGATTCCTTGGGTAATGTGAGTGTATGTGTGTGAAAAGACGCATGTATAAATTGGTGAAAACAGTTGAAATATTTATTTGTATGTTGCACGTTCGAAATGCTGATCCTTCAAGCTATTTCAACGAGAATCATCGTGAAATGGCTTGTAATATCACGAATGTTTCATACAAAATGAAATAACTCTAACCTCGCATTCCACTGATTCATTTGAAGTGTGCTTTGCTATCGTACTTGGCTCATTTTTACCGCACTCTCTCTCTCTCTCTCTCTCTCTCTCTCTCTCTCTCTCTCTCTCTCTCCGTCTCTTTTCCACTATACACTTTTCTCTCATCGTCAGCCACTTAAAATGCAAAGAGTTAAAAAACCAAAATTCTAGCATGCCATTTAAAATTGGTTATTTTGTGAGTGTGTGTATGTGTTTGTGTGTTTGTGTGTGTGAATATCGAATTCACTAATAAATGGCAACGACAAAACTCTCGAAACCGTACGTTAGAATGTTCATTTTGAGTCGAGGCATAATAAACATTAGATCATGTGTTGTCCCACGCATATTGGTGTGCACTGTGCACGCGTATGCGAAAATCGGCTTACCAACATAAATACCGTTTGGTTTTATCGCATGCAATTGATGAACCACAGAAAAACCAATACGACGACCTAAGTGCGATGCGGTTGATGCTCATTTTCTGTATGTTCTGTATTAAGTGATTCATTTCTCTCTGTCCCTGGATTCGTTCGTTCGTACACCGACAGCAATGTGGTCATTGTACGGTACATTTGTTCACATCAAAGGCGTTAAGGCACCGTCGAGACATTATACACTCGAATCGAATTTACGATCGAAATCAAGCATTGATTAATTATGTGCTCTCTGTTTCGGCACTGACACTGGCACCAGCCACATTTTCATAAATTGATGAAGCCAACTTAATGATGCGCAACTTGGGACCGCGATTGAAATTTCTTCACGCCGTGCACCGAATTTGCAAAAGGAATGAAACAGTTGTGTACAGCCGAGAGAAAAAAAAACACACACACACACAAGAGAGTGTGAGAGAGGCTTGATGGAGAGAAATCATTGCGTTCCAATGTTGATTCGGCGAAAGAGAGTGTAGCAACCAGATCCATTCGAATGGATTTGAAAACGGGACATTTGCAGTGAAAATTATGCAAATATTCGATAGTTGTGGCAGTGTATTTTCCATTGCATTTACGCAGTTATCAAATGCACCTCGAACTCATCGACACAGTATCGTCTATGGCTGTGTCAAATGCAGAATGTGAACACAATGTGAACAGTCTGCGTCCCAGCGCCATCACATTTAACAGAAAATCCGGTAATTTTCCAAACATTTTAACAATACGGCGCCTGAATCAAATTTCATGAAAACAAAGAATGAGGATGACACAAAAAAAAACTCCATACGAACCGAAGAGAAGATTCACAGCGATGCTGTTGATGGAAACATATGGATGAATGGAACGCCGATGAAACACTTGTTATGCAAATTGATAATTGTCATTGTATGTTTCGCTTGATGTATACAGTTTTGATCTCGTGTGTTACTCGTCTGTACTTTTTTTCTGGTTATATTCTGCTTCTCGTCTTTATCTATCGCTTCTTTTGTGTTTTTTTGTCTTTTGGTTGAAACTCTAAAATCTGTTGTCAAGTTTTCACGAGATTTTCGTCTTCAAGTTGTAGCGATCAACGTTATAATTACATTGTGAAAATGATAGAGTTTCAGTACCGTTGAAATGAGAAATGAATCGAAAAGTGATAATGCCATGCAACACTGGTTGATGTTTCACTGCACACCAAAAAGGCATGCAAACGAAAACTCAGAGTAATTTTAATCGCAACTTGTGCAAAATTTGTTTCAATTTGGACAGTTCTGTTTTTTTTTTGTTATCGAAACTTTTTCACACTTTTGTTCGTGGTTTTTCATTTGTGTTGCTTCGATTTGCATATCAGTGTTCGTATGCATTTGTTTTTTTTTTCATTTTGCCATTGCTAGGGATTAGGCTCGCCTCGCTTTATTTGTAAAGGTCAACAGAATGAAAAGTATTTGTTTTGATTGGAATAGCCGCTAAATCCGACTGCTTTGTTCGTTGTTTTGAAGTTAACGTTTACGGCTAAGCTTAAGAGCTACCCCCATAAGTGCGGGTGGCTTACATCTTCCGAAACTTTTCCTCTTGAATCGAGAATTTTTTTTCCAAAAAATGCTTTACGACTGAGACCAATTTGTATGTAGGGATTTCATGGATATGCTTTTTATTACGACAAAACAAAACAAGTTAGCTGAGAAAGTGTTCGCATTATCTAAGAAGGTGGTCATATTCGAACATTTCATGTAGTGCATCTATAAAACCATTGTTTTAATTGAAATAAAATGATGAAGATTCCACGTTTGCAATTGTTATTTTTCGTATCACGCAAAGAACATTTATCCAGAGCACTTGAGTAACGAATGAAAAGAGATAATAATGCGAAAACCCCAAAACACATCACAAAGAATTATTATGTGATAAAATTACAGTGAAGTGAATTAAATTGTGTAGAATTGTAACAGCAATCAAATAAATGAGAGAATGGCTTTTAATGTCTTCGTTTGTGGCCGTTGCCGACTTGAAACTTTTCACTTCGCTTGATTTTCAAGTGATTTGCTCACAGAAAGACACATAGATAGACACACGCATACGAACACAGCGGCTGAGCGTGTGGGAAGAGACGCGACCGATACGCGTGTGTGTGTGTGTGTTTGACTGTGCCCGCATTCGGCCAAAAGAATGTCTTATCTCTGTTTGTCTCGGGTCTTGGCATATTTTTCATTAGCACCAAACAAACACAATTGAAGAGAAAGTACAAAAGACAGAGACAAAAACCGAAAATCAAATTAAAAACACTTTTCAGCTAGCGCTGGCATTCTGATGGGCCGTAAAGCACATTTTCTTATCGGTTTCGATTCACTGACAGTCATTCATTTATACAGTCACTCATTCGCCAGCCATTGTGTGTATGTGTGTGCCATTGAATGAGCGGGAGTCTGGACCATGGCAATTTAGTTCACAACTGTTATATGCAAATTAAATATATAATAAATATCCGGACGTTTATTGTTGGTGTTTTTTTTTTGGTACCGTTTTTCGGTCGATAATCAGACCAAATGCCATTGTCACTCTCTTTCTCCTTCACTCTGGATCGGCTTGCTATTTTGCTTGTTGATTGCTATTGTATATATATGAATCTGTCTGTTGATTTGGTTGTGCTCATCAAAACTTGATAAATTATAATTTCGTGTTTTTTGCATGAAATCTATTTTGCGTGCTGTGTTTCATGATTTGTTTTCAAACTTCTCTTGATTTTCAGTTCACTTTCACGCGCTCTTTCTCTCTCTCGCTCTCACGCACTCTCTCTCCCTCTAAGCCATTCGTTCGCTCAGTTGTCAGTTTTCTCTCATTTCTCACCATCACTGTTTTTCCGCACATCTCATTGTTGTTGCAATTTAATGAATTCCAAGAGAAAGTCAATTATGCCCAATAATAATCAGAATTTGGTTTGATATTTTATATCATAATTTGCATATCTATTATCTATTAGAACGTTTGCAAACGCAAATACTGTGCTCCAACTCATTTATATGCCAAACAAATACTTGGCCGTTTTCTCTTCCGGTTGCGCTGTGAGTCGATATTTTGAATGAAATTAATAAAACTATGCCAACAATGTCAACAATCAACGATGGCATAACGAGAAAAAGAAAACACAATGTCAAAGTGTGATTGTATTGCCTTCTGGTTATCATAAATTTTTTATCATTTTGTCACACGATTTTGGTCAACAGACACATTTATTTGAATCAACAATCAAATCAACACAATTAATCTTATCCATTTTTTCTCTCTCTTGTCCATTTCTATCGAAAAATATTCACTAAATGATTCTTTGGCTCAAAAGACCGATTTGAAAGATTTTCGAATTGAAGACAATTTAGAAGAAAGAAAGAAACACGAAATATTCTTAAGTTAACGACAATCATTCAATTAATTCATTCATGGTTTGCGTCATGCCATTTTTATTCGGTAAAATGTGCAGAGCACGCGAAGCAGTGACAGTGTGTTGGTGTTGGTTCAATGTGCAGAGAGTGAGAGAGCGCGTTCGTGAACTTGCAAAAGCATACTAGTTGCTAAAGTTGTTGTTTGCATTTAATTTTCTGCGTTTGGCAGGGGAGGTGAAACGTGAACCGTTGCCAGTTAAAATTGCATCGACTAAATCAAGACATCTCTAGCATTTCGAGTTTTCTCATTTATTCATTATTCCACTCGGTAATTTTTCAACTGTTTGACAGCATTTTCTTTCGATATTTGTTGTCTTGTGTTTATGTTTATTCAATTTCGTGTGCAGCTTGTCGACGGTGTTCACATTTTATGTTGTGCACAGCACAGTACAGCACAGCACAGCGCAGCACAAACCGTGTGAGAGGCAGAGTGTAGCAAGAACATGAAAGATGGCAATAGAGAGAGGTAGTATTCCACCATTCGGATCGTGGCAAATCGTCAATCCGTTATCTAAAAAGTCTCTAGCTTAAATATTGGTCTTTTAAAGTACAATATTAATTAAAATCTCAAAAAGTCTTATTGAAAATGTAATTTTGAGCCGGATGTGTGTACCTTGTTTGAACTTGCACCAGCAAACACATCTCAATCTCTCTCTTTCCCTCCCACCTTTTCGTTCTCAGTGGTGGTGTTGTTGTTGTTGTTGTTGTTTTTTTTCAACTCTTCATCCAGAATCCACTAAAATTGCATTTCAGAATCTACGCATTGCTTTCGGTTTTTGTTAAAATGTACATCCAAAATTGTGGAAACCCCTTTACTTGCTACCATATTCTCTATTTTTCGGTGTATTTCTATCTCTTTTATCGAATGAAAACACTTTTTGCCGAGAACATTCAATTTTAAACCATTTATAGTGCAATGGCAGTGAGTGTGAGCATCTGAGCAATACGGTATGTATTGGTTTAGGTTTTAAAGTTACATTGCGTTTATGTATTGCTCTTCTCTCCTTGAGTTTACCAACGTTATCTTATTATGTACAACGGTAAATAGATCGTTAATTAAACTTGATATCATTATTGCAAGTGGAAGAATGACAGAAACGCGACTCGTCGAAGCAAAAAAGAACTGCAACAAAAAAAACAACAACAACAACAACAACAACAACAACAAAAATGCCAAGATTCCAAAACCAAAGCCGAGCAAAATACGCGCGCACACAAAAAGCCAGAACCATAAAATGAAAGACACAAAGTGAAAATAGACAAATCCGCAATAATTGAATTTTAAATGACCGACGAATTGAATTTGGTGATTGCAGTGTTTGACTTCGAAAGCCGATGATATTTCGTCCATGGTCGAGCATTTTCGCATCAATTTGTTGTTTTTACTTTACTTTTCTCTTGTTCGCATGAAACAATTTATTATGAGAGTCTGAACTAATGAAAATCTGTTGCAAAATCATAAAACGGCCATGTTGAATGGGATTTTTATGAAAAACTCATTTTTTTTCTCTCTTTCTTTCTTGTTTTAAATTACTCATTCAAGCGCTCGACTGTTACGATCGAGATAGTAACGGATGCTGCACAACGATGCCGAAAATCAAAGCGAACCGACGGAACAAGTAAAGCAATTTTGCCGGTTCTCATGTTTATTTATTTTTTTTGTCTATATCTAGAATTCAACTATTTTAAGACGGTATTGTTCTTATGGGTTAAATTCCCATGTGCATGTCGCAATCACTCTATTATTCCATGATATTTTTATGGCTTTTACAACGAATAAGCAAATTAACTGAAAGAGCATAGTGACGACGTTATTTGAAATTCTGAAGATGGCAAAACCGACGAAATCGAATGCGAATATTTGGTGCTGTGTGGTTGAAAATGAATATATACACACATGTATAACGTCGACCATTCACACCATCGATTTGCCATACACCAAGTAGCCGAGCAAATAGAGACGAAGACAGAGAGGGATTTGGTAAAGAAGCGAATTGATACGGATAGAAAATGTATACACATACGCTATATGCATGTATTTTTTATGCTTAAACATGTACAGACACAAAATAATTTGGCTCGCTCAAACGAGGTGATATGGTGCTACAATGTTTACGCTGTATGCTATACACTTGTATACCATTCTCAGTGCATAGCCGCAAACGATTCTGATGCATCGACCAAAAAGCACTAGCTCCATTCATTTCGTTCACCTTGATTCATTCAACAGATTATATTTTGCGTCTTCATCTCTATTGTGTCGTTGAATCAAATGAAAATTCTTAATGAGAGGATTCATGTTGACACCAACGTATGATGTGCTCTACGTTTTGTAATCATAATTCTCGTTTCAGTGAAAGTGTTCCGACTAAAGGACGCAATAATGTGATTATTGAATTCGATTTTTGGTTTTTAATATCAGCCAATTTTCATTCTATTCGCTAAAATTGTTGGTGTGCTCCACGTTTTCATATAAACCGATTTAATGTGTTTATGGCCGCTTTTTTTATCACAATATTTTCGCCAACGCTGAGCTTATGTTTGTTTTGTTTTCTCTTAAAAAATTGCTATGGTGTCATTTTACGTTGTTCGTTGTTGTCACGTGATTTTTTTTTAATGTTAAGATACCACTTGAATATTAACCAAACACGCAACAGACAAAAAACATCATCATTTCGACGTTGTGTGTGTGTGTGCAGGTGAATAAATTCAGATTTTTTTTGGCAAGCTTCGTTACAAGTGCTGCCAGTGTCATCCGTGTTGACATCTTTTATACACAAATGATATGGAAAAATCGCACAGTGTCGAGATGATTTGTAAATTTGTAAGTGAAATTATAAGCGATACACACATACTCAAATAGCAATACCCACACACACAAAATTTGATATTTAGAACATGTGCCAAAATTAGTTATATAAATGGAACGAAGCAAAAGCCCATTTGAATATGCGAATATGGTTTGTACTTAAGCAAACAAAAAGAAATTCATAGGCTAAATGTGACACCATGCGAGACGATAAACAGAAAATGATGATGGTGATGGTGATGAAGATGAGGAAGGGATTGAAGAAAGAGAGCAAAAAAAAATCATGAAACAGAAATCGCAGCAACAGCAGTACCAGAAACAACGAACAGTGAGAGAGACCCCCGAAAAAAGTAAAACTCCGGTGACTGAAACAAAGAAATAATGGCCGCAACAGCAAAGATGAACGAAAAAGTGTAAGAACATTGCGGCATGTAGTAACATTTCAATATGGATGTTGCAGGCAACATAAAGACACAAAGCGGCATTGGTAGTAGAGATGAGAAAAGCCGTGATCAACAAGAATCATCGCAAAAGACGTGAATCGAATTCAAAAGGGAAGGAAAAAGAAATGTAAAGGAAACGAACAAGAAAAAGAAGAACGAGACTAAAAAAAACGGGAAGATAGAACGGTAAAGTGGAGAAATATTATTATCAGATTGTTTTCGCTTATAGCTATGATGTGCGCACATGTATTGAGTAATGTATTGCGAGGTCGACGAAAGAATCAGTTGCTGTGCACGACAAGTGTGTGTGTGTGTGTGCTGAAGAGTGTTGCATCTTGCTCGGTGCTGTCTTTACACCATTGTATGGCAAAAGCGCTGTTTATTAGTCTTGTAATATGGATGTTTAGGAGTATCTTGATTTCTTACTCCTTTACTTTCTCTGTGTCTCTACCTCAAACACTTAACATTGGCATCGGCGATGGCATCATATGTGAATATGTGTATTCATCTAGCGATTCTATGCATAAACAAGTTGGGCCACGCGAGAATGTGTGCGTCTGTTTGTATTCGGTGATCGCGTCCTGTGAAATTCCTTGAAAGGAAATATAATAGGATTGAGACACACACACACACACACACACACATACACATGCACAAACACAGTACAAAAGGAAAACAAAAAATGTGTTCCAGTGTTTGGCTTTTATGTATATTGAGAACGATGTGCTAAATCGAGGCACACGACATACGCTCATATATTACAGCATACAAACTCTCTTTCTTTCTCTCTTTCTCTCTCAGTTTTTCTCTTTCTCTAAATCTCTCTGTCACTCTTCTTTTCGTTTCATACTTGCCATCGACCAAAGTGGTGTGAGAAGTGCATTAAATTCTTTTCTCAGTGAAAAGCACAAGTTCGCAAAATCTAAAGATAACACAGGGCATTTTCCCATTCTTTATATATATATATATTTTTTTGTTGAGAATAGGATGAAAAATTAGTTTCGTGTTGAACGACAAGCAAAGTCAAATGTATAGCTTTTTATAGTGCGATGAATAAAATGAAATCTAAGTGTTACTGTTTTTGTTTTATTCTATCATTCTTTTACACTACTTTACTTTGGCAGTACCTTGGCTCTTCAAAACGAAGGCATCCAAATAATCTCTTCTTTTCGTGTTTCGTTTTCATTTTCTTCTTTTATCGTGATTCTCTATCTATGTCGAATTATTGTTTGTTACCTACATCTAGATGTTTGTACAGTACACAAACACGCTCACACATCAATTGATAAAGACTGCCTTCGCGTCAGCCAATGGTGCAAAGTTCATGAACCGATGAAACGTAAATGTTCCGTGTGCAGGCACCGAATACATACATCATCTTTATTCTCTCTTCTATTTTTTGTTCTTTTTTTTTTTTTTATCGAAAGTTTCATTTATCAACGATGATCTCGACACACATGACACATTACATTCAACTAACGAAAAACAACAACGATAATTGTGATTACCGGTTTCATTTCGTCAGCTTGTTTGGTAGCATTTTTATGTGTGTCTTTCATTTCTTTTTCTCCATATTTCTGCCTGTCATTACATTTCACGAGATTTCATCAGGCGATTACTTGCTTGCGCAACTTCAAACGGTAACGTCTACCGCGTGTACCCATATCAAGAATAACAACATAATTGATATGAGCATCAAGCATTGGCGAAACTATCGTTTCTTTGAAGTGAAAAGCCACACAAATGGGACTACATTTCATGATTGTACAATTTCAACGATTTAAAATAATAAAACGTATTGGCCGCGGCACCGTGAAAAGTTACTCGCATGAACAATTTGAACATGCATTCTCACGGAAAATTTAATATCGTAAACAAATTAGAGAAATTCTTCTAGCAAAGTGTAATGGTCGAGTTTCACTAAAACAATGCAACGAACAACAACGATGGACGGGTGTCATGAATCATGACTCATGATGTGACAGCTCTTCTGCGAACAGTAGTTTTACCAAGGGGTTTTTTACGACTTGGTAAACATCAAAAGTACTCGCAAGTACTCCATCAATATCTCAATGTACTGCCAACTACTTACAAAAAACTCTGATTCATTGGTATGTGCGCAGTATTTTGTTCAAATCACACGCTATACACAACTAAGATGATATTTGCGCTTATCTCTCTTTCACTCTATCTCTTCTTTCATATCTTATGCTAGCTGGTTCATGATGCGAAAGAACAGATAGAATGAAAGAGAGAAGAACAAAATACTGCGCACATCCAAATGGATCAGAGTTTTGTGTTAATAGTCGGCAGTAAATTAAGATATTGATGGAGTACTGGGGGGTACTTTTGATGTTTACCAACAAGTAAAAACAAATCCTTGAGTTTTACTATATTTCATGTTCTGTTGTTTGAATATATCCATTCAATTAGACAATATAACGTTTTTATCGGTCAATACAACGACAATTTAATTTGTATACAAATCTTCTTGCTTTAATTCACGCAAAAATGACCATGCAACTTCATATATGATAAGTTTCAATGGTTACCAGGTATGAATGTGAGAGCCATTTTTTTCCCTCTACCATACAAAATACACAATAAAAACATGCCATGAACATTTCAACATTTTTGCTTGTTCGTTGAATTTCAGTTCATTTTTTCGCATCTCGAATTCGAAGCGTTTGTGTCGGAAAACTGTTCATGTTCCTCATTTTAATATACCTTTTTTTTTGGTCAACCAGTTGTAGTTTTCTACCTTTTTTTTTCAACATGTACATTTGATGAAAATAATAAAATGCCCTGAAAGTCCACATGGGTTTTCTCTTGTTTTCATCGCTGTCGGGTATTCAATGACCCAAATGTGTGAAATTCCCGGCAAGTGTCAAAAACATGAAAAACATGCAAGATATTTATATAAATTTCAAATAGTTGTGGGCACTATGCATGTGTGTGTGTGTGTGTGTTTTGGAAATACTCTTATGTGAATACTTGCCATTTGTGGCATTCTGAAGCGAATCAAAATAGGCAATTAATTTCAGAAGCAACAACAACAACAACAAAAACTCATTGGCTTTTGCTTTGTTTCACCTGACCTCAACTCGTGGATAAAAAAGACAGTCAAGAAAAGTATGGATTTTTTTTGTGTGTGTGTGTGACTTCTTCAAACTCACCATTAGAGCGGTTATGTTAAAAACAACGCTTGATTTTAATTTGAGCTTAAATATTTAGTGCAAGGGTTAAACTTGTTGTTGGTTTCCACTTTGTTCATATTTCATTGCATTTCACGACACACTCAACCCACCAGCCCTGTATGTTTAACATGCCGACACAAAAAAAAAAATATAAAATTAATGCAACATTAAAAACTTTATTTTCGATCAATTATGCGTGATAGAAACCAAATGGCTTGTGGCGTTTGAAATTTGCAATATAATCCACATATTTAATTAGAACACGGCGTATTTCAAATATTTTATGTCATACCTCTGTACAAGAAACATTCAATATTTCATGTTCTGCGTATTTTAGTGTGAAACAAATACGTCTCAAGCCATTCGATAGAAAATTTAAAGTATCTACATTAGGGTATGGTATTACCCATACTGCCCGAAGCAAATAACTATTGTAAAATCAATTGTTGAATATCAATAGCTATGCAGTGTAACACAAGATATACTTACCAAAATGACCCTAATGTACTCTATCCATCGATGAAACCATCGATAAAACCTGCTCACAAATTCGTTGCAGCTACAAGTAATATCTTATTACATTAATTTTTTATGAAAAATCTCTATTCTTTACGCTATCTTAAACATTGATAATTTGATTGATAACAATCCATCTTGGATACACGAGTTGTCTACGAGTGAAGTTCGGATGGAGCTCATCTCCGAAGAGTGCACAATAAAAAAAATACACACAAGAATGTGTTATCAGTACACCAATTGTGCCATTTTCACTCACTCTTATTTTCCAACATCAATTTCAATTCAATATGGTTATGTGATAACAAACTGTAACAAACTTACCTTTGTATAGTATCAACTTTGCTGCCGAAATGTCTCTATGCCAAACAGTTTTTATGATTCGAACATTTGGTCGATCAAAGAAGTTTTCGGGGACGTAGTCGGCTGTGTAATCAATCTCGTCCTCAATGTCGTCTGGGCGCTCGGCAGCGTAGTCCTCCGCATCGTATGCATCGTTTTGTCGCCAGTTTTTTCGGTAGCCAATCACCTTTGACACAAAACCAACACCTTGATTTGGATTCGCAATCATCGCTTCACGCATTGCTCGTCGTTCTCTTTGCCACATTCGTTGGCTCTTCATGGTTACGATTTTTCTCGGTAGCTTCAATCCGTCTGGCCAGTCATCTTGGTCTGGACCTTGGTCATACATGAATCACACAACTTGAAACGATGGTTTAATGTGCACAGAGGAAATGGTTCGAAACATCTAGCACATAATCGAGATGTTCGGGATTCGTTCGTCATTTTTATCACGTTACCCGGCTGTTTCTTGAAACTTTTCAGCATTTTGCGATTTCCCGGACAGCGAACGTGTTTTTTGATCTTGATCGGTGAATTCGCCGCAGGTTGTGAAGCTCCCATGTAAATAATGCATGGCTTGCAATTAGTCTATTTCAAAGATAACGAAAAGATGTTTTTTTGTAAAATATTTCCAAAACCAAATCAATTGTAAACTCTTACCAGCATTGCGGCAACCCTGTCACACACTCGGTTTGATTCGATATACTGATCGAATCGCAGACGAGTGTACTTTTCAGTTGTGTATACGGCAATTGCTTTTTTCATTATGGTTAGTAATGTGACGTAGTCTCGCCAGTTGTGTCCTTTTGGAGATGGAATTCGATGGTAGCCTCTTAAGACATTCTGCTCAAATTCAACAAACTGCCGTGTCCATCGCTTTCTCTTTGTTTTGCGAACACCTTCCTTTGCCAAATAATGGTATTTCTTGCTGCTGATTTTGAAGTTCATCTGTGTGTGTGTGTGTGTGTGTGTGTGTGAGAGAGAGAGAGAGAGAGAGAGAGAGAGATAAAAAAAAGAATCGAATGAATAATACATACATTTTTGTTGTTATTATCGAGATTAGTACTAATGCGTATGCATAAATGAAATGTGAGAACAGAAGCAAAAAGCCTGTTTACACATTAAACGCAACAACCGCAACAACACTAACATTTTTTTTTTTCAGTCAAAAAAACAGTTTATAAGGCAATCCATTAAGCACAAAACATTCTCAAAAATCGACAAAAGATTTTTTTTGTTGACTTATAAATTTTGTTGTTGTGTGCCTTACATTTGTCAACGTGTGCAGTTTTCCAAAAACTTTTCGAATTCAAAACGAATAAAAAAAATGTATACATGTGTATCGCTACAATGTGCTCGGACAAAAATGCAATGAAAAATCTGAAAATTAAAATCAAATCGAAACTAAATCATATAAGTAAATAAATACCTCTTTGCCAGAGTCAATGTGTCGTCTAACGGATGCGTTCCAGGTGTTCATTCCTGGATCAATTGCGAGTTCGTACACGAAAAATCCGTCGTCATATTGTTTTCGCACCAGATCGTCGTTCTCCAATTGTTGCAGGATGTTTTTCGATACTTTGTATAGAATTGATACTGACACACCATCACAAATAACATGATAATGAAACTGTTTGTTCACTTTGAGTATTTTGTTGATTTTTTGCATGTCGAAAATTTCGTTAAAATAGTGCTCTTTGTTCTCACAAATATGGCCCACCTTAACTTGACAACCTTTATCATCTAACGGAATAATGTTTGTTTCACACATTATTCGGTACAGTACATCTGCATCAATTTTGACTGGTTTTCGCAAGTGTGAACAAATCCGTATCACAGATAGGTTTTTGATAACTGGAACCGGAATGTCTCTGACATCATTGTCTTGCGCCCATTCGTGATAAACATCGATCGTTGTTTGTATGTGAATCAACATCAGAATCGACGCGAACCACTCGTCTCTTGTGAATTTGGCGATGTCATGGTCAGCTGGCCCACCGGCTGTCTCACGATGTCGAGCAATCGCTGCCGTTTGTTCATTCTGGTTGCATCGCCTCTGGTTGAATCATATCGTGTGATTGCCCAGCTCAGCGCATTATTGATATCATTTTTGTCGAACAAATTATTCGGATTCTGAGGTGGATTGTGTGAGTTTTGGTGCCATGCAATATATTTCAAGTACTCATGCAGGCGTTTTTTCATATGGGTGGTCAAATTCGTGATTACATTTCGAGCGTATTGCTGGAACAAATATTTCATTAAGTTTCCGAAATAATTGTTGTTTGGCCAGGCGAATCTATTGTCGCCATCCAGCGATTCGACCATTTCTGCAAACCATGGATTCATGTCTTCTTTGTCTTTGTATTTTTGTAATACCGCGAAAAAACATCCCTCTATTATATGAATTCCATCGCCTTCTTCAAAGTATGTGAAGATTTGTGTTGCCATGGCATCCTCATAGGCCGTTTGTACTTTTGTCAAAAATAACAATGACGCAAGTTCACAAATTTTCGTGGACTCTATGCTCACTTTTGAACACCATGGCAACACAATATCATGCCATTCTGGTCGAATGGCTCTTTTTGCTGCTAGTTTTATGGCCAAAATGCCTTTTTCACATTCTGGAAGCACCTTTTTTTTTACTTTTGCTCCACGGATTTGGCCAACTCCTTTCCGTCTTCTTCCCATTATCTACACAAAATTTATAAATAGAAACGGAACAAAAACACAGAATAATTTAAATAATGTCACAAAAACACTAAAAATCCAAAAAATAATTGAATTTTTTCAACAAATTTTGCATATTGATGCCTACCGAAACAACAATTTAAAAAAAAACACTCTTATTGTGATCACAAAACCAAATACCGCGTCGTTCGAATTGAAGTGTGTAGCTGCTTATGAGTTGAGTTTCTGAACATTTTCGTTGTGTATTCAATCCACACAAAATTTGCTACACACTTTATAATTTGCTGACACACGAACACACAGTCAAAAATCATTTGGTATATACAGTAGATGCATTTTGAAAATGTGACCGTTAACAAAATGAAATGTAATATGAGAGTTTTTTTGTGTTGAGCTAAAATGTTCAATTTGTGTCAAATCGGCATTGCGTGTTCTGAAAATAGCACATGCATCTGTGGTGCTGGAGCGAAGAAGTACACAGCAGCATAACGGAATATAAACAAAAAACAAAAATGAATTCCCTGTAAAGTATTTGTTTATTTTAGTCAGAAAGTCAGTTTTGCATTGTATATTGAAATTGAACTGCTTCGGGCAGTATGGATATCAATCGCTGTGTTGTGTGAATGTAATCAAATGATACAGAATTTAGCGAACGTTTATTTGATAATAACTATTTTTTTGTTTTCCATATACGAAAAACACCCTAATCTACATATTTTCCAACAACAAATAACGGCACCAGTGTAAATATTGACAATTCTGAAAATGGTGTTATTTGAGACTTCAATCTGTTAGTTAAGATTATTAAATAACAATTGACGTAATTGAATGGGGTCGAAAACTGTGGCACTAATTTTTCTCATCGATAGCACTAAATGAACGCCAAATATATGATTCAATGTGAGATTAGTGGCGAATATTTGTCCGGCTGAAAAGTGTCACCCCTCTATTAACAAGAGTTTTCTCTTCTGTGTTGATTTTTTCTTACACTTTTATATTATTTCTTAACCTTAAGATTTCTCTCTATTCAGTTGAAAGGTTGTTTACAGTTGAAATATATTTTCAACTACTTCATTATCTGAAGAACTAAATTCAAAATAGGAGTGTAAAACTGAAAATCTCAGAGGCAAAATGACAATTGATTATGAAGCTGACATCGAGCTGGGTACAAATGATGTTTGTGTTGTTGTTAGTGCTATTGAGGATTCTCTAGCTCTAAGTCGTTCAAGAGATGTCATTGTGACGAAAAATTAAAGAAATAATATTCTGTCATCAAAGACATAGAAAAATGAAATAAGACTTCGGATTATAAAACTCTTTAAACCTTTTAGGGAATTTACGAAAAAAATTTAACTTCTAATAATAAAACTAAAAAAAAGTGTTTTCGTTGCAACCGTTGTTTTAAATGATTTTGTTCGTTGTGCATTAAATATTGAACATTCATTTACATCGTAATGATACGATTTTCTTTTCTCTCAAAACGAGCTCCATCATTGGAAAATAACTATTAAAAAAATGTGCAAACCAGTTTGCAAAGCAAAACAAAAACAAATGGCTTCTTTTCAACATGGGATTGCTCACCATAGCTGTAAATTTAAATGTTCTAGATTGCTTTGAGAGCTCAATCCATTTTTTGGAACACATCAATATCTGAAAAAAGTAATGTGATTCGTTTTTTTTTTTAAATTTCATTTACAAATCGGCAATCATCATTAACGATGCACAACAAGCTGATTTTTTCACATTTTTTACATTTTAAAGGGAATAAACATGCTTAAATCGATTGAATGCATTGAAGTATATTTATTTTTGTACATTTTATATGCTTGAAAATTGCTTTGGTTTGAATGTGCATTTCTTAGGTAAAACGATTCGTCAAAGGAAAATGTTGACACACTTACATTCCTTTAAAAGTGCCTCACATGAAAACCAAAGTGAAACAGAAGCGAATAACACAGAGCAGGCAACCAAAAGACCAAGAAATGCAGTAGAATGTACGCTCAATGAATACGACTGAAATTGAAACCACTAGTCAAAGTAGAAGATGTTCATTAACCATTAATGCCAGATACTTGAAATATTATCGTTGGAATTGTAAAACCCCAAATAAACAGCTTTTCAACTTTATGCATTTATGACGAACCCTTTTGTTTTTGTTGGTTGACATTATTGATGCAATGAAAATAAAAAAACTGTAGAAAAGGTTTTTCCAGTTCGTTTGAGGGAGAATGGGGTGGCTCGATGGGGGAGAATAACGCAACTTGCAACAGGTCGAAATCATCGCAACAACCAAAGATGTGCGCATTTAACAAAAATAAATTCACTATTTCATCCTCAATGCTTGTTTCAAATGCTATAACTCTGTTTACTCGAATTTTGCCATTTAAATAGTTTACTTTGAATTTACATCATTAGTAACTGGCAATACGACCATTTGCCAGTCATTCATATGGAATTTACAATTTGTGAGTCTTTTGTTTCTCCATGCCCATTTAGTGCGAAACTTTGATATTTGCGTTGTGAAAACATAACCATATATTATCCAAGTTAAATATGGCAAATTTTCGTTGAAACGCCATTTCCATTCCATATTCCGTAAATTCTATTAATGCGATTCATATGTAAAATACGGCAATATTTGCTTAGAATGGATGAGAAGATGATTCACATTTTTATGGAGTTTTCACGAAGTTCAAGAACAACAGTGCAGGCGAGAGGGGCGAGAATTATAGCTTCGGCCAAAATGTATAATCCGATCTGTTTTCTTTTCTTGATGCATGTTTACTTGATTCACATGGTATCACATCGTATTACACTTGCATCTCTCTCGTCAATGTAAAAGGAGCACACTCCATCGTACATAATTGTATTAAAAGTTTATTACACTTCCTTAATCATATTAAATTTCATGCCATTTTAACATGAAAAAGGAAAACCAATGCCAAAGTTTGTCAAGTACCAACCTCTTGCATATTCTCTCATGGTCTCTCGCTCTCTCTCTCTCTCTCTCTCTCTCTCTCTCACACACTCTTCGCCAGATTGTAAGCGCCAATGTGCAGCTGATACACGAATCATCAAGCGCACCCCATTTTATGCACCGAAAAAACAGGGCAACAACGTACAGTGCAATGGATAAAAAAAATAGCATTTATAAGATGAGATGAAAAGTTTTCCTTTTCTCACATTCGCATTCGCATCGCAAACGCATCCCCTACCACAATTTGAATGTAGTTGTGACTGCCACAGCAGTGGCGACACGCTCGCAAAATCATCATCAGCGCCATAATGCAACGCTTGCATTCGGTTGGTTCTTGTAATCCAAAATGTAAGTCACCACCACTTCGACGAAGCTTTAACAATAGGATTTGGTTCTGCAGGCAACACCCAATCGCAGACAGTTATTCGTTCGATTTATTTATAGATACGTTCGTTTAGTTCGGCTCGGTTTGGTTTGGTTTGGTTTGGTTTCGATTCACTTTGTTCGACCAAGTTCATTTTGCAACAACTGTTCAAACTGAATATTGAAGTAGGAAGTTCGAGAATAAAAGACCAAACAACCAGGCAAATTGCAGTTGGATTCATGTTTATTTGTGATTATGTTGTTCCATTACTCGACTTTCAATGGAACATGTTTAATAACCTCTAACTTTGCCACTGTCATAATTATCGTCAACAACCGTTGCTCGGTGAACATTTTAGTTCAGAATGATTCAATATCAATTGTTAAAAGTCAATGCGTTATACAATCTGTACATTTCGCTAATGCAAAGTTATTAGATCCATTTTTGGGTCATTTTGTGTGTGTATATTTTGTAAATAGGACATTGTAAATAAAATAAAATATATTAATTTCTTTACAGTTGCATTTTCATTTAAAATGTTCGATTTTCATTATAATATTGATAGTATTCAGACTCTGATTTTTTACAATCCATTGGTACCGTTCAATATAAAAGGCACTCTTTTAATGCGTTAAGCTTGTGTAAACTCTACTGTACAGTGTACACATATATTTTATTATTCGCCATCCCCTCCCCGTTTTTTTACCACCAGAAAGAGAGAGAGAGAGAGATACAGAAATCAGGTATCCAATGATCGCTGTAACCGCGAAATAAATTCAAAATCGTTTCTCTCGTATACCACTGCCAATCGGTATGCGTGTAATAATAAACACCTTGCTGAGGTTTTTTTTTCAAACATTTTATTTAGAGTAAATGATACCTTTTAATGTGGCGTGCAGTCGCTCACCACTTATCGGTTGATGCATTTATCGACAGCGAATTGTTTATCAACACACCAAAATCAAAACAAAATGTATTTAGCTGATTAATACAATATTGTAAAGTGCGTTGTAGCAACAACAACAACAACAACAACAACAACAGTGATTATGCAAATATAAAATAAACTCCTGAAAATTATTTGGCAAATGGCCAATTTAAATGATTCATTATGATAATTAAAAATTGAAGCGTTTCACAATATAAAATCACTTGGAAAATTACAATTTAGAGAATTTTAACCATGATTTTGAACGGTGAGTAAAAAATGTTTGAGCATTGATTAATTATCATGCAATTGAATACACATTTTTCTTTCGACTGGGTTCCAATTTTTCGATTCCAATTTTTCGACGGCCTTTTACGAATATTTTAACGTATATCACATCTAAATGATGTGCATCCTTCCGTCAAAAGAGCCTATTGACAAAATTGAGTGTATCCTTCCGTCAATTGTTTTTATATAATAAAATTCGAATTGTAGCCCATGATGCAAGTTTTCGTCGATGATAGAGAGAGAGTGAAGGGGGGGGGGGACTGTCACCTATTTACTAATTTGTCCAGCATGAAAGCTTATTTGTTAACACATATAATGCAAATCTGTTGATTTTATCAGAATTGGAAACAATGGATCGTGCTTTTGATATTTTTTTTGATAGAGTCCTTGATGTTGCTACGGTTGTGAATATTGTTTTATTTTTCGTTGCACGTGAGTTCACAAGGCTTGAAATTAATTGATCTGAAAGAGAGGGAGTGATTCTATGGAAGATATTGCTGTGAGAACGATGTGAATTTTGTTGAAGGGCTATTTTCTCTAAAAGTAAGAAAGAAACAAGTGTTCAGTTCCAAAGAAAAAAACATCCAATGACGTTATGGATTTCCTCTTTAAAAAAATAAGCTTGGAGTTAATCAGAGAATTCGTCATTACCAAATAAGGAAAAGTATCAACTCCTGGGGGGTGGGGGAGGTAATCTGTCCCCTACACTCCAGGGAAACCCTTTGAATTAACTATAGTTCCCTTCACTTATCTACGTATACTGCTTCAGTATTACTGAAAAACCACATGCCCAACCGAAATGTCTAAGCAGATATAATGTTTCGAATCATATCAATTCGCATTGTTTTGTTGACAATCGTTCTCCATCTCTTCTTCTTCTTTCACTTTCGGTTTTGAAACTCACAATTTCAGTCTTTCCAAACACATAATATGTTAGATATAACCATTTTAAACGCGTTCGTTTAGGAATGTTCGATACATAAGTGCACACACACACATAAACCTATACACTTTTTCCCAGACTTGTTCATTCTACTATTCTGATTCATATCGATCCGTGTTAATACGATCTCATGACAAACATTTGGTTCAAAGGTGGTCTGTGCAGTATTACTTAGTTCTATCTCATATATGGAGTGCCGAATCCATTGATGTTAAATTCATGTTTACTTTATCTTTTTTTTGCCCTCTTTTTCTTTCTTCTTTCTTTGGTTTGGCCCGCCGAAAGTTCGTATTTGGGCAAAATAAAAACTGAGATAGCCGAAAAGGGGTTAGAATCTTAATTTCCAATATGAATTTCAGTAGCCCAAAGCAAAAGAAACGTTATCGTGGTGAATAACAAAAAAAAAAAAAAAAAAAAATTGAGAAAATAGTCGGAGAAACGGTAAAAAAAAGAAGCTTAACTAATTCACTTTGTAGTAAAGTGTTGCGAACAATATTTTTTGAGGGTCGAATCTTTTTGTTGATCCATCCACGATCCGATGTGCGTGTGTGCGTGGTAGCGTGGGCATGTGAATGTAGATGTGGTAGTCACTTTATTCAGGCTCAAAAAAAAGAGTAAGAATAACGAGAGAATACATGTTGAAATAAAAGGCCAACAATGCGAAATAAAAGAGAGAGAGAGAGAGAGAGAGAGAGAGAGAGAGAGAGAGAGAGAGAGAGAGAGAAGAAGACGGAAAAATAAAACATGGCATTTTATTAACGGAAAAGAAATCTGCAATAATAATGTAATTTGGCGAATGGGCTCCAATGCAACGAATGAAAAATGCGTGAAATTAAAAAGAGATAAATTTTGATATTGTTATTTTTTTGTTGGTATTTTACATAAATAAAAATTCTTTTATTTAGATTTGACTTGGATAAATGGCGATGGCTGTTGTAAAAAGGAATTTCCCCATTTTTTTTATTTTTTTTTGTATCGTATTATTAACCCCATTTAACGAGAAAACCCTTTTATTTTGCATTTTGAGCGTGAAAATTTACCATTTGATAATCAAATGGAAATTTTTCGATAGAAATCTTTAGCTTTCAAGCAAATGATATTTTGGAAATGTTTGAATTTTCCCATCGGATCACATAAGCCCATGAATTCAATTGACACTTATCAATTTCAGCAATTACTGTTCGAAATGTTACAAGTGGCCACTAGTGCAGACAACAGTTACAGTCATGAAACAAAACTCTTGACATCCATTGCTAAAGAAGCAACATAAATTACAAGTTGAAGATTTAATGGTGGTAAAGTACACACAGACAAGTTTGAATCTAACCATGTGAATATGTGTTGTCAGTGAATTGGAGAATAGATTTTCAGCAGTTTCCCGTAAATTGTATTAGTAATGTGCTTAAATCATGATGTTAGGGCTAAAATGGTGCTGAAAACCCAATGAGCTTTTAAACAAGAAAACATTCTCCAAGTCTACACACAGACTAGTGAATCGAATTAAGTAGAATGATGTTGTAAATGACGACCATTCCAAATACATACACACAACAATTACTTTTGGAAATCTTCGTTTCAATGTTACTTCATTATCCGAAATACTTGTTTCGACACTTGGTACATTAGTCCCACTTTACGATTCCTTGATTTTACCGTCTTCAAACATTCATTTGATCAACTTTTATCTACTTAGGTTTAGTATCGTATGTAAATAATATTTAAATGACGAGAAAAAGTAAATTAGGTCTAGTAAATTGTGACTTTCAAAGTTTGTACAGTTTGGAATTTTAGTGGCTACACTATTTTATCCGTTAAAACTAGGAGTTGACATTTAACGCCCCACTGGGACCTAGAAACCTTGTTGAAAATGAATATGAACATTACAATTTTTTTTAACATCATTATTAAATAATCGTTTTTAGTAGTGACAAAGAGCAAACTTTGATTTGGTTGACCGGTTTGGCTAAGAGGGACTAACTCCCAGAGGGAGCTGAATATCATCACTGATAAAACTGAAAGTTATTCTTCAATCTATAAGTTTGAATGATGCGTAAAAGGGCGGAAAGATTTGTGAAACATATCTAAAGTGAAATAACTAATAGTTGTTCAAATGTTCAAATTGATATGCAAACATCAATATATCTGAACAAGCGTATTCTTTATAAGTACACAATTTGTGATACCATTTTTGTATTTTTATGTTTTTATTTGGTTGAACATTTTGTGTCTATGGCAGCAATATTTTTGTTATGTTTTTTGTTATGACTTTGTTGTTCTTTCATTTATTTAGCATTTGTTTGATAACCCCTTTTCCACACCCAACGTAACACAATAATAAATGTCGAAATAGAAAAAAAACACAAACACAAATTTCTTACGAAATTACTGAAGTGATGAAATTCCGTGATAGTGATATGACCGAACTTTTTCAGAGAAGTTCAAGTTGTCCGAGTAAAAGATCTAGAAGGCGGTCAAATTTTTGTATCATATCTTAATTTTTGTTGTTGTGAATTTCCATTATGAACAGGAACAATTAAGCTGAAAAATGATGTGGCTCTGTTTTTGCACTTTGTATGAAAATTGGCATTTTATTTACATTTGACAACAGGTGGGGTAATTTGTCCCCTGTACCCCTATGAGAACCTATGCATTTGAAATAAATGTTAAAATATGGTAATTTTTCCATTGAACCGATTACAAAACAAGCGTTCGTAAAAGTATAGCTTAGCAGCAAGCATATCGTATGCTCGGTATAATATGCTTGCATATCGATATGCCTCGTTCTCTACGACGCGAACGCAAAGATTGGGTTGTATGTTTTTATTGAGTGGTTCTCAGTGAATCATTAGTTCCTTTGTGTGTGTGTACGTCGATACTGTGCATACCAATTTCGCGTCGTAGCGAACGCAGCAGATCGATATGCAAGCATATTATGCCCAGTATACGATATGCTTGCTACTAAGCTATACTTTTGCGAACGCTTGTTTCAAAATGTCTTGTATTTATCAAAATCGACTTTTGCAGTTTAAACTCGATAAAGTCGGCAATTTAGTTATAAAAGATATATCTTTTAAAAATGTTCAAACGATACTAAATCGAATAATTGTGTATTTGAAGGCATACCAGAACTGGAAGAATTTTTCTTTTGAATATGAATATGAGGTAGAGATTTAAATGTGTGCATTGATTTGAAAATGGTATTTAAAAATTATTTTATCAATGTCATTGGGTACACCATCTCAGGTGGCGCATCTGTGTGATGGCTTATCCGTGCTTTTGGCAGATATTTCGAGCACAAACGATGAGAGAGTATTTCTTATGTGGCAGCTTTGCTTACATTAACGTCATCATGTAGTGTAAACGATGCACATTGCACATTGCAAAACTCGAGTATTGGCGGCTTACTTGGTAAACGGAAATGGCATTAAATGCAAGAGTGTTCCAGCGATTCCATGAAGTGCATCGTTTATTCCAATAAACAGACCAAACAAAAATCTACGTACACCAAAACGAATGGCAGAAAAGTGGCGAGATTTCCATTTTAAGTCGTTGCCGTATCTACCCAAACAGTAACACACATGCACAACACACAAACCGGATCTGATGCAGACATATGCGCGCATCTCGCTACACGTTCGCTTCCATATATATATTTATATGTAGGTTTTTTTTCTCTATTCGCACATTTTTTTTGCTCTCTCTATATTCTGTTGTGTGTAAATAATCATCATTCGGCAATTTTGTTGATGTTGTTTATTGTGTGTGCCCGCCACACAATGCATCCTGAGATGTGTGGCGTTGCATATGAGTAGTGAATCGAGTGAAGTGCCATGTAGTGCACTCAATTCTTTATCCTGACTGGATGTGTGTTGTTGGTTCGTGCATCTGTACGTAATGGAAAGGGAGAGAGAGAGAGAGAGAGAGAGAGAGAGCGAAAAAAGTTGCTAGAAGCATATTCAATAGAATATTCGTATGAAAAATTTATGTGTCGTCTATGTCAATTTTTTTTCTCCTCCTCCTTCTTCTTCTTCTTCTTCTTCTTCTTCGCTACAACTGTGTACCGGCAACGCTTGAATATGTTGTTCAAACGAAAATTGAAAATGCATTTTTATGAACGTTTTGCTATCATCACTGCCGATGTATGGCATTTCTTCACGTGTTTCCGCTCCTGGAATGTTTTGGCCGTGCATCAATGTGAATGTAAGTGAATGGCTTTTGCTTTCGTTTGCAATTTTACATCAAGTGTATACAAAGAATATGCGATTGTCAGTATGATGCTTAACGTTGGCCAGAACTAAAAGTACAGCGAAAATAAATGACATTTTTATACCCGTCTAAATGCCATGCAACATTACTTGATGTTGCAATCGTGTTTCTTTTCTTTTCGTGCATCCATGAATATATGAAACCTCTCGAAATCATTGAGGCTGAATTGATTCAACCTCTACCACATACATGAATACGGTTGGTTGACACCATCACGTTTGATTCAGCTCGCGATCTGATTTGTTCACTCACACAGCGATAGAGTTACTTTTGATTCGGACACTGATGGCAATCTGTCCTTGTTGAAATCATAACTGTTGCAATGAATGATCAAATACAAAACTCTTTTCAGCCAAATGTTTACATTACCGTTATCGACCAAACAAATCACATCATTTTGCAATGCATTTGGCTTTCGAATCTATTACAATCAAGCAATAAATATAGCAATCTCGATTATGATTAAGAGCAATTTTTCCATTAAATGTTTATAGCTCATTTTTGTTTCAATGCACACCAAATATGCCTTAACATTCATTTCATGTGTGGTTAAAAATCAATTTTCTTCAATACGAAATTTGTTGCAAAATGAAATACTTTTGCATAAGATGGAGTCGTATCACTGTAGTGAAGTACATGGCACTTTCTTTCACACATCACATCAGTTATATGGAAAATGCACTGAACATAAAATGTCAACATTAAAGCAAAAAAAAAAAACAGTGAAGAGAAACCAATATACGTTAAATGTTCAATTTTTATGTCAGACACTTTTCAATGGCAATTTTGCTGAATCAAACCGTTTCGTAAATGTGGTTCTTTCCATTTGCAAATTGAATTTAGTTTAATATACATTTGATTCAAGCGAATGTTATTGAAATTGGAAAGTCCAATTGATTTTTTTCCCCAAACGAAGTGCATAATTTTATTACTTTGATTGCTGAAGTGGTGTTAAAAGTCACACGGATTGCATACGATGCGAATTTCACTAGAAATCTGAGTATACCAATTGCCAGTTTCAATAACCCTTGTGCAAATGCTCTTCTCATGTTATCAATTCGAATGACTTTGATCGAATATTTTATACGGAAATTCCTGCCTATAGCCGATTATATCCGACCTCAATCAAAATGGAGCAAAACCTGAATCAATTTCAATCAAAAAAAAAATCACACTCAAACGCTTAATTTGGATCCATTTTGGGCTAAGCGATTGAATTCATCATTCCGTCAATCAGTAATTCTTTTACAATCTAGGGTGTGGGGTTTGATGATTATATGAAATTATATTTGAAATCTCGAGCAAAAGATTAAATTTCGATTCAAAGTGCACAGCAGTGTATTGTTCACCGTTGAAGCCCATTGGCCAATTGGATTTCAGTTTTCGATTGTGTGTTGCCATTGATGCTGTACACGTTTTCATCTAGCAAATTGATTTTCAGGAATTGTATTTCGAACATGTAAATCAATTTGCTGAATTGATCATATATTGTTTTTGGTAGCAGCGTATGTTGTTTGTTTATTTGTGTTGGGTGTGTGTGTGTATGTGTGTGATTTTGATTGGATACCTTTTGCAAATATGCGCTGAGATTTGGTTTTGTTGTTCGCTTATGAATTTTCAGCAAAATGATTTGAATGCTTTGAAAATTTTATTGATGCACTTTGTATTGGAAATCGCTGATATCAAACTAGATCCTAAATGCATATGGATTGAGCATGAGCATTCCATAAATACGAATGTAAAAAAAAAAACATTGAAAAAGCTTGAACATCAATTTCAGGATATGATATCCCAGGCGATTTTCCAAATGGACTACAGATGTTTGCAACCAATGAAATATACAAAACATCACAAAATACACCAGGAGTGTACACACAGTGTACACTCACACTCGCAACATCCAGATCAACAACGCCGAATAAATATGAACAACGTTCTGCTCCAATATGTTGTTTTTTTGTGCATTCGTAGTTCTGCTTATTTTGAATATGTCCAAAAACAGAAGGAGGGCGAAATAAAATTCGATGCGTCAGTATTTCAATAGAAAACATTCTCCAGCTCTCCAAACGATCAATTGCAACCGAAAAAAAAGGCCCACAACCAGAAAATTAAATACAAATATTTTGCAGAGAGCATACGATGAAACGCCATACGTCATGGGCATCATCATATATGATGCCTTACACCCACACTCCCACACTCTCATACTCTAGAGCATAATGTGACATTTGAAGCAAATGTAAACGCAAATATGAAAGAGAGAGAAAGAGAGAGGGAGAGAGAGAAAGATATACAATAAAAACAATTTGAATTGGATGACAATGTATGCACATAATATCTCGCTGGGTTCTGTGTTTATTTTGTCAATGAAAAAATATAAACTTTTAGTCAGCCATAAAAACGAGGAAATATTAAATTAAAAATAACACACGTACGATGACGAACGGCAACGGATGATTGAATAAATGTGAAAAAAGGCGAGATAACGAGAATGAGGATGGGAGAGAGAGAGAGAGAGAGAGAGAGAGAGAGAGAGAGAGAGAGAGAGAGAGAGCGAGAGAGAGAGAGAGCGAGAGAGCGAGCGCGAGCAGCACTCAGGCAGGCAAACGAAGAAGCAGCCCATAGCAGCAAAATACTACATACTGTTACCAGAGAACAGGTGATGTGAATTCGTTCCTTTTCAAAATTGAAAAGAAAAAAACACGCAAAAATAAAACTGCAACTACAACAACCGTGATATCATGCCTTGAACGAATGCTGATTTTCTTCCATGTACACAGTGAAACACACCACAGTCTTTACCGTTTTTCTTTTTTTCTCTTTCCGAAACTTTTTCTAACAAACTTTTATTTTATTAATTCAACCCATGAAAAAATATTATATTAGAATTAAATCGATCGCTTTTACATTTGCAAGCCGACAAACCGATTTGAATCGCATCAACGGCGAGATTTTCCATCCATCGATACGTTTTACGATTACATATTTCGAAGCGAACATAGCGATACGCTCAATTCTTTTTGCAATGCAAATGTGTGGCACCGTATTGAATGCTAAAAAAAACTTTTCAATGCATGATAAAATGTTGATATTAAAAATGTCTTCTAAATTAACATCGAAATCGTTTATCAAATGGTTTCTCGTACTGAACTTGTTGAATAATCGAATTAGATGACCGAAATTGCATCGGATCATTGTAGAGTTGGTATAAATTTAACGATAAGCAGGAGATGCAGGAAGAGTGAGAGAGAGAGAGAGAGAGAGAGAGAGGGAGCAATAAATTTGCAACGAGTCCGGAGATTCAATGGCCACGATTCGCACACTATATGTGACATATTCGATTAGACTAGAAATGTGCGTGCCCATAACAACGATATCTTGCATATATCAGCAAAATCCCAAATCGCATAACAGCAAAGCATATATCAATTACCATCCTACTATATCAATGTCTAATGCACACCATCGAACGCATAGCCAATACGGAGCGCGATATTGAAACTAATAATAATCGCTTGTATACATAGCATTCAACAGCTACCATTTTGGGCAGGTGCACCATTTTCCACCCTGAAAACATATTTCGTTCGTTCAAAAACCTTTTGGTCGTTGAGCAGAAGAAGAAAAAAAAAGGTTTGCAACGATATCAATATATTCTAAGCGTATATATTTTTCGTTTCATGTGTTTTTTTTCTGCACACATAAGTAGTCGTTTTTCGGTTTGTGTAAAGTTTTTTCTTTTTTCTTTCCCATATATATTTTTATTTTCGCATTGAAAAGGGCGCACCTTTTTGGATGTGTCCTTCATTCCTCGGTCGATTTCACATTGATACAATACTGTAACGATCTACAAGAACATTAAAAATATACACTAAAATTTAGATAAATGCTTTTGATACATTAATCGCAGAAAATTGCGAAAATCTCAATGAAGGCAGCTAGTTGTCGTCTATTTGGTGAATGGTTGTCATGATAACAGATGATTTGACTAGAATCTGTTTGTATGTGTGTGTGTGTGCTGTTTTTTTTTATCGTTGTTGCTCCGTATAATTGGATATGGTCGAAAATGCAGCTTTTGAAGGGGTCCAACAAGAATGGAAAGTAATTGTATAGGAAATGAAGGCATTTAAATGATCTTGTTTTCTTTTTTTTTGAATTTGTCCTATAGCCAATTTAACTGCCAACATCAGCATTTATTTCGACGCCATTTCAATCGAATCTTAAGTTTCACTCAAATAATTTCATTTCATGGCTGTTTAAGACCGTTTGTATGGCCATGAATTATGAAAGGCACAACACAAAACCATTTGAATCGATTTCGTTGGTAAAATCAACCTAAACACATATACGCCATCAAAATGGTTTGTAAAATGAAAAAAAAAGAAGAAATATAAGAAAAGCAGCACACTCACAAACACACACACACCGGCCATATGTATATGGCTGAGGCAGGGAAAAACTGTTGTGGGCGAAAAAAAAAGAGAGAATACCAAACCTAGAAGAATGTGCGTCTACAAAAATAGTTTATCCAAAACGATTAACTTAACGATAAATATATCCCATAAAATGTATTTTAAGTATCTGCTCCATAACACATTTCGAGCACAAAACACTCGTTAAATCTATGAACGCGTCCATCGAAATTGTACACCATATTAAATGGTGTGTATTCGTTTGTGTATATGCTTATAAACGTGCACATCAATGCATGTATACGGCTGGTTTTCCAGTCAAACGAGACGTATCAAGATATCCTGATATCGTCGAGTTAGTCAAATAATACATCGTGTTGACGAGATCGCAGCAAAATGACCATATATAAACTCTCGACACAGCACTAAATAAAACAAGTAAATTTTAGGCCGATGAGTTGCGTGGCGCGCGCTTTTCTCTCTCGTTCTCTCTCTCTCTCTCTCTCCCTCTCTACATCGAACAGAGAAAGTGATTTGGATCAACGCAACGAAATTTTCGATGTACATTCTTTTGGCCACGCATTCTATTTAAAGTGTGCATGAGTGGGAATAGAGGAAAAACCGCAGGCATAATAAACATAGCGGAGAGAAGAAGAAGAAAAAGAGAAAAAAAACCAACCCACCGAGAATGTGACTGCCGACTGCCAAAGAACATTTCACTGAACAAAGTGAAAAAAGGAGCAAGATAGAAAAATGTGATCAGAAAACGACGAAATAAAATAAAATGTGGAAGAACACGCAATAGAAATAATATGCGATGCCCGAAATAAAAATATCGTTCAATAAATTATGCAGAATGGGGTCGCTCACTGACTACACGATAGCACACCAGCAACAGCAAAATCTTATCGAAATATTTATATTAAGCTAAACTGCACAATGAACGAGAATATTTGTACAATGGTTGACGGCACGCTTGTGTGTTGCATGACTGTTGTGTGTGTGTGGAGACACCGGCTAAACGGAAAACCATTCCATACAACACAAGCGATGGAAATAATGGACACACAAATATTTATTTCGGACCATTTCTATGAGCAATCCGATAACCGTTTTTTAATGGCACTTCTTCGATTTTTTACTCTGTTCGGTTGTTTTTTTTATTATTCGATTCGTTTGTCCTCTGTTTTTTTGGTGTTTTGGTGCATAACGTTTTGTAAGCACATTCTCGGTAAAGGGATCACAACACCGTATTGGTTTTTATTGGGTACGTTTATGAGTGTATAACGGATGTGCGAACGTGCGGACGCTCATTTGTTCGTTCACTCGCTCATTCACTCGTTTGCTTGCTTAATTTAGTTTTTGATCATCTATCACGTTATGTATGATTGCCTGGTCAATGGCAGCGGTTTTGTTGTTGTTGTTTTTTTTTTCTATCACTATTCATGGCGGTTGAGTAATTATAATTAGGTGCGTAATCGCTTAATGCAAATTTTTCAGTAAAACCTCACTAACAAGGTTCTGCTTAAGAAAATAACAACTGCATAAATTTCAACGATTATTCAATCGAAAATAATTTCTTGTCGATGTTAGAATTTTTCGTTTTTTTTTGGAATAACGCACCAGTAGCTTTGGCGCAGTTGAATTTATTCAAGTGCTCACCGTATGAATCAAGGGAGAAATGCAGAGAGAGAGAGAGAGAGAGAGAGAGTGAGAGCGTGGATAAAAAAATGAGACCCCATTGAGAGCCAAATAGAAAGCAAGACCAATCACACTTAATTGATATTTGAATATTTATGGGTCAAGCGTTGACTTTCGTGCTTTTGTTGATGGGAGCAATAGCGGCACGCGCACTGTTATCACAGATTGAATTGCACGCAAACCTTTTTCCTAAGAATCCACCTGCGTTTGTTTAGGCATCAATCGAAACTACGCCAAATGAAAAATAACGGCTAAAAAATCAACGTTATTTATGTTTTCGCATTAATTGCACCACTATTCCACGCATTTTGCGTTTGATCTGCGTTCTTCAATTTGTGTGTTTCTAGAGAAACTAGCAGTGAATGGAATTTCTTGCACTTGTAAATGAAGAAATTGGCTATTCCATTCAATTTTTTTTTGTCGCGGAGTATAATAAATATTCTGAATCTAAACAATCTAATCCTAATTTAATTTCGTTTACGGTCAATTCATGTTCCTTGGGTTGAATATTTACCCCAAGGGGTAAAAAGACAATTTATGTTCGGAGGGGTGAAAGTAATTCTGATCCAAACCATTATAAATTGTTAGATATTGAGCTGAAAATGTCGTATAATGCTTTTTGAGTCATGAAGTGTCTTTTTTATGGTAAAAATTCAAAATCGCTTGCACCTTTCAGATTCAAGTTTTTGATACTACCCCCCGGGTCATTCCTCATAAGATTAAAAATGCGCTATATTTTATTTTATATTCATTTTCGATTATTCTACGCTTGTCTACGAAGTTTGGTGACTGTTATGACTTAATGAGAACGAAAAAAAAAATTACCCCTCGGGTTGTTATACCCACTTATCGATCAGGGGTAAATATCTGAGGGGGAAAATTTACTATTCGGATGATTTTTTTTGGGTGAAAATCTGGCAAAATTTCGTGAAAGTTTATTCCAAAGTGATTCAGCACCTGTTATTTTTCCTTCTGAATTTAGTTATAACTTGTAACCTTAGGTTATTCCTTGAGATTTATACATTAAAATAACCCGAAGGGGTAAATTTTATCCCTCAGATGTTTGCCCCTTCGGGTTAACGTTTACCCCTTGGAACATAAATTGACCGTTAAATAATCTTTTCATGAAAGAAATTGCCAATTTCCCTGTAAAAGAATCAAAAGTTATGAATTGACGACAATTCAATATATTCCAAGCTTTATAACTTAAGCATGGACGAATCGTACCTAACACAATGCATCATTTTCTACTTTTCGACTGCACTAGTTCTACTCAATTCGTTTTTGGTTGAATTTACTATATCCAAAGACAGTATTGAAACTATGATTGCTACAAAATAATCGCAATATTTTATCAGAGCAACAACAAAAAAACAACAAGTTAACGAATCAAATGTTTTGATGCAAATCTTTTGGATTTTAGATGCAATGCAAACTCATTTTCAAGCTAAAACTTTTCAATGGAAAATATTAAATCACATAATGTTGAAAATATGCACACTAAGCGATTGTGAAAAAGTTTTCTAGGGCAACATTCAACTAAAACATTGAAATCATATTTTTTTTTCTTTCACTTTTTGCATTTGGTTGTCATTGTTTCCGGTATTTTGTGACTGTATTCAGGGCGTACATTGAAACTTTAACGACAATTCAAATCTAGCTAATAATGTGACATTACCAGTTCCATGGAACTACATTTACTATAGACTATAGCACCGATAAAAGACAAGCTTTTATCCAACAACGATCCTTGTGTCAACGTTATACGTTGCAACGTAATAGTTGCCTGAATGGCTCTAAAAACCTTAATGAAAAAGTTAATTTTCATCAAGTTATTAGAATATAAATTGAAATTACTTGCATAGCTCAGCGTTGATTAATCAACGTTGATTTTGATGCGATTTTCATTACAGCAAAAGAAAAAAAAACGAAATTGATCGACTCATTGAATTTCTGAACGTAATGCAAAAATTTTCACACAAACTGCGATTGAGTGAGGTAAAAGTTTTGATTGAAACTAATTTTTAGTGGGAGAAATGTGGATGTCATATCTATTATCTATATCAGAAACAAGATGAAAGCACATTTATTGGTTTTCAATTGAACCTGTCAAAATCGCAACAACTGTTTGCTATTGAAACAAAACAGACCGAAAAAAAATGAATCAGAGAAAAACCGATAATTCCATGGAACATTTATTGTGTCATAAATAAATTGATTGCGTATTGACAAATAAAAGAATAACGCGATTTTTTTTTACTGCCATTGAATAATCATTCTTAAGCATAGACATTCTTGTGCTCATCGGATTTAATCGTTTGAAATACGATATGTGAACGTTGTGCCACTGAAATGCACAGAGCCCTAGCAAGTGAATTCAATGAATCAACATTAATTAAATGAATATACGGCATTAAAATAAACGATAATATCAACATCAATTGCAATCTGATGGCTTTATATTCAATAAAATGTTCATTTTATCGATAAACTCATTTTTCGTTGAATTTTATGAGTTCAAATTAATATGGCTGTAAATCAATAAAAATACCAATGTTAGAGACTATTACGCCCCGAAGCATTAATCCTTACTCTGAATATTGAATTTAATAATAATTTAACGTAGAAAAATATTTTCGCAAAACCAACAAATATGCGCTACAAACATCGTCAATTCACGCGTTTTCCCTGAAGTCGAAAAGTTTTGTTTGACAAACAAAACAGCATCAACAAAAACAACTGATTAGGAAATTGTGTCATGCACACAATATTGCAAGCTCAAAGAGATCGATCAGCATTTACTCCTCCATATGTATCAATGTGCAAAGAATGAAGTGGAAAAATGAGCGAAAACCAACCAAGAAAATACAAAAAAAGGAGAGAAATATCCATGAGCTCAGCATAATTTGGCACAGAGGGGCGTACGAATGAATCGTCATTGCCATCACCATTGCCATCGCCAACGTAGTCATCATCATCATCGTTCTTTTATTTATTGCCAACAATTAGATACTTCATCAGAAGAGCAGTCATGTGTTTCTATGAATTAAGAATAATCGCATAAATAATGAAATAGACGAAATGCCGGAAGCAGTGTGCACGACTTAAGCCCATTTCGGATCAAACTGGGCCGTAATCCCAATCGATGGCACGCACTCACCAAATCAATATACAAAACATTGTACGATATCAGTGAAGCTGATGAACGACTTTGCTTACAATGTACATATGGCTTTAGTCTTAAGCTTTTTCATATTTAACAAATGTATGAAGCTACAGTTTTTTGGGGGGGCTTTCGCTGATGATGCCGCCGCTTTATCGCCATCCAACAAACACTTAGTGCCATCCAATCAATGATTTATTCACTTCATTCTCTCTAAATAGCATCACCAAACATTCTTAATAGATTTATTAGTTCAGATCCCAATCAAAATTTTGATTGTTCAAAGTCATTTTCCAACTTAAGTTTGCCTTAAGTGTTTAGTATTCAAGTGAAAATTCATCGTGTGTGTGTGTGTGTGTGCTTTTTTTCCTGTTAAATTATTTATACTTTTTTCAAATGAAGTTTTATGTTTGGATAATGTTTTTTGATTCACGTTTTTTTTGCCTGCCAATTTTAAAATCATTACTCAATTTTTGCTACGGTCATTTTTTTTTGTTTTTTGCTACTGTTGTTGTAAATGATTGCTTTGAAAATTGTTTTTACCAAACTTTTTCCCGGTATGATCACGTAACTGAACGAGCCAAGGTATGAAATGTGCATAGCCTGGCTAACCACAAACACTGTACCTAGATTCGAAAATAGATTTGAAAAAAAAACTCGGAAAAAAGTGTTTGCCACACAAATTGGTGCAGTGGGTGATTTGCGGATTCACTTTGAAGTACATATATCAAAACCAAAATTGCTCGACTCATACATGAATCATATGAAATGTCACATACTTAAATAAGAAGTAGTTAGATGACGCTGCGAACGTAATTAGCCCGTTGCATGAAACTTTTTCGATTTGCCTAATTTCACTAACAATGGCTGAGCTTGGATGAGTTTAGATGATAGGAAATAAGGTGTTCTTTAGGCAGCTGTCATAATGGCACTGCCATTTTGTTATTATTTTCACGCATTTTGAATAAACTCATCAAAACTATTGTAAAAAATATTTTCCTCGACGAAATGTGAATTGATTCATCGACTAATTCTGTGAATCTACTATTATTCAAAACTATATAAAATAACTTAAGAATGTTAAACAATTCATGCATGTATGCACAACATTTTGGCATCTATTCAACACACGAACACACACACAAAAGCTAAACATTCAAGCTAAAATCAATTCATTTTGTAATTTCAATAGCTGTATTTCAATCGACTAAATTTTGG
This sequence comes from Aphidoletes aphidimyza, assembly GCA_030463065.1. NCBI lineage: Eukaryota > Metazoa > Arthropoda > Insecta > Diptera > Cecidomyiidae > Aphidoletes > Aphidoletes aphidimyza. The sequence goes on along the minus strand of CM059998.1, from coordinate 22,192,463 downwards.
TTTTGTCAATCAATAGATTTGCGTTTGTTCTCTTCGAATTCCTCCTTCTCTGCTCTCCCATTCCACCCCATCTCTCTCTCTCTCTCTCTCTCTCTCACTCTCAATAGCTCGTTGCTCCAATTTTCAATGTAATGGACTGATTGGCGTTCTATAGTTTGTTTCCATTTCACTATTGCTTAAGATTGTTCCTGCAGCTCACGCTCGAATTATGCCGGAAGAGTTTAGTGTTTGTGAATGACGCTTAATGCCTTCATAATAATAGTTACAAAATAAGTTTGGGATATGTGTGTATGTGTTTTCGTTTCGTTTTTTTTTCAACTTCATTTCGCACAAAATGTCTGTTTCATGTTAAAATTTTCAACAGCTATGTAATATTAGCTGGTAAAAAATCGATGGAATAAACTGAAAACTGTGCAAAATGATTTACTTTGGTTTTTCAATGGGTTGGATGTGCTTATGACGCATATGTATACCTATTTGTGTTTCTATACATATAAGTACAACCAAATAAATGAGGCATGGCAAGGCTTACAAATATGTTTGAAAGACCTCCGGATATGTGTGTTTGGCTTGATTTTGTTGTTGTTGTTCTGTATTCACTGTATCACGATCTGAAATTCATGACCTATCAGTAAATCGGATTGAATCAAATCAAATTGAATCTAAACGGTGTAGTGAATTTGAAAATATCCATCGGGATAAATTGCAATTAGATAAATCAACCGCATCAAATGTGGTCCAATCAAACAATCTTTGACTATGGACCATTGATGGAATTATTTTTGGTGAAACACACAAATATTTATCGTCATTAGCTTGAGTAAAGTACTGTTAAAGGGGTCTTTTTTACGAATTTACGCCAACGCAAAAATCTCATTACATTCACTGTCTTTTTGTGTGTGTGTTATCAATACTAAAATCGGGACAAAAAAAAGCATTTGCTGTAGATGAACAAAAAAAAAACATACAAAAAACAACAAGTTCGTATACGCATCATCATCATTTTTCGTTGGTTATTCGAGATCTTGAGGGGGTGTCCTCAAAACGATGATTTTCAAAAGAAAAATGACACCAACGAAAAATATGTTTCGCTGTAAACTGTATAACATAATGAACTGATTTTCAATTGGATTACATTTTGTTTTTTTTTGTTTTTTTTTTTTGTTATGAACGTATAATCTATGTGTATCAAGAGAGAATCGAAAAGAAATATGCAAAACAAGATTATAATTGGGAAATGTTCGTTGCGAATTTTATGTGTGTATGTGTGTGCGTGTGTGTTGAAAGAGTGAATGAGTGAGAAAGAAAGCGAATGAAAACGAGTACATGAGTGTTATTGTTGTTGGATTTTGCGATAATATAATTTTGTCATGTAAATTTCCGCGTTAGGACATAAATCTAAAAATCTATCTTTGCAACTGAGCGCTGAAGGCACTCAGCATACATGATCAGGGGGGGTGGGAAGAGAAACAGAGAAAGTGCTGCTCGAGTAGCGCAAACACAATTCACATTTTTAGTCGTCCAACACAAAATGTTTTCCTGCAAAAATCACGCTTAATGTGATTTTTTTTTCATTTTTTTGGCGTTCGTTGTTCATTCGTTCGTTCGTTCGTTCGTTTCGTTTGATTTACAACCACATGAGAAAAGCGAAATTGAAAGAGAGTACTCCGTTTTTCCTCAATGCAAGCATGATGACGAGTTTTCGCGTATAATACACCCGAGTAATATTGGTATGATACCCAGCGTTTGGCGTTACCAAAACGTTTCAACATAATAATTTTTTTGGCTTTGTCTCTCTCTTTTTTTTCTCATTGGCATGTGAATCAAGCAAGAATACGCACATCGTACAATACATGTACACGCATGAATGACAAAGTTTGGTTATTTTGTGTGCTCAATGTTTTTCTCAAATTCGTATTATAGAGCAAATGGCATGTATATGAGCAATGCTCATTGAGCATCACAAACACCAACTGAACTGAAAGAAGTTTTAAGTAAAAGTGGCCGAAGTAAAATGAGAGCGTCAAATTGCATGGACTGCAATGATTTTGATTGAGTACGGCATATAAATATTTTTCGTTTGATATTTACTTTTTATTTCAATCAAACACATCGAGTGAAAACGAGGAAGATAACGCGAACATGAGACAGATTGAACAACAAAATGTTTATGATCTTCGAAGTTTTGAATCAGATTTGACAAAACTTGTGATATTACAATGGTTTTGGATCAAAAAATAAATAAATATGAATGCAATTCGTGTGTTTTGTTAAAGTCATTGCTAAAAAACAATCGAAACAGTTGGGCACTAAATCAAAAGTTCACTGAACGGATCGATAATAAACAACGGTAGGAAAAAAACCAAATTGTGAGGGCAAAAAAAAGACGAGAGAAAAAGCCAAAGACTCATCGTTTTTATTTGGAGTTTGGATACACTTCCGCGGAGTGCATAAAGGTAACAAATATTACAATAGCACACGAATGAACGCCTTTTTCCAAAGCAACACCAGGGCTATTTCAGCCCCGCTGTGTTCACTCTTTCTTTTTCTCTGGATCTCTTTCGGCCTGGTTGGCTAAGTTAATAAAAAAATACAAGTTGATATATCGTTTGAGTTACACGAGGTGTGCGTTTAATTTTTGTACGATATTTGTGTACGGCCGCCACCATCACCACGGCCTCTGCTGTTGCTGCTAAGGTGGTCAACAAATGTGTGTGTGTGTGTGTGTGTGTATGGGCATTTGGTTGGTGTTTCAATATGGTAGCTTGGCATTCGTATGTGTGAACAAATGCCATGTCACTTGAGAATTGACGAAAGGTAAATCTATTTGCTGCCAATTCGGTTTTTATGGCCGTCGAAGCGAAGGATACATAGTACATTATCTGATTTATACCTATTTGTTGTTTGTTTCGCATTACTTGTTGTTTTCAGAGTCCTTTTTCTTCGTCTCACTTCGGTTGTTATTTGTGTTGTTGTTGTTGTTGTTGTTGTTGTTGTTGCTGGTGTGCTTATTTGCTACCATCACGCTCACTATATGCATGTATGACTTTTTCAACGGGATTTTTTTTTTGATTCTATTTCTTCTTCTCGAAAACACATTCCTTTTATTATATTGCATTCCTTTGTGGCACATATGAAAGCAAGCGGTTTAGAGGTTTGGTTGTTATATTTTTGTTGAATTGTTCGACTCATGTCCATGGATCACATTTAACGTTTGTACAATGTGGAATCACCAGCCTAAATCAAACTTTATGGCTTCGTAATGACTATGTCTAAGAGATTACTATTTGTATACATATTTACCCATAGCAAATGCCTACTCCGGCCAATCCAAACAGCACAGTTGTATAGTCTTTAAATAAATTGAGCCAAATGGACCTATACAACAGCTTGCCACAACAGACAGACAGAGAGAGAGAGAGAGAGAGAGCGAGAGAGGGAGAACGAAAAAGAGATTGAATGTAATGTAACTAAATAACCGCATAAATACTATGCTGATGCGGCCTCCTTATCAATGCTCGCACTCACTCTCTTTCTCTTTCTCTTTCTTCACAAGAACAAAATCGAAATAAACGAGTTTCGATTTGAAATCAATGAACGAGCAAATGAATTTGCACATTGAATATACATACAATTTATCGAATGAGCTAGCGTTTATATACACTCATAGAGAAAGAGTCGAGTTTTTAGCGATCATGTAACGAGAGAACGAGTTTAGCGCAGGAAAATAAAGGAAAATCAAGTGAATGCATGCAGAAATGTGAAACAAAACCAAATGTACAATGCTTGAAAATGAAATGGCGTATAAGAATGAAAAAAAACGAAATAAAAACAAAAGCTTTCGAAAAAATTGCACATAAAAGCTCTCAACTGATTGCATCTGTGATTTGATTTCACCTGAATCCATTACAATGGCTGCATCGATAAAAGTGATTCAAAAGTGTGTGTGTGTGTTCGTTGCCCCAAAAATCATCAACATCCAAAATATATGGATCTACACGCTGCTGTTGCAAAGTTAGAAAGAGGCTTCGACCTAAACGAACGCTTTCATGAACTACTTGCGATTTATGAAGTGAATTGTTTGTGCTGTTTGATTTTCAAGAGAGAAACAGCGTTGAAGCACTTCTCGAATGTTTATGTGAAACTTTCAACCAAAATCAAGAAATTTGTCGAGCAAGACGCGTATGTGTGTGTGTGTTGTATATGCGGTGGTGGTGAATAAGGCGGTAGAAGGAGATTTGAGGGCTAAATGTGAATGCGAAGCTGTTTAAAAGTATACTCTGAGGTGTGAGTAAAGAAATCGTAGCATATGGATGCGAGATATAGAATCGTTATAAACAATCATATTGCTCCCATCGGTTTTCAAAAACATCAACCAGTCTTCTGTCTTCATTCGAAAAATTTAAGAGTCCACACGGAATATTATCGTGGAAAACCGAATAACTTTGCCATACATAAGGCAATGTTTTTTTCCCCTTCTCTCACTCGCTGTTGTTTCTTGTTTGTTTATGTTTTTATTTTATTTTTTTTTGTCAAAAACAAAAGTCGAAGCGACTAATGTTTGCTGTTGTGTCTGTGTTTGTGTGTAAATAAGAGGCAAACCGGCGGTCGCATCGCTGGGAGTTAAAGCCAAACCAGAGTGAGCGAGAGAGAGAGAGAGAGAGAGAGAAAGAGAGCGGGTAGAAAGGAACAACACATTAAAACAAAAGAGAAACTGCTTTGGAATTAATGCGACACAACAAAAACGACATTGTATTTGTATAAAATATATGGCAATGTTTTAAATAGTTTTTAATTTTGGATCATTCACAGTGTGCTGGTTGTTTGGAGCGTTGTTTCCCTTCCTCCGTTGTGTTTTTGCTTTTTCCCCATGTTTTCTTTTTTGTTGTCTTGCTTGCTTGTGCTCTCATGCTCGTTTTATGTCCGGAGTTTGTTTTCACCCGAAAAAGTCAAAATAAAAAAATATATATATATATATATATATAAAAGACTGGAAACAGCATAATTTATTTTTATTTGCTCGCTAGTGTCTTTACTAATGTTCATTGTTTGTTTTATTCTCGGTGCATGGATAATTGTATCATGTGTCATTGTGCACTTACATTTTCTATGCATGTGCGGTGCGCTGGTTACGACTATGCTACTTGTTTGTTGTTTTTTCCCCATTCTCTCTCTCTCTCTCTCTCTGTCTCTCTCTCTGAGTGTGTGTATGTGTCCAGTGTGTTGTTTGCAGTTACTACAGTGATGATGGTGCTGTAGTTGCCGTTACTCGTTCGCTGCCGTCATTTTTGCTGTTGTCGTCGTTGACATCGTTTTTCTTTCAAAAGTCATTCGACAGGAATTTTCTTCACTTTCATTTTATATCAAGTCACAATTTTCATTTTTATTTCACTTCTGCTGGTCTGTTTCCGCTACCTCAATCATTCATTCGAAGCCGGGTTCGTACTTTTATGGCATTGCAAACGACGGTGTGAAATTGAAAATAAAATGTGATTGTGAGCTGGATTACATTCTTTAAGTTGGCAATTTTTACGAGCAATTGAATCATATGAACACGCACATCATCAGGAACAGTTGAGTTGCGTGTGGTAAACCATCGCCAACAAATATAAATGAACGAATGTGTTTGTGTGTGTGTGAGTGTATGTTTGCTCCCGCTTTTGTTCTTTCTTTAAATGCGCTGAACCACGAACGAACGAACAAACAAACAGAAATCAAAAGAAAATGCATTATTAGTTTGTTCTTCTTTTTTTTTCTTCTTTCATTTAAAAATGTCACACACATGTGACATAGCATAGCATTCGACTAAAGATACACGTTACGACTCATTCTGGTGTCCATTATTCGAATGATTTGCTGTTTGAAGCGCTTTTGTGGTGTGATTTGAAGTTCATAGCAGAATATACGCTCGTTGTTTCTCTCCAATTCTCTTTCATCTCCTTCCCGTCCTGTTTTATCATTTACTGAGATTTTCGACATTTGAACCGATGCTTATGCTCGCATATATCTTATCTAATTTGATTTTATTGCATTCAGTATGCAGCAGCGCAACTAATTGCAACTGAGAGACGAATAAAAGACACAAATTTGTGCCATCGCCAAGGGTGTGTATATCGTAATAAAGTGGCAAATGTGAATATTAGTATATAAATATATATATATATATATATATATATATATGAGTGTGTTTGGGCTGTAGCAACTAAAAATGACAATTTAATTGCTGTGTGCAACAATTATATACGTTTGCATGGTTCAAATACAATCTGCGATTGAGAATGTGTGTATGTTTTTTTGCGGACTTTATGACACTATTTTATTACACAAACATACATATGGTGGACATTTACTCGTTATTGGCATCTGTGTGGCCACACACATACGGAATATTGCTGAACGTTTGAGACGAAATGTCGATGTGATGTAGCCACAGTTTTAATATCAACCGATTTTCAGGTGATTGCTGCATAAAATACGATATCCATTTGGAAACTTCAAATGCCTACGTCGATGTGCAGCACTGTGTTATGTGTGTGTGCGTGTGTTCGAAATTGATATCAGACACGGGCCAACACCAATTACAGGAATCAATTCCGGTCGAATTAATTACACACCAATGAGCTTTTGACTGTGAAATGCTGCATAATATGCTTATTTTTGTGATGCCATATAATTTATTGGGTGCTGTTTGAAACATTAAGAAAGCTCCTTTTTTTGATTTCAAGAACAGTTGCCAGAAAGTTCTTGTGAGCATCTCTCATGACATTCAATTCTTTGAAGAAAATTTATTGTTCTTCATCAAAGCACTTTTATTTTCACACTTTGTGGAATAAACTGTGTGGCAGAAGACGCATTCTCGTCTCTCCCTCTTTCCGTTCCTCGTTCGGTCTTGTTTTTTATTTGATTTTTGTATATATTTTTTTCCATTTTTTCTTTCATTCTTGGTTTCTTCATAATAAACAGTGGAAACAGTGCGCAATAAACTCCGATGCCTTTCGTATTTCAACTCGTTCATTCTTCAGCAAACTTTAACACACAGACACTTCAAAGCCACTCTATAGCACAGAGTCTTATGATTCTATTTGTATGTTCCATACAACGAATTGATTGCGACCGTTTTCTATCTTGTAAATAAGGAATTTTACAACAATTTTGGTAGTGTAGAGTGCATAATATGTTGTTGGGCAATAAAGAGAAACAGAGCACGTGTAATTTGCCTGCGGAGCAATTTGATCGAAACAAAAATGAGCGTGAGCAAAATATTGGATGTAAGTGTGTGTGTGTGTGTGTGTGTGTGTGTGTGTGCCTAAAGTGGAAGACGGAAATACATAACAGAATAGTTGTAAAACAATTCTAACTAGTAACACCCAAACTACTAACAAAATTGTATCGAACTTTTACCTAATATTTCAAACTGAGAAAGCGTAAATAAAAATGAAATGCAGGAGAAGAAGAAGAAGAGGACAAATACGAAGAGGTGGCAAAGCAGCTGCATAAATAACGAAGAATAGATATTAATTTGTGTATGAGCTCAACTAAACAGAAAAACGATGACAATAACGACAACGACAACGACAACGACAACGATGATGACGGTAAAGGAAACGATCGCATTCAGTCGACGGTGAGATGGGTGAGAACAACAAATACACACACACACACACCTCTCTTTCGAAATTGTCGAAAACAATGGAAGTGGTGTTATAAAAGCGTAGCGGTTGGGCGAAAAGACAAAGCGCATCGAAAATGAATAACCCAACATGAAAATGTTACCCCGAAAATTTAATGGTAGAAATTTTCAGCAATTATTTTATGTTACGCGTGCACTGTTGTGTACACACGGAGCGAATGGAGGAACATCATATCGCCATTGCCACTGAATCTGAGGAACTCCAATGTTTGGGATGCTCCTTGCTGTTGCTGTTGCCATTGCCCGTGTGTTCTTGTCCTTCTGTGCTGTGTGTCTATGTCCCTCGCTTGCCTCTCGCTTTCTGCACCTCCACACATTGAAAATCTGCACGATTTTTTAGCTTTGTTTTTATTTGATTCAAACTCGTTTTACAATTCCGTTCCGCTTCTCAACATTTTGCGATGCATTTCTTTTGTTTGAGATGTTTTTTTTTCCTTCGATGTGAAATTCAGCGATTCGTGCTTCTTTTGCCGGGTGCCACTTTCTCTATTTCTGACTTGCTACATTATTACTTTGTTACTGGTTTTGCTCCTCCATCTTGTTTTTTTTCTCACACGCAAAAGGCGAAAACATTAAAAATAACAAAAGCATGAAATAAAATAGAAGTGCAAAAAAAAATTGTGAAATTTCCAGTAGAGAAAAAAACGAAGACAAAGAAGAAGAAGTGCTCTCGTTTTTCTTTAAACGGAATAGATGACACCAAAGACGACACTAATGAGGCATATGTCGTTTGTTTCGTTTGTTTCCAAGACACTAATGACAGAACAAACAAATACCAAAAAAGTCAAGCCTTCATCCATCGTTCTTTCGCCTGTCTCCAACTCCGGCTCCGGCTCCGACTCAGATTCCGTATCCGTCTCTCTGTGTATGTGCTCTCACCCTCTCAGCTCGCTCTTCCTTTTTTTTAAGCAACACTTTTATTTCGTATTTTTGGTGGCAATTCTGTCGTTTTACGCCTTACTCTGCACATAACAGCTTCCCATTGAATTTGCCATTTTTCCTGTCATATTGCGTTTTTAACATCTTGTTTCATTTCATTTCGACCAAACAACCGTAAAGTAGAGAAAGTGGGTGGGAGGAAGGGGAGGAGAGAGAGAAAAAGAGACCATCCAAAACAAAAAGTATGACGGTAGTTGCGTGTAAATTTTATTATTTCATTTTGTTCAGCAACACGTTATTTTCGTCGTTTTTCATTTTGGCAATAGTTATCATTACTCTTTTGTTTTCACCATCATTTCTGGCCGTTTGTAAGGATAAAATGCGATGTTACCAGAAAGAGAGCAAGAGTGTGAGAAAAAGATGTCGCTTTTTTTCTCTTTCCAAAATACCAAAATATTGTAGTTGAGAGAGAGAGAGAGAGAGAGAGAACTTTATGCATTCCACATTAACCATCCCACATCATTTGGTCGTCGTGTTTCACTTGTTATTTTTTTTTCTCTTCATTATTTTATATTTCAGTGGTGTGTGTCTTTTATAAAATCAAGGACAAGGCGAATTATGCCATATTTATTCGAAGCATCCGTAATGTTGAATAGCTAATGCTTAGCCTGGTCATGCTGACTACCATACAATGGCAATGTTATTTGGCAATGTTTGGCCAACATCTGCATAATGATATAAGTTTAGAGTGTGTATGTGTGTGTGTTGCGTTTTTATTTTTTGGTTCAAATATTGTAAGCCAAAACCAGAGAACACACGGCCAAACAACGAAACCAACAAAAGCCAACAATAACAATGAAATTAGAAGATGGAAAAAAAGGAAAAAAATATAATAATAAAATGAATAAAAATAAAAAGCAGGCAGTTGAAATGCATGCAAACACATCTAACACGTAGTCTGTGTAACAGTCCAATTGTGTTATGCTTAACGTCAGTTATGCATTTAGTATTCGGTATTCGGTTACATTTGCTTAGCACGCCCATTGTTTACGACACAACGCTCCAAATGGCGAAGGAAAGAATAAACTTCAGTGGCACGCTGTCAGTGTGATCAGGCTCCCATTACAACATAGTGTCTGTCGGTGTGTGTGTGTGTGTGTGTGTGTGTGTTTATAGTTTTGTTTTGTGTGATGCACAGCACGTTTAAGCAATAGTCTCACTCTCTGCCATTGTCGCTGTTCTATGTTGTTTATGCCATCTTGCTCTTTCACTCTCTGCCATTCAAAAGCTTTCATTTCCACCTCAGATAGTTTCATCTGGTGCTTAGAACTATTAACATGTAACAAAGGAACGGCGACGGAGCGCAGCAAACGAGCATAAAATTTCAAACGAAATTAAAGCAAATAAAAAGAAGAAGAAACTGAGGCACATACACACACACACAGCATCCGAAAAGCGACAGATATGTGTTCAATAGCGTGACGGGTGGCAAGATACGTGGGGCCTCTCATTCTCATTCTCAGCGCACTCAAATTGTAAATAAATAAAACAAAAGAAATATAAACACAAGAGCACAAGAGTACGAGACAAATGAAACATTTCGTTTTGGTTACAGTTATTAAATAATGAAATTTTCTTCCCGTTTATCAGCTTAACCAAGCTGAAATCTCGACAATTGCATCTAACATTCTGGAATATCCGAATCACATATGCATGATGCACGTATGTGATTTGTATGACTGTTTTGCCTGCTCCTGCTATCTGTCTCATTTGCTATTCTTTACATTTTTTGCAATCACATTTTTAAACATTTGCATATCAGTTTTTGCACATATCTCATACACCAAGTATGACAGTTATTAAAGCGATGAACGTATTTTTTTAAAATAAATGATTCAATTGAAATGCAGAAAACTTGGAGGATTTTATAACAACAACAATAAAAATATAAGGTAGGTGTGCCACGTGCACCCCAATTTTTTTTTCTCGTCTTCTCGCACGGGTCACCCGGTTTTTTCCAAATGAAGTTTATATTTGACATTTTTATGGTCAAATATCATCGTTAGTGTCAAAATAAAGTGTTTTTATTTCATTCAACTGATGTTTCCATTCGTTTTTTTTTTGTTTTCAGCCATGTCGCCCCCAAAAAAGCATCGAAAAGAATTCCGTAGCGAAAATTGGCCTTTTTTCAACAACCAATTCAATAATAATAAAAATTTCCATATATCCATTTCAATTTTTTTATTGATTTCTCCCCCCCCTCCGGAATTATTACAGACCCCCCCATTCGGTCATCACAATTTGCCCCCCCCCTGCAATTCCATACCATGCGCACCTCTGGTATAAGCCCGTCAAATGTCTTGCGTGTAATTGTGCCACAAAGTTGGGGATATTCTTGTCAATATTGTTTCATTTGTTCAAAGTCAGTTCCGAGATAGATACTTATCTAATAATCATTATAATGATTTTATCATCTACAAAGACGATTAGTTAGCTTTTTGATTCAAGTTTGAAGATTATGTATAGCAGAAACAGCAATGGTGCCAGGTTTGATCCCTGACCAATTGAAAATGGATTATTTTATTGGTGAGGACGTCACTGTGATTGCCATTTATGTCAACATACGTTTTTGCTTTCTTTGATATAAAACTTGCTTGTAGTGTGTGAATGTTGCCCCAAGGGCAGATCACTTGAAAGTACTTCAAATTTCTTAAGTAATTCAACAGAATATCATAGTAACTCCAATAATACAATGTAATTCTTGTAATTCAAAGTAATGCAAAATAATTCAGCTGCTATTGAACAGTAATTCGAGTTGAAGTGCCAATGGTTCTGGGTCCTGTCACTTTTAAAACAGGAATCACTTAATGAATTAGTGCGAATTACTCGTTTATTGTGAATTACTTTACTTTTAGAAGAATTACTTGGATCTACTGTCATTACACCTAAATAATATCACCGCTATATTCAAATTCGAAATTACAATTGTACAATATTAAAGTCATTCCCAATCATCGGAGCGAATTCCCACAAATTCCGGTCATGAAATAGAGTAATTCCTTAAGTGATTTGCCTGTGAATCCATATTTGTACAATTTATCAAGCATTGTTATGTGGAACTGTGTCAAATTTTTTTTTTTTTTGATCGATGAATATATTCATTGAATACACAACATACAACTTGTCATTAATGTTGAGTCTATAACTAGTTTCATTTGTATGTGATTGATCACTTGTACGGCTGCTGAAAGAGTGCTCTGATTTTTTTCTGGAACCCCTACAGATTTTCATGTATTAATTTCTTTTTGATGCAAAAAACTGACCATAATTTATTGTGGAAAAATTGCAATGAAACAATTCATTGGCAGCTGATGACTTTCATTGCAATTAAAACACATTCGCCGTTGTCAATAAACTTAACGTTTGTATGGCTTAACACCCGCCTAGTTTGCAATTGTTCAAACATTTTTCGTTGTGATATTTCAAATAAAATTCAACCAAATATTTGTTCTGATATCAATTTACCATATTCACACGGTTATGTGCAACTCTATGACACGCAAAATATTTTATTTTTATGACATGTTCATTTGTTTGGTTTGGCTTGGTTTGGTTTGGTTTGGTTTGGTTTGGTTAACTCTCAGTTCTGTTCCATTAAAACCTATTGATACAGTTGATTTTTAGCCGGGCCACAATGAGACAAACTATCTGTATATGTTATACGTAAAACATTGACGTCGTATCTAACAGAGCCGCCTGGAGACGCACACATCAAACTGTTCAACAATACTACTTTACATTTCGATTGAAGTATTTCCTGTCCATTGTTAATAATAATAAAATATTGAGTTTAAAAATTTTCAGAAAGAAGATATGATAAAAATATGATGAAACGATATGAAAAAATTATTCAATATGCATAAATTTTTTTTTTTTTTTGATAATGTTTATGTTGAATTGCTTCACGCGGTTTTCACAGTTTCATGTTTTAGCGACTCAATAAACCTGGCTCAATAAATTGTCAAGCAAGAAGCACGAAATCACGAAAGTACTTCAAGCGATTGTAGATGGCGTTATATTTGGCCGTATTTGTCAATTTGTCTCATTGCGGGCCATAACCAACATCAAAATGCTTCAATTTTTGTTAAACATTTAGAAATCATGAGTGATAATATGTACGCTATTCCAATAATCGCTTAAAATTCTTGCAAAAATAGCAAACAGACACATTTATAATTTCTACATTAAAATGAGTAAATAAAAAAACAAGACGTTAGACCAGCGTTAATAAAAAGCATGTTGGTATTTTAGATATTTGGATTTGAAATGTCGTAAAAGACAGTCAGTGACATTCAGAGCCCATGTTTTAATGTTGGGAGAGATGGATAACAAACAAACAAAACTTTTCCCAATGCGAATAAAATTTTCAAGCGTATATTTGCGATTTCAAAGCGAAAAGACACATTGTCTACCTTATAATTTATGCGCGCACTCACATGACACACACACACACTCATTCATTCACAATGGCATGAAGTATCAAGCATAGCATTTGGTGAACATTGAATATTTTCCATCTTCAGAATACATTTTATACCATTTTTCATCGTACTATTCATTTTGTCTTCATTTTTCAACTTGTTCAATGGATGCGATTCGAAGAAATATAAAAAAAAGTCTTGCATAATTTCTTGATTCTATTGCTATGAAACATTTTCCACTCACTCACTCTCTCTCTCTCTCTCTCTCTCTCCCTCTATAGATATACATACATATCTATATTGATGATGGCCTTTCGTTTTTGATTTTAAGTGCGCATCTTGGTGATCAAAACCACACAACATCATAACTAAAAAAAGTTTGAAAGGATTCCTCCTTATCCAAAGAAAGACAACTAAAACATCAGCAGTAGCAACATCAGCACAAGAGGAAATATGCATATTTTTATGAAATATACGATGGTTTGTTTGTTGTTGTATTTTTTTCAGGTAGCTTATGCGTTTGATGAGATGAAGGAGGTAAAAGAATGGAACACGATGCACATCATGATAAAGTCTGAAATGAAATAGATGAAAGATGCGAGATCGAGAAAATGAAACGCACGCTCGTACACAGCCGAATAATGTAATCATTTATGCATCGATTGATTTGGATTCGGTCTCAAAGGAAATACACAAAATTCACACACATCATTCATTTCCAATTGATGAACATTTCGCATTTCAAAGTAACAAACGAAATGGCGAGCAATTTGATTCTCTGTGTTTAAGCATACAGTTGTAGCAATCGCATCCATTCGAATTGCTCTCTTTCGAACGCAACCGAATCGAGTACATAGCTCATTTATAGATGATGTATTTTCCTTTTCTTCTCTCTTTCTCTCTCTCTCTCTCTCTCCGCATTTGAGTTCCCTTTTATCTTGTAGCATGTGCGTTTTCTGTGTGCAAGTGAATGTGTGTGTTGCTGTGTGTTACTAAGAAAAAAATCATACTAATCTATGTGGAAATTCCAATGCCATGAAAAATCATTTCGCAGCTTGAGATTCGTGGAAAATGCGATTACGAATTACGATTGACGCAAAGTTTTACCGGAAAATCGACAAACAAGAAAAAATAATTTCAAAGCAATTCCCTGATTGCGCAACACACCATCACCCATCAAATGGTTTTGATGTCGGAACGTTTTCGCATTTACTGCAAATCATTTTGTCGATTCACAAATTTCAATGGAATATATCTCTGTCGATTAATTTCGTCACTTTCGTTTGCCATCTCGATGGCATTCACTTTGCATATTTTTCAATGTTTGATTTGTTCTTCGGTTGTCTTTTTCTCTCTCTCTCTTTCTTTGTCTATCTTTTTGTTCGTCATTCGTTTTTCAAATGTGCTTTCATATTTATTTCAACACCAAAACCGTACACATTGAAGTAAGTTTGAATTGTGTGTGTGTGTGTGTACCACGAGCGATTGGATTACAGTAGAAAAAAACGTAAAATTGAGTGTCGATTTGCATTGTTCTAAAATCGAATACATTCGCATATAACAAGCAAAAGAAACGAAAAACATACGATTGCAAGCAAATGAAGTCAAACTAACGTTCCAATTTACAAAAGTAAATTTTTAATTTACATCAACCTCAAAGTCGTTTTCGAATCCCAACTATTTATTCTTGGATCGTAGATCAAGTGAATTGAAAAGTGTATCAAAGACGCTTTTGCTAGAAAAACCGATGTGCGATGTGAATGAAATGACACAGGATGGAAATTATCAGCATCGGTTGATATGAGAAATACAAAATAAAAAACACAAACCGATTTTCGAATCGTATGCAGCTCGTTTCACTTGAAAAATCCATCCAATTTCGTTTTCAGACCGTAACATTTCACAAGCATGGCAACGGTTGGTTTAATAGCAATACGATAATCTTATCACTTGTGAAAATAAAACTATTGAAAATTGGCAATGCTTATCTAAGTGTGTCATCGATGTGTTTAACACGGGATCTGCTTAAAGTGTCCTTTTAGCATCATTATTTGCCGTATCAAAACCGATTGTGAAGATGAC